>CM018697.1:8810160-9282589 GCA_009363875.1 Mikania micrantha | reverse complement strand
ACATTGAACTTGGAAGTTCAACACAAGGCCAAACGAAAGTTCGTAAACGTGAAAACGGCAACGAACGGATCAAACCAATGAAAATGGGCCTATTGGGCTCACCAGGGGATCTGTCGCGCTACGCGACGGCCCACAAAGACACGTCGCGATACGCGACAAAGTGGCGGGGAAATTTGAACGCGACCCTCTCGCGTTAACGCGAGGGGAACATTGAAGGCGTCGCGCTACGCGAGGAGACCCTGATCGCAGAAAAATCTTATAAACCCAAGAAAATCATGTCCTACTCTATTTTCATCATTTCTCTCGACCAAACACGCCACCCCTCGACTGAGTTCGTCTTCTACCTCCATTTCCAGCCATTTCCACCATTGTTAACCTCCTTGAAGCTCCACCTTTGAAGATTGAAGCTTGATTCGCACTTGGAAGCTCAAAGAACCACCACCCCTTGTGTTTGCTGAAGAACCTTGCTGTCCAGGAGCACCATAGGCTGTTCTCATCATCATCTCAGGGTTTTTTGGAGCTTTGAGAGGTAGTTCATCATCCCTTGTGGCTTAAAAACTCGATTTACACTCTATTACACACACATGCATGTGTTAAAACCCACATGCAAGCACCCATGGCTCACATGCACGAATTTATAATATGGGTTTTGTTGATTTTACTATGATTTTTGATGATCTAAGATGAGTAAATGATGTTCTATGACGATCAAAGATGATGGGTATAGGCCATTGTGCTTAAAATGGTAGTTTGTAATGATATTGATGCATGCATGTATGATCTAAGACATTCTAGATGATTTTGTTGATATTGGAATGATTCTTGATAATGTATAAGTGTTCTTGCAAGGTTAGATTGCGATTACGATGGTCCAAATGTGATTTGGAGGCAAACTTGCTATTTTTAGTAACTTTCTAGTTACAAGTTGATGACTTGGTGTATTTGATGATCATGCATGTATGTGGAATTGCTATTTTGGTAATATTATGATGATTAGAAGTTTAGGAATGGGATTTGGAACTTGATTGTGGTCACAAATGATAACTTACTATATTTAGTAACTTTTTGAGACAATATATTGCTAGATGATAAATTTGGTTATGTATACATGATGTAATGATGCTAGATGATGTATTAAGATGATTCATGATATGAAAATAGGTTTAGAAAGTTAAATGGTCATTTTTATGCAAAAACCACAAAGTTACTATTTTTAGTAACTTTATTTTTTACAAAAACCGATTTGTCAACTTGTTGTATTATTTGAGCATGCTAAATGACTTAATATGTTATAACATGATGTTTAGAGATGCTAAGTTAGATGGTTTCCGATGTCACGTATGCTAAAAATGGAAACTTTCCATTTTAGGAAACTTTTTTGCACACTAACATGTTTAAACGGCATATATGAACTTGTATGATAATGTGCTATGTGTTTTAACATGACCCCGTAGGACTATTGAACATGCTAGAACTATAAAACCGTCATGCTTTGTGAACTTTCTAAAAATGGAAACTTACTATAATAGTAAGTTGTCCATAAACGCAACCTACGCGTTTTGCACACGACAAACACTTACACGATTGCTACACGAGTCACAAACCGTCACACGGTTCACCAACGGGTCGTTGACTTGACACGGTCAACTTTGGTCAAACACGTCAACTTTGGTCAAACACGGTCAACTTCGGTCAAACATGGTCAAACACGGTCAATGTGGACCAACACGAGCAAACACGGTCATTGTGGACCGACACGGACAAACATGAACAACCAAGGGTTGTTGGACACAAACACGAGCACTAACATTAGCACGGTCACTTACACGAACTCACGTACGATCTACGATATAGGTTGCCGGTGACCGACGTGCTACACGACAACTCGGGAGCTTACGCTTACATACATTCGTTCACTAAGGTGAGTTTTACGGCCCCTCTTTACTCTTTTCAAACGCTTTTAAATAGGGGAGAATACTAGTTGCATCGAGTCAAACATTATTGCTATTACAAACATTTTTGTGTATGCTGGTTTATTGGACAAACATTAAGTGTTGAACTCGTTACAAGCCCTCACAAAGTCTTACCGTTAATGTACGAACAACGTGGTAGGTTTGGATGGATCCATTAGGGAATGACTAACCCCACGGGGCACCATGTTGACTGAGTGTCATAACCCGTGCAAATTCTGACCTAACTTGCTATGTATACGAGGCATAGCGGAGGCAAGAGCAAACAAGTCTAGTTCGGTAGTGACGCACTGACACTTTGGGCCTAGGGCTCGGTACTAACATTTGATAAACAGCATGACACACTTTTCATTACTATATGTATATCAAAACCTGTGAACTCACCAACCATTGTGTTGACACTTTTTTTAAACTTGTATTCTCAGGTAACTAGCATGACAGGCTCGTGGAGCAGGAAAGCACATAGGGGACATGAGCATAGGGTCCCACATGCATTTGTTTTCGTGTCTTTTGAAAACAATTTGACTTTACCTTATTTAAAACGTTGTTGTATTAAACTACTTACAATTTCCGCTGTGTAAACAATCATTTTCCGCTGCATGTTATGACTTATTTATTCCGCTGCAATACTACATTATTTCCACTGCAAACTATTTTATCAAGTGTATGTGTCAAACTTGGATTTGTAAACGCATATAGAGGTGTTCTATATGACCTTGAGCTGTGATTCTGGACACGTCACATCCACGTGGACATACGCCACGAGTGGGAAATTGGGGGTGTGACATCACATCAGTTGTTTGCTTCCGATCATAATTCTCTTCCGTTGGATTGAGTTTACTTCCGAAAAGTTGCTTCTGAAAGAGGACTTCTTATTTAAATGCTTCCGATTTGTTTGATTGCTTCCGAAAGATTATGAGAGTGGAGCTTCCAATTTGAAAGTTTTTATTTCTTCCGAAGCACATGAGTTTTCTTCTTCCGATTTAATTCCACTTCCGATGAAGTGATATTATTGATTAATTGAAAATGAGATACTTATTCATTGGAAGTTGAAAATTTTTTGAGGGCATAAAGGTTATTTTTTTTTTGTACTGCTCGAATTAGTTGGTAAAGGCATGAAGAATTGGGGTTACATAGGTAATCTCCACTTGACTTTGTTGAAGATTTAATTAAAAATTTGGAATCCTCATGTGACCTTCGTTAGTCACTGATTTAATTTCTTTATGGCATGATGGTAATTTTTGCAAACTTTATGTTCATAATTATGAACATGTCTGAGTGAATTACATGAAGATTCATTTCACAGCCTAACTTTTTGCAAATTCTCAAAGAGTTTGAATTCTTGGTACGTAAAGAGGTTAATTTCTTAAGCGTTAATTTATGATGTCCAAGTTCTAATGCATCTATAGATTATTGCTTCCAAAGTTAACCAAATGTTTCAGAAGTGGTGTCTTCTCTTGATGTGTATTGTCTCCTTTCGAAGTGTTAATTTGTGTGATGTCCAAGTTCTAATGCATCTTCAAATTAAAACTTACAAAGTTGACAACATATGATTTCACTTCTGAAACAAATTAAACTTTGGTTTACTCATTTAATTGGCTGTATCATTGGAAGTACTTTACCTTTTGGCATAGTAGATCTGAAACTCATAATGGTCAGAAAATTAAAATGAGTTGATGATGTCTATTTTGTAAGTCCAATTGTTTGCAGCACATATTACCGGTTTGCAATGATTGCTTCCGAAGAACACTACTTGTTTTTGAAGACATGGTGGTTTTCACACATCGGTTATCTATAGCATCAGCTTAGGGGGAGTTTGATGGATTGAAACTGATGGCAAGTGTGTTATCAGTGGTTTATCAGTGAAGACTTCGGTTTCATTGATGTGAAGATTTCTTATTATGCTTTGAAGACTCTTAACTTTCAGATTGTTGGGATATGGTTTTCTTTTATCTTTGAGCTTGCATTTGTCATATGTTCATTACAAGGATTGGTTGGAGTCCTACACTTGAACCGACATCCTATATTCTTACATCTTTTGGGTTGGGATGAAGATTAAGATTACACTCTATATGCTTCCATTCTTGGTGTTGGGGATGAAGATTGAGATTAGTTAATCGTAGGAGGAGCTTAATCAGAGGGGGAGAAGATAAATGAAGGCCATAGAGCTTCAAGATGTTTGTTATGGGTTTGAGAAGAGGATAAAGGAAGATTCAATTTGTGTTGCGGTGAAAGAAACATGAATTGCATCTACACAAGTTCAATCTTATAATTCATGTTTGTTTCATCATACTTCTGCATTGACTTACATTCATCTAACCAAATAGGGGGAGACTGTTGGGTCTAGAAAAGTCAAGACCGACGGTTAATTTGGATAGATGAAATGTAAACATGAAGTATTATGTATTTGTTGATTAGGGAGCAACAAGTCACCGCACGAGCCACTAAAGACTCAAGATTGCGAAGACACTTGATGACCAAAAGACCCGAAGATCACAACAAATGATAGAGCTTAATTTATTATTTATTATCATTTTGTTGTATTTGTTGTTTTTATGGTTTTAGGTCATGTGACACTATAAATAGAGATTATTCTCATTTGTAGAGTGACAACACAGACAAGAGAGTGTGTGAGGGTGTGCTTCAATGTAATCCTGAGAGAGCTCTCCCCCATGAACTCCATGGATTCTTTATCCATGGAGTTTGAGAGCATGTGAGGGGTAGGTAATGTAATCTTGTTGACTAATAAATCTTATTTCTATACATTGTTAGTCATTACATTACATCTCAGATTTGTTCTTGGTTGTGTTCTTCAACATCTTCACCCATCTTCAAGACTTTTCTCTGTTCAGAAATGGTTAATCTTCACAAATCGGGTAGGTCCTATTCCGCAACCGTTTTTACACATAATGAATTAAAGAATTTGTTTTTGAAAAGGCTTATATACATTTTTAAATTATTCAAAAAAGTAATAAAAAACGAAATGCACTCTTTAAAAGTGTTTTTTCTAATAAATTTTCAATTTCTATAAAAACATTTTTAAAAATGTGTTTTCTTCCATCAACTAAATAGATTATTAAAACTCTTGGATTTAAGAGTTGTACCATCATTAATGCTTGGTCTATAACTCATAAAGCACATTTCAATCCTTCCCAAGAACACTGAAATCCCAAATCTCATTTCAAATTTTAAAATTCACACACATTTACGTTCCTTTTCTTCTTCTTTTTTTTTTCTGAACGGCGAAGGTCTCAGTCGTGTGAACTCAGTGTTTTGCAGGTTATGTCACCAAGGTCTAGTTATCTGGACCTCTCATGAGCCACCACAACCACCCAAAAGGAAACCCCACTTAGAAAACTTCCTGACCCCCTCAAACACCTTTTCCGCTGCGAGAGGATTTGAACCAAGACCTCTCATTTGAAAGAATTCTAAGTAACTGCCATGTCTTGTTGGTACGTTCCTTTCTTCTCTCTGTCAAATTCCTTTCATTTTCTCTCACTCACATATTCTTGTAAAGAAAACGATGACTCATAGTTGTTATCAGGTTAGGGCTCGATGGAATGGCTTTCTCTTATGTATAGTTAAAGGTCTTTGGTTGTGGTTTGATTTAGATCTCTAGTGGCCGGTAAGGGTTACGACATCTAGGGTTCGATCATTTGACGATGGCTGGGGTTTAACTCCTTCCCTTGAAGATAACTGCTAGGGTTCGCCCTCCCTTGAAAGGTAGAAGTTACCAACGGTTGTAAGTTGCCGGTGTCTCCAACAGCAAAATTGATACCGGTGACCGGAATATCCTTCGTTCGGGAAGCGTTTGTATAAGTTCTCCTTCACACCCTTTTCAGGGTTTTTAGGGATGATTGTATGTTAGCAAGATAATCGCTGTATACAGAAATGCTTTCTGTGTGTGTAAAATTGATGTTGGTGCTGCATGTTAAACATGTTAAAATTATCCGACGTACTTGATTTGTCATATATTAAATAAGTTTTGGCCTTAAATTTGAATATTAGGCCATCAAATATTCTAGGTTTCCAATTGCTTGCTTAGATTACGTGTAGTGGTCATCTCACTGAAATCTTTTTTCACTGAAAAATTTTGTCACGTCATAACCCCACTGAAAATCTAGAAACCCATAGTGGTCGTCTCACTAAAAATCTTCCTCACTGTGCCACATCATAAGTGATGGAGTTTGAAGAAAAGCTCAAGACCGAAAGATTTTTAAGAAGAAAACAGAGTGGGCTGAAGGATTTTTAGGATGAAAACGGAGGGGCCGAAGGATTATTAGGAAGAAAACGAAGGAACCGAAAGAATTTCAGACGAAATACTATTATATCGACTCTTCTAAGCGAAAAACGGCCGGCCCCTTATAAGCTTCGTCCGTGCACATCATCAACCCACTAAACTTTAAAACACTCACTATGGCCAATTACGATCAAGAGGAGAAAGAGGGGAGCAACAGGGAGCGGGGGCTGCTGGGCTCTTGGTTTTGATCCTGCCGGGATGGAGGCGGTGTGCCCGCCAGGCCCCGTCAAGCCGCTGGCTGCGCGGGGAGGCATTACGGTCGGTCTTAGGCTGTTGTGTTTCTGTTAATTTTCTGCCTTAATTTTACGGTTGTTCTACGGTTAAAGTGTTGGTTTAATTTCCGGTTCAAGCGAGTAGGTTTGATCCGAGCTGCATCCAACAATATGCCGATTGTTATGGATGGTTTTAGAGATAAACTTGAAGCACAAGAAAATAGGTGTTTTGGTTATTGTTTATCTAGTTTCAAATTGCTTTATAAATAGTCTAATTGAGTCAAGGATTAGACGTATGAATTGTAATTGAGTTTTGAGTTGATTTTCTCAATTATAATATAATTGGAGTGATTGATGTCCAAATTTTTTTTATTAATTTGTGCTGTGTATATCAATTCGTTCTTGAATTGGTATCAGAGCCGAACCAAGGAACGAAGAATACTTCCGATCACGATCAAGATCGCACGAGAAGAAGTTGGAAGTGGCTCTTGGAACCACTGATTGTCTTGTTCTCGGCACCATCAATCGAGTTAACAACAAGTTGGAAGTAGTTTTTTGAAAACTACTGATTGTCTTGTTGAATCGATTATCAGGACCCAAGCGATCTTGAGAAAGGACCACCGCCTGATCAAGCAAAGCCGTGTTCACCGGGCTAGATCAAGGGGTGAAGCACGTTGGAAGGCCATTCGATCCCTCATAGTAAGCACAAGGAAACTATGGGTGATCAACTACCGCCACCGGTGGTCCGGGAAACATACACGAATCCAACCTCCCTGCAATGCCCAGTGTTGTCTGCAACAAACTACATTGCATGGGCTATACGCATGCGAGTCATATTTAGTGTTCATGGTGTGTGGGACACCATAGAACCTGTTCCAGAAGAACAATATTGCAATGGCAGTATTGTTTCAAGCCATTCCAGAAGAACAAATTCTTCAGATTGGCAACATGCAAACGGCGAAGGAGCTGTGGGAAGCAATCAAGACCCGACACGTAGGTGCTGAGCGTGTAAAAGAGGCAAGGCTTCAAACCTTGATGGCTGAACTTGAAGGCTTGAAGATGAAGGACCCTGAGACCATCGATGAGTTCGCCTCTAAACTCACCGGGATAGCATCAAAGGCTGTGTCACTTGGGGAAACCCTAGAACAATCGAAACTCGTAAAAAAGTTTCTGTCAAGTCTCCCTAGGAGATTCATACACATTGTGGCCTCTCTTGAGCAAGTGCTTGACCTGAAAACAATCCCATTCGAAGACGTTGTTGGACGCATGAAGGCGTATGAAGAAAGAATAAAGGAGGCAGAAAATCCAACAAACAATCAGGGAAGGCTCATGTTCACTAGAACCGAACCAGGTTGCAGTTCCTATAATCGTGAAAGTCAGAGAGGTCGAGGAAGAGGATCTCAGGCATCACGGCCGAGGAAGGGAAAGCAGTCAGAACAGGAGCCACCAGGAACAGCAAAAGGGCAAGGGAGAACAAAAGCGTCCAAACAAAGACAGAGACTACTCCAAGATTCAATGCTATCGGTGTGATAAGTTCGAACACTTCGTATCAAAGTGCCCAGAATTACCACACAGGCAAGAATCAAACCTAACCGTAAACGAAGATGAAACCAAAGATATTGATGCCTCCTTCTTCATGATAAGATGTGTCCAAGAAACGGTATACCTCAATGAGGAGAAGGTAATTCCAAGAATGCTTAAATCCGACTCAGAGGAGAATAATGTATGGTACCTGGATAACGGCGCGAGCAATCATATGACTTGGATCCGAACCCACTTTGCTGAACTTAATGAACATATAACAGGAAGAGTGAAATTTGGTGATGGCTCATGCGTGATGATCAAAGGGAAGGGATCCATCCTATTCAAAGGGAGAGGTGGCGAACAGAAGATGTTGACAAACATATACTACATTCCAAGCCTCAAGAACAACATAATAAGCCTCGGCCAAGCCACGGAGGCTGGATGTGAGGTACGAATGAAAGGAGAATTGTTGACCATGCATGACAAAGATGGGAAATTACTGATGACAGTCACAAGGAACAAGAGCCGACTGTACAAAGTCAAGTTGGAAGTCGGCAGCTCTGTGTGTCTGCAATCAAAACTGAAGGATGATGCTTGGTTTTGGCACGCAAGGCTCGGGCACTTGAACTTTAACTCTCTGCACCAGATGAAAGGAATGGTCACTGGATTACCAGATGTTAGTCACGAGAATCAATGGTGCGAGTCGTGCATTGTAGGAAAACAAAGCAGGAAGCCATTCCCAAGAAAAACATCATACCGAGCCACCAAGCTACTTGAGCGGGTCCACGGTGATCTCTGCGGACCAATCTCCCTGCCCACTTTGGCAGGTAACCGATGCATACTTGTGCTCATAGATGACTACTCACGTGTTATGTGGTCATATTTCTTGAAGGAAAAGGGAGACGCACTTGAGATGATAAAAAGATTCAAGGCACTAACAGAAAAGGAGACTGGGGCAGGCTCAAGACCCTACGAACCGACAGAGGTGGAGAGTTCACATCAGGCATGTTCAATCAGTTCTGCGATGATGAAGGAATAACACGCCAACTCACCGCTCCATATACGCCGCAACAAAATGGTGTAGTGGAGCGGCGGAACCGGACCTTAATAGAGATGACCCGAAGCATAATGAAGGCGATGAACGTACCAAACTATCTGTGGGGAGAGGCAGCCCGACATGCAACATACATAATAAACAGAAATCCCACACGATCATTAGAAGGAAAGACACCTTATGAGATGATCAAAGCAAAGAAGCCAAATGTCCAACACCTTAGAGTGTTTGTGTGACACCCGGCAATTTCAGGTAAATTGCAACTCTTATATTCTTTACATTTCACATTCATACTTGTTGCATTTCATTTAATTATGTTTAATTAGATGAGTTGAACACAAACAACTACGAAACGATAATCGTACATTGCACATTGGTTTTGGAAACCAAGTGTGGCAACCACAACACTAACACAAGACAATAGTTCGGGGAATTATTGAATTGTGCATCACACGTTGATTAGGATTAATCAAGCGTGCAAACACTTCGTTAGACACGAACACAAACTATCTTAGATAATTCGAGGAATTATCGAAACACACACACGAGTCTCACGAACGTTGGTGATCAATCAAACTTATGTGCTACTTGTATTATGTGCTTGAACGAGCATTAGATGTTTTAGATAAACGTTAGAAATCGATTACGAGTGAAATCGTATCAACGAAATTGAAAAACATGGAAATGGACGCATCGCGGTACGCGATGGTCCCTCGGCGAAGGGCTTCGCGATACGCGAAGAAAAGCGGGAGCCGAGACTCCCGAATCCTATCGCGGTACGCGGCAAACGGTTTTGATCGGGCTCCGCGGTACGCGAAGGCCATGCAGATCAGATTTTCTTTATAATCAACCCCAATTCATTTCCATTCGGTTTCCTTGCGACTTCACCGAGTTTTCTCCACCTAATCCCGACCAAACACACTGAAACCAGGCCTCCAAACCCCCTGGAATCATCATTGGACCATCTTGGAGCATCTTGAACCATTGGAGCTTCAAGGAGGAGTCTTGGAAGCTACCCACGAGCAAGGAGATTTATCATCAGCCTTCATTTCGGTTCCAGGAGCTATTCTAGATTGGATTTGCAACTCT
This sequence comes from Mikania micrantha, assembly GCA_009363875.1. Lineage (NCBI taxonomy): Eukaryota > Viridiplantae > Streptophyta > Magnoliopsida > Asterales > Asteraceae > Mikania > Mikania micrantha. The sequence continues at coordinate 9,272,440 of CM018697.1, read as the reverse complement.
AAGGTAGTTTCCTATGATTATCTATGGCTAGATCATACATGCAAGGGCTAAAAACCCACATGCAAGTGTTTTTGAACACATGCAACTCCATACGATTATTGTACACGAATTTGTTGGTGATTTGATGTGTATTTGATATGAGTCTACTGATTTTAGAGTTTAGAAATGTTATATTTGAGTTCGGTTAAGTTATGATGGATTTGGTGATGATTTTTGGAACACTTGCCATAAAAGGAAACTTTTATGTTGCAAGTCTTGGATTCGTGGTGATCTAGACATGTTAGACATGTCTAGATGTTGTTAAATGTATATTGGAGTGTTTAGAAACACATTGGAATATTTGATTTTGTCAAAAGATTGGTTTTATAGAAACTTACTAAAAATGGAAGCTTTTAGAAATCAAAAGAGGGCTTTTGATGTTTTAAAGAGTTTTGATGAGCTTTGATTAATGAAACATGTTTAGAAATGATTTCTAACATATTTGGAAACCTTGATTTGTGAAAACGAGCTTTTAAACAAGTACTTACTATTTTAGGAAACTTTATTTGGGCAAAACGGCATAAACGGTGATTTATGTGCAAACGACGTGTTTTAAGAGTTTAAACGTGTTTTATAAACATATTGGAAGTCATTAGTTTTATGAAATGGGATTTCATAACCACACTTTCTCAAATTGGAAACTTTCTAAAAATGGTAACTTATGTGACTAGAGTCATAGGATGCATTTTAGTGTTTTATGTGCGTCAAGGCACATAAACACAACAATCGTGTCACCAACGATTCGTCGAGACAACACAAGTCAAAACACACTCGGTTGAGCACACCGACACTTGGAGTTGTATGGAATACAACGCATCACAGAACACATACTCACACCTATATGGTTATAGGTGCTTACAAGCAGGACAGCTAGTTTTCGCAGTCGCGAACACACACATACCGGAACTACTTCATCAGGTGAGTTCACGGCCCCTTTTTACTTTTCTAACCTTTGGGGGAGAAAACACTGCATTACAACTGTTTTGAACAACAACTCATTTTATTTATGTATGGACATGCTTTATCACTATATGTATATGTGTGGACCCCTATCACAACTAAAAGTCCTCGCGATACTCCTCGGACCGTTAATAGCATAACACCTAGCGTGGTAATCTTGAATAGTACTATTTGGGCCCGACAAGCCCCACCCATCGTGTCTTGGAGGCCACCCGACTGGAGGTCGGAATGGGTGCAATATTGACCAACACTTTGCCATTGTCTTGTGATAACATGGCGGGAGGCACAATCTGTCAGCTTCGGTACCATCCACAATATAATATAACTGTATTGACTAGCTATCAATCGATACTGCACTGTCGTGATATGTAAATCTACTGAACACTTACTTTAAACATTTGATGTTTACTGCTTATGAAAAACCTGTGCTCTCACCAACCTTTGTGTTGACCCTTTTACTCGCATGTTTTCTCAGGTAGCTAAGGCACGCGCACAAGGATAGGATGCTAGGATGGAGTCCCATGCATCAGCTTTAGTGTCTTAGATCATTGATAACATTTAACATTTTACTTGGTTATGTCTTGTATTGATAAACATCTTTTAATCGTTTCCGCAAACTTTAAACTTATGATGTTTCTGAAAACTGTCTTAAAATAATGCTTCCGTAACTTATGATCTGTATTTGTTTGAAATTGTATAACTTCCGCAACTCTGATTTTACAAAACTGATTTATCCAAATCATTGGATGTACGTACATAACCAGACATATAGGTCTCGCATGTTGTGTGACCGGAGACTGCGATCCTGCCAAATCAGTCGCGTCGCGCCCCAGGAAGGGACGGGATTTCTCGGGGTGCGACAGTTTGGATGCGTTGCATATGCAAGAATCGAATCCAGTCACCAAAAGAAGCTCGATGACAGGTCACAACAACTGATTCACCTTGGGATTGAACCTGGATCAAAAGCTTACAGGCTGTATAACCCGAAGACCCGGAAGATTGTCGTGAGCAGAGATGTAATCTTCAATGAATCAATGGGTTGGAGTTGGGAAGGCACGAAGGAAACGGTCAACGACAACGGGGGAAGGCCTGGCATGTTTGAGTTAGTCCGGGGAGATGAAGTTGACATAGGCACCGGCCCAATTCAAACAAACCAGGATGGAGAAGCTAACGCGGTCAACATTCCCCAACAAGCCCACAACCCAGATCAGTCTTGGGATGGAAGTCAAGGTCAAGGGGACAGTAATGAACCACAAGGAGGAGCAGATAATGAACCAGAAACGCCTCTCAGAAGGTCCACTCGTCCCTCAAGACCGCCAGCAAGATACAAGGACTACGAACTAAATTCCATAGAAGAAATGTTGCTACTAACAAACGAGGAGCCACGAAACTATGATGAAGCCAAATCGAAACCCGAATGGATGCATGCCATGCAAACTGAGTTGAACTCGATTGAAAGAAACAACACGTGGAAACTCGTAGAACCAAAGGAAAATGTCAAACCTATTGGTCTAAAATGGGTTTACAAAGTAAAAAGATACGCTGATGGCTCAATAAACAAGTATAAGGCATGTCTCGTAGCAAAGGGGTATGTTCAACAGCCCGGGATCGATTTTGATGAAGTATTCACACCTGTTGCGAGAATTGAAACCATAAGGTTCCTCATTGCGCTGGCAGCTACGAAAGGGTGGGAAATACATCACCTGGACTTAAAAACAGCATTCTTAAATGGGGATCTAAGAGAGGATGTGTATGTACTTCAACCAGAAGGCTTCAAGAAACCAAATGAAGAACACAAAGTGTATAAACTCAGCAAAGCCTTATACGGATTGAGACAGGCCCCGAGGGCTTGGAACGAAAAATTGGATACTGTGTTGAAGGAGATGAAGTTCCAGCGGTGTATGCAAGAGCAAGCCGTATACAGGAAAATCAGTAGATCCTCTTTGCTGATAATTGCAGTATACGTTGATGACTTATTTGTTACAGGAACAAGTGTAACAATAGTTGAAGAATTCAAGAAAGCGATGGCTGAGAAGTTTGATATGGCCAGAATCACAGCTCATGGTCATATAGAACAACTCTATATGCGTTAACAATCACAATGTTTGACATACACTTAGTAAAATAGTTTGCAGCGGAATTAAAATAAGTTAAATACATGCAGCGGAAAAGATTTGTTTGAACATAGAAAGTTAAATTGTCAGAGAACACAATATGTTTTAGTACATAAACTAAATGAAATTGTTTCTCAAAAGACATATATCATGAATGCGGGATCCTATGCTCATATCCCTTAATGTGCATTCCTGCTCCATAGCCTGTTAGTTACATGAGAATACAAGTTTGAAAAGTGTCAACACAATGGTTGGTGAGTTCACAGGTTTTGATATACATATAGTAATAAAAGTGTGTCATGTTGTTTATCAAATGTTAGTATCGAGCCCTAGGCTCCAAGTGTCAGTGCGTCACTACCGAACTAAACTTGTTTGTCCTTGCCTCCGCTATGTCTCGTATACATAGCAAGTTAGGTCAAAGTTTCACGTGTTATGACATCCGGTCAATATTATGCCATGCGGGGTTAGTCACACCCAAACGGATCCATTCAGACCTACCACGTTGTTCGTACATTAACAGTAAGACTTTGTGAGGACTTGTTACGAGTTCAACACTTAATGTTTGTCTAATAAACCAGCATACACAAAAATGTTTGTACAGTAATAGATGTTTGACTCGATGTAACTAGTATTCTTCCCCTATTTAAAAGCGTTTGAAAAAGAGTAAAGAGGGGCCGTAAACTCACCTTAGTGGATATGAGAAAGTACAAGCGTAAGCTCCTGCGTCGTAAAGCGTGTCGGTCACCGACAACCTATATCGTACACCGTACGTGAGTTTGTGTAAGTGACAGTGCTAGTGTTTGTGTTAGTGCTCGTGTTTGTACCCAACAACCCTTGGTTGTTCATGTTTGTCCGTGTCGGTCCACAGTGACCGTGTTTGCTCGTGTTGGTCCACATTGACCGTGTTTGACTAGAGTTGACAAGAGTTGACCGTGTCAAGTCAACGACCCGTTGGTGAACCGTGTGACGGTTGTGAATCGTGTAGCAATCGTGCAAGTGCTCGTCGTGTGCAAAACGCGCAAGTCGCGTCTATGGACAACTTACTATTTATAGTAAGTTTCCATTTATGGAAAGTTCACAAAGCATAACAATTTTTTTATAGTTCTATCATGCTCATTAGTCCTATGTGATCATGTTAACACATAGCACATCATCATACGAAGTCACATAAGTCGTTTTCATCATGTTAGCACACAAAAGTTTCCTAAAATGGAAAGTTTCCATTTATAGCATACGTGATATCGAAAACCATCTAACTTAGCATCTAATCATCATATTACAACATAATAAATTACTTAGCATGCTCGAATCAAACAAAATATTCATAACTTGATAGTTTGAAAAATAAAGTTACTATATATAGTAACTATGGCATTTTACATACAAATGATTGTCCTAAATCATTCTAATCCATTTTTATGTCATAAATCATCCCAATAAACCATTTAACATCACCTAAACATGCACATATAACCAAATTCACCATCTAATAATATTTTACTCTCAAAAGTTACTAAATATAGTAACTATGCCAAAAATGATTATAACCAACACCAATTCTACATTCTAAGCATTAATATCATCATTTTATTCATCAAGCAACATATCTACATGCATGCATTTTCATAAACTCACCCAAATCATCATCTTGTAACTAAAAAGTTACTAATAATGGAAAGAATTCAATATAATCATATTTTAACCATTTTAGTCATAACCAATCATGTAGATCATCATCAACAACAACTAAAATCATATAACAATATTCAATATCATCTAAAATGTCTTAGATCATGCATGCATGTGGGTAAATCACCCATTTGTGACCAAATTTGGTGTGTTGATATTGTTGTTTTATTGTGAAAAATGGAAATCATTGGGTGGAAAGGAAGTTCCATTTTGTTTGGGTGAAAATTTGGTGTTGTTATGGGTTTAGATGTAAAGACCTGTTTAACAAATCATTCGGTGTTAATTCTTAATGAAATTCAACATATTATGTTTGCAACTTGGTTTTTATTTCCCTAAAGTGTTATGGGATGTATTTGGAGGTAACGGAAGGGTTAAAACGATTCGGGGTGGTCACAGGGGTGTAAAATGCGAAAAACTGAGAAAAAAAATGCTGCTGTAGGAACCATAAGCCTACGCCTTAGGAGTAGGCCTACGGTAGAAGGTTTCTGTTAAGGTTGCCATAAGCCTACGGCTGGGGGTGTCAAGATTTGTCCGTTTTGGTTGTTTTAACGCGTTTTAGGAGATATATATCTTCCGTTATGTACCAAATAGTATACATTGGTGTTCTTACTTAATCTAACGAACTAACGGTGATTTAAATGTGACTTTTTGTAGGTGAACGTAAAGGGTGATGGCGCGCGTGATCGGGGATAATATGAAGGATCGGATCGAACATGTTTTGGTTTAAACTCAACAACTTTTGTAAATTGTTGTTAATTTTGTGATGGGATTTTTAAAAGTAGAATTAACCTAACGGTATATGTTTTGGTGAAACGTTGGGATATTTCGGTGATTTAAAATGGATGTTTTAAATTGAAAAATCTGGGACCTAAACTTTGATTTTGTTTTACAACACGTGTTATGCGTGTGTGGGTTTTGGGGCTTACAACATGTCACGTGTATAAGACGTCAATCTAGTGGTTTTTGGTGAGATGTTGCTTTAGGATTTCATGAACACAATGATTACACATTCGAATTGAACTTTTAAACTAGCTTGACCAAAATGAATTATTGTACAATTTTGTGTTTGAAGTGATATTTGGCAAAATCCGAGAATCTTTACAATGGTCAGGACCTTAGTTTGCTCGAAGATTCTATTGGATGCAAATGCCATAGACGAGATTTTTGATTGCTAATTCCTTTGGTGTGATTGTAATGTATCTAAGCAATAACACTTTTTGCAGATCATGTCGCCTCAAAGAGCTCGAGATGAGTTGAATTCAGATGAGGACGATGCTTGTCTGGATCTCGTCATTGTGCCTCATCCGCTGTTGCAGTCGAGAGGGATATGAGGTGCACAACCTGGACCACAAACTAGAGGATTCTAGACAGGCCGATTGGTCGAAAAATGCATTGTCGAGCAGAGGACCACAGATTGGAAGATTCTAGTCGCTCGATGCCATAGACCAAGCGACCGCCCTCATCGGGGGGAAATACCCCATGGTGGCATATGTTTCAAATGGGTGGTTTTCCTGCTTATCAGAAAATCATCCTTGATTTCATGTTCATGTTCCATTTCAGTTTGGACTGTAAACAAACCGAACATTTAACGAACAGTTCGTAAAGTGTTTGGCAGGAAGCTTTTAATAAATAAACGAACACGGACAAGAAATTCCGTTCGTTTAGTTTAATGAACGAACAAGAACAGAGGTCGTATTCGTTTATTTGTGTTCGTGAACGTTCAGTAATATGTTCGTTTATGTTCGGTGAAGTTCATTTATTATATTTATCCATTAAGTGTGTTGTATATTATTAATTTTTTATTTATATTTTAATACCATAATATTTAAGTTATTTTTAGTTTAATACTATAATATTTTAATTTATATATATATAAATGTTTATCTCAAATGCTTGAGATTAAGAATGCTGATTTTTATTGTTTAAATAATATGTGTTCGTTAGATTTCATGAACCATTCATGAAAAAGCTAAATTTCTTAATAAACGAACACGAATAAGAGTTTTCTTGTTGTTAGCGCTCGTAAACCATTCATGAACAAGTTGAAAATTAAACGAACGAACACGAACAATGACTCGTTCGGTTCGTTGACAACTCTAATTTCAGTCCACAACAGACTCGTGGACTTTAGGGAATACAGCAACATCATGCTATTAGTTTTACCTTATGTGGATAGCCGATTGTTGCGCCCTCCGTTTGGGCTGCAATTATAGGGTCTTACACGCATAGCTCGACGTCTTCACATAGTGGTGGCCAATGATTAGTGATGCGTTTTCATTACCGAACACCGGTCGATTAACAAAAAAATGTCTGAAAAGACATAATAAGATATGTTTAACAAAAATTACATTATGTAATTTTGTATGTTTCTTAAAATAATAAAAATTAATATGTTATGTTTCATCATTTCTCTTTTTTTTATATATATAAAACAGAGTTGGACGCGTGTAGTTTTTTAGACGTGATTTGACTGCGCCAAATATTACCGACTCAAAAAAATCAAACCTTTTTAACACAGTTGAGTGCACCACGTTAAAATGTTGAAAATTCCGTGACAAAAAAAAACATTTCCACATATGCACATCTTTAGTGATGATCCCACTCAGCGCCCATTTTCCAAATGCATCGAGCCCCGATACTAAAAAGCCCAACCCAACAACTCTCATGTGCCCATTTCACCAAATTCACCAAATAGTCTATAACCTTCAAAAAGAAAAAAGACACGCTAAAGATACCAATACAGGCCCAAATACTTTACTACCATTTTACACTCCTAAGGCGGCAAAAACAACCCACCTATTTAACCCTAGTGGATTGGCAAGAGAGTTCACCAAGCAACGACTGCTTGGTCGTACTCACTGAACTGGGGGACTTGAAGGATAGCCATATGAAAAATAGCATGATAACGGATGATCATTATAAGATATGGACAGCATTTAATGCAGGCCATCACAAAACATGCAGCATTTAATGCTAGATATCGGGCATTAAGTGTGGATATTGCACGGGACAAAAGAAGACGGCGTTCCATGCAAGAAAAGAAAGACAAGACCAAGCGCAAGAAGATGAGTGACACCCATCACCTAGGAAAGAAGAGACCAGCAGGAGGAGTGGGGTCGTTGGCAGATAAAAGTAGAAGATGCAGGGATAGAAGACATGTAATACAACTCAACTACAATAGAGAGAATATTTCTGTAAGGATAAAAGAAGAAGAATGAGAGAATCCCGTAGAGAAGTTCTTACTTAGCATTTGTTGTAATCCTCATTGTTTAGTAGGATCCATCACTTAGTCCTTACACGCTGGTTTTGGATTCAACACGTTTGAAGATTGCGTGGCGCACACAAAAAGTGCCACTAGAAGTGATGATGCTAAAGCCTTTTAGCGGTACTTTATCTTAGTGGCACTTTATCAACGTGTTGCACAAAGCTTTTACACTTTTAAAGGTACTTTTTCCGACACAAAATAAAAAGAAACTTTTGTAGCACAATTTTTGTGCCACTAAAAATTAATCTTTGTCACATATCCATGTTAGTTTTAGTGACACATATTTTGACATAATATAATAACACCTTTAGAGGCTCAAATTTTGTACTTGTAAAAACCACCTATAATTCGTTGTATAGCACATTGTCACATAGACACATTATTTACAATATAAATATAAAATAAAAGTTAAAAAAGATTTTAAATAATAACATTAAAAAGTTTGATCTGAAATATAATACAAAAAATGTGAAAAGCAATGTAATAAGCAACATCTTTCGGTTTACAAATGTATACACATCACACGTAATTTAATCATTGATAAAAATTTCACTGCTATATGAATTAACTTGAAAACTTCTCATTATATCAACCATGGCATCATCAAAAATATAAAGAAGCATTAGTTATTTATGCATATCAAAAGCTCTCGCCGTGTGTGTGTGTGTGTGTATATTCAGGTCAATAAAAAGGTTAAAACAACAATATTTGGACTTGATAAATTAAGAATAATTTACCTAACCTACAATGTCAACAAGATTTGAAACATCAGTCGCCCAAACGTCTTTTTTACACTATAAAATGGAGACTTTTGGCTAATCAATTTCATATCAAGAAACCACATAAGCACATCCATATAATACTTCAACATAGTTAAAAATTAACAAGTTTTCTGACTTCTTGAAGAAGATATATGATTAATTGATAAAGAATTGTAAGGGGGCGAAGAACTAATGTCAGGAACCTAAAACATATAAATGGAACAAATGGCATTACATATACACCCAATTGTAAAAGAATAAATAATGGTTCATGCATGTAATTACCTTTACATTTAAATTGCTATATACTGTTAACAAGTTTGCATTGGGGATATGATCTTGAATGATCATAGCCAAAACATTAACAACACTCTTTAAGTCGGTTCGTTTATTTTTTAATATTTACGGGTTTCCAAACCCTATGTTTTCAAGTTGTTTATGCTGTTCTTAAGCGTTCATACCATTCATGCCAACTAACTCATGGCATTTAATTTCAATGTATAAAACATGACACCCAAGAAAATTACGAAATTTATAAAATGATTAGTTATAATCCTTTATCATAAAACAACATAGACTCCATCACAGTGCAACATAACGCAAAAAGCTTATATAAACAAGTTAATTCATAGTCCAGCGTAAGCCAATTAATGTGACTTGTGAGGTTCAGCGATTATTAGGAAATAATCGAGTTAGAGACGTAACTATGAGTGCTACAGACGGTCTAACGAGAGGAATGGACGTAATTGATACGGGAGCTCCGCTAAGTCAATCCTAGAGATGTTTACTACATGCAAGTAGGATGAGGTCAGTGTGAAACAAAATCTATAGTAAACAACCCACCAGAATATGTTAAACTATCGGTTATCGTCATAAAAATACAACTATCTACATGTCCTCCTTAAATACGGTATTTATACTAGAAGTCTAAAACTAATAATAATTTACATTCTAATAATTTTAATAAATTATACCTTTGTGTATGTGTTGCCTAACACAAAATCCGAGACTCAAATCTTGAACTTGTTTGACCCATTTGAGCAATTGGCCAGCTTGACCCTAGGCCAGAACTTTTTCAAATGGACTTAACAGTCCTTGTATTCTTATTAGCCGCTGACCCATATAAGCCGCTCTCCTTCCCTGATGATTTCTCTATTGGCTGCACACATTCATGATTCATGTGCGTGTCTAGTTATGGTGGAGGTGAAGAGAAGGAGACGGGTAGGGTAAAAAGTGGAGAGGGGATTTGCTTTCCAAATAACCCCTTTACCATAAGTTTTATGTTTTTAACATACCCAAACTCATAAGCTCATGTTTCCTTAATTACATTTGAACACAAAACCTTTCGTCGTTTATAAGTGTAAGTTTACAATGTAAATTTGGGATGTTACACTTACTGTTAAAACCACACCACTTAAACGTAATCAAATCCAAAACAATTTCAAAGTGAGATAAAGGAGCACAAATTCAACAACAACAACAAAACCGATTTTAGCCTAGAGTTGCTTTCTAATAACTTAATATCATTTCGTTCATTAAAACAATACAAAATCAATAAACCATATGAAATAAAAAAGAGAAAAGCAACATGTTGAACTATGGGTAGAAATTAATTACCTAGGGCTTGAATTTGCTAAGACTTAGTCGTTCTATGAACTGGGCAGAGAGAAGCAGAAACTTAGGCCTTGTAGCGTTTGATTAGCCTGTTGTGTTAGAATTTAGTGGCATAAAATTAAAATCCATAAAAATTTATATTGATTAAGTGTGGCATACTTAAAATGCCACTAAAATTAAAATTAAAGGCATAAAAGATAAGTGCTACTAAATGGCATATTATTCGTTCATCACAGAAGAATGATTTGTTTGGCAAGTTGCCTTGGGTATCTAAACCTTTTAAAAAAAGTTGTTTGCCTTTGCAAGGGAATCTGATTAGTTATGACTTAAGTACCGGGTGTAATTAGGGCTAACTAAATACTTTAAATTCAAATCTTACTATTCTAATAAACAAACATCTTTTTTTCCACTTGTCAAATTTCTACATTATTATTGCCACATGTCATTTTTGTAGCATTCCAATTAATACTGTCTACTAATTAAGAATTATAATCTCTTTCATATATAAAAATAGTTTTCTAATATTTTAAAATCCAATCTTCTATTACAAAACACGCTTAAAAAGTTTATATAATATAATTTTTTTAGAAAAAAATTCTTAAAAAAATGAAATTAGAAAAAAAAATACTACTATAATCATGAGTTTTTAAACAATGAATTTTACAAGCAAATGACGCTTTGTTAATATATTTAAAAACTAAAGTTATAACATTGATACGAAAGGTTACACTTTTAGTCCTTTATTTTATGATATTTTTAAATTGGGTTCTTTAACTTTATTTACAAAAGTTAGTTTTTGACAAAATAAAAATTGAAGTATTTAACGTTAATTATTTCAATAATATCAATTATTATAAATAAAGAATATCATTTATCATTTCTTTACTTATTAAAGCTTTTAGTTATTGTTTTAGTAGTTAAAGTACTTATTAATACGTAAATTAATTATTTTATATCAAAATATCATTTATAATTTCTGAATTTTTATCAATTAACTTTTGAATATTTTATATTTAATCCGTTTAATACACGGGTAATAATCTAGTCATACATCAAAGAAGCATTGGTGTATGATGTATTAATGTGGGGGCATCCGCCCCCTTAAAAATTTTTTTCTAGTAATATATGTATATGTTAATATTCTGACCCATCCCGTTAATATTTGCAATCATCCTCTTTAAATTTGCATAAACATACTTGTGATGATCTTTTAAATGATACTTGTATTTGTATTTTAGGTAAATAGATACTTAAAAAAGTCTTTTATGATGTTTTTGATAGATTTTAAAAAATAAAACTCAGTTTAAAATAAATAGGCCTGACACTCTTGACGTCTTAAAAGATGGGTAGTATCCATGGTTTTTGATTTTTTTTGAATATCTTTAATTAATATCTGCGGGCTTACACGATTGAGACATTTGCCAAAAAAAAAAATCAAAAACCATTTCAGGACTGAATATCTTTAATTAATATCTGCGGGACTGTTTAATTAATATCTGCGGGCTTAGGTCTTCAGGACTGTTTAGGTCTGCAGATATTAATTAAAGATATTCAAAAAAAATCAAAAACCATTTCAAAAACCAAAAATCGAGCCATACCTTAAACTGAAAAAAAACTTAACCGAAATTCTGAATTTGTTTTGCGTTTTGTTTAGCAATTTCAATTTTTTTGAAATCGATTTGTTCGTTTTATTCTGTTAACTGATTAAACCGAAATAAGATTTAAATTTATTATTTTTATTAATAAATAAATAATAATTTATATGGTTGAATTTTGTTTATTCGATTTTTAACCGGTTTATTTGGTTTTAATCGTTGTATTTGGTTGAATTCGGTGTGTTTGAATTTAGATTTAAATTTATTATTTTTATCGGCAAATATTTATACGTTATTATAAAATAGGAAAAAAGTATAAATTTATAGAGAAAATAGGTTACCACGCACTTTTTAACATATTAGTGTCATTATATGGTCAAGCCGTCCCACACGGGTATAAAAAACTCGTTTTTATTTATTTATTAACTAGGTTCATATCCCGTGTATTACACGGGATTAAGAAAAAAACATATTATTAAATTAATAGTTATCAAAGAAAATTCAAATAATATAAGATTATTTTTTTAATATAAAATATGAATATATATAATTTTATAAATTAAATAATAAAATAATTATATTATTTTTTAGACACTAATTTTTTCAAAGTTTGTTACTTCAAATATTACATTTTAAATTCCTTTTTCTCAAAATATATATTTTATAATAATTTGTTTTTTTTAAGTATGTTTTTAATATTAATCAATTTAAAAATGTATAAAAAGTATATTCAATATTTAATTTAAAATACATTTAATGGGAGAGCGACGAAAATATATAATTGAGGTGCTTTGAAAACATGATATGTGTCTTTATAAATATTTATTTATTAAAATAGATAGATATATTATTCATTATGCATGTTATAGTAACTAGCATTAATTATTGACTAAACCGAATTAAGATTTAAATTTATTATTTTTATTAATAAATAATAATATATAAGGTTGAATTTGTTTTATTTGTTAAACGGTTTATTTGGTTTTTAATCGCTTTATTCAGTTGAATTCGGTTTGTTTAAATTCATATTTTAATTTATTATTTTTATTAATAATATATAATATTGAATTCGTTTTATCCAATTTTTAACCCGTTTGTTTGATTTTTAATCGGTTTAATTCGATTTTAACTCGGTTCCCTTAATTTAGTATAAGTAAGAAAGTCTGTCCGATTTCCTATGCCAAAAGATCCATCTGGTTTAGCACATTTCATTTTTCATTTTTTTTTTGCAATTGATCCTGGCTCAGAAAACCAAACCAATTTGAATTCGATTGAATTTGGTCCGGATAACCACTTCCTGAATTTGGTTCGGTTGGGTTTTCGGATTGGGAAAAAAATTTGAAAGCCGATTAAACCGATTGAATAAACCGTTAACCAAAACAATAAACACCCCCAACAGATATTTATACGTTATTGTAAAATAGAAAAACAAGTATAAATTTATAGAAAAAATAGGTTACCACACACTTTTTATCGGGACCTGTTAGGGAGACGTCAGGTTGGTTTAAAATACACCATCTATACGACCTGTATTGACCTATACGGGTCGTATTAATATTTTATTTCTGACAAAAATTGGCATATCAAATCATAGTTCTGACACGCCCCATACGGCCCCGTATTGAAACTTGACATTGATTTAGCTTTTTCTTTCTCTGCAATTGATTTGATGCATACACAATCTAGCTTTTGATTTGAATCTTCTATAAATTAGTACTTTTATACTTTTTACAATCCAAATAACCTGTCCCAATAAAAAACATATGTTTGGTATCATGAGAAATTTTCAGCGAAAAACCTGCTACAAAAGTAAAAAATTACCTTATAATATGCTGGTGCTGTCTTATCCCATAAAATTGTTTCGGTTGATTTTGGTTTCGATGTCGTATAGGGCCATATGGCTCGTATGTAGTTTCAACCGTCAGACATTAACTAAAGTCTGACAAAATCTGACACCCATACGACCCGTATGAGCCTAGGTGGTGTTAACTGATTCATAAGGGGTGTCCAAATAACCTGCCCCCTTTTATCATATTAGTGTCATTAGGTTAGTATCACGTGTATTACACGGATTAAATAAAGAAATATAACGAATAATTATCATGAAAATTTAGAAAAATACGATTACAATTTCATATAATTTAATATTTTAAGTATTAAAATAATAATATTATTTCTTTAAACACAAACTTTTTTATTATTTGTTTTTCTTTAAACGGTGTGTTTTAAATAATTGTTTTTGAAAATTTTATAATCTATAATAATTTTTTTTTAAAATGTGTCTTTAATATTAATATATTTTAATGTATTTAAAATCTTTTTTTATTTTAAAAATGTATTGAAAGTTTATTTAAAAATGTAATAAATAAAACCTTTATTTATTAGTATAGGTAGATATAGGTAGATTATATGGTCAACCCGTGACACATGGATCTAAAAAAACTCGTTTTTATTTATTTATTTATTTATTTGTGGTTCTTTTCTCTTCTGTAAGCTTTATTTTTGCATTACTAAAAAGCTTTTCTGCTATGCTATACATAATCCCCTTCTTGTGAGACCAAAAGTTTTCTACTCAAATATGGAAACTAGTTTTCTTTTCATATTTTCATTCCTGTTACTGCAAAGATTTGGCTCAAGCATAACTGCTACTTCTTCAAATGTCACGTGTATTGAAGGAGAGAGACGATCTCTTCTTGCAATCAAACATAAGATCACAGACAGGTATAATGTTTTGTCCACATGGAGCGGAGTAGAATGTTGTGAATGGCGTGGAATTGGGTGTGACAGTCGAAATGGTCATGTTGTCAAACTTGATCTTCGAAATCCAATGTCTTTGGAAGATCTTCGAAATGGTCCCGTGTCTTGGGAAGATGAAAAATGGCTGGAAGGTGAGTTGAGTCCTTGTTTACAGAATTTGAAGCATTTGCGTTACTTGGACTTGAGCATGAACTTTTTATCAGGTAAAATTCCTGAATTCTTAGGGTCGTTCGAAAGTTTAGAATACCTTAATTTGTCAGGCTCTGTTTTTGGCGAGGGAGCAGTTCCTCATCATCTTGGAAATCTTTCAAGGTTACGCTATCTTGATCTTAGGAGTATTTTTATCTTCGATGATGGAGGTGCGAATTTCCCAGCGCCTATTGTGGATGATTTGAGATGGGTGTCGTCGCTATCATCATTAAGGTACTTGGATTTATCAGGGATAACCATTGGAAATCATACTGATTGGTTCCATCCGGTTAACATGCTCCCTTCTTTGCTAACGTTGAACCTAGCAGACACTGGTATCACCAATATCCCTTCCACTCAATTCGTCAATTTCACGTTTCTTAATTCACTCGACCTCTCTATGAATTACATCAATTCCACCATTCCAATCTGGTTATCGAACCTTACTGGCCTCATGCATCTAAACCTTAAAGAAAATAGTTTCCATGGTAAAATTCCTGATTTTATTGGGACATTCAACGCTCTTGCTTCCATCGACCTCTCGTACAATTCTTTTAAAACATTGTTCCCAAATCTGCTATGTAATTTGAGCAGCCTCGTTCGTCTTGACATTTCAAATAACATGTTTTCTGGTCCTGTTCCTTCAAATCTTGGACTACTCTTGAGGTTAGAATACCTAAATCTTGGTTATAATCATCTGAGTGGTCCTATTCCTGCAAGCCTTGGACTATTCTCAAAGCTCAAGAAACTAGATGTCTCTGGTAATTCGTTCGTCGGAGTTCTTTCTGAAACACACTTTACAAACCTAAAGAATCTAATCTATTTGGACTTATCTTTGAGTTCGTTAGCTTTGAATTTTAGCTCTCGATGGGTACCTCCTTTCCACCTTCAAAAATTTAGTGCGAGTTCCTGCAGCAACATCGGACCCTACTTCCCGAATTGGCTTCATACACAGACACATCTTCAGAGGTTAGATCTTTCTAACTCGAGTATTAGAGGTACATTGCCAGAGTGGTTTGAGAGCATCTTGTCTCATATTCTTTACCTGGATTTGTCCAACAACCAGATCGGTGGCAAAATGCCGCTATTTCATTTCAATACTAGTGAGCTAATATCGCACGAGACCACCTTGAAGATGAACTCAAACAAATTTGAGGGGTCACTAGCTGCGTTTCCGTCAAATGTCAACCATTTGGATCTCTCAGATAACTTACTGTCTGGAGATCTCCCTCAAACTGTAGGAACAATGAACTTAAGTTTGCACATTGTTAATCTCTCAAAAAACCGCTTCACTGGAAACATTCCAGTAGACTTATGCAAGGTTCCTAGCATCGAAGTTTTGGATTTATCACAAAATAAACTTTCTGGAAGGCTTCCTGAATGCTTAGGGAATTTGAGTAATTTGGAAGCAATGGATCTTTCAAATAACACCATCATAGGTGTTGTTACTCACGACATTGCACTTGCACAACAATAGACTTGAGGGGAATCTTCCGCTGTCTTTACAAAATTTGACGTGGTTGGTAACAATGGATCTAGGGTACAATTTTCTAGTGGGTGATATACCTTTCTGGATTGGAGAAAACCTATTAAAACTTATAATCTTGAACCTCCAATCAAATAAGTTTACGGGTAAGATTCCACTACATTTTTGTCAACTCAATGCTCTTCAGTATTTAAACTTGGCGCAGAACAATATAATTGGGACTATCCCTTCTTGCTTCGCTAATTTAAGTGGTATGATCACTGATCAAGGTAGCATAGAATACAGTATTAATTATTACTATGAAGAAAATATTCGGGCTTCCATTAAGGGAATTCAGTTGGTGTACACCAAGACAATGAAATTTCTCATATCCTTAGACCTTTCAAGCAACAACATTACGGGAGAAATTCCAGATGCTTTGATGAACCTTGTAGGTTTGAAGAACTTGAATCTTTCAAGAAACCAACTTAAAGGACGAGTTCCAATGAGGATTGGAAATCTAAATCAAATGGAATCTTTGGATTTGTCCATGAACATGTTGTCTGGTCAGATACCTCAAAGTTTGACTACCTTGAACTTTCTAGGCTACTTAAATATGTCATTCAACAACTTATCCGGTCCAATCCCTATTGGAAATCAACTCCAGACTCTAGCGGATCCGTCTGTTTTTCAGGGGAACGATGAACTCTGCGGGCCACCATTATCAAGGAGTTGCACAGAAGACATTTCATCATATAATCATGTTGTTAAAGTTGAAGCTCAAGATGAAGATGAAGACTTTTGGCTTTATATTGGCATGGGCGCAGGTTTCGTTGTTGGATTCATAGGATTACTAGGGAGTTTGCACTTTATTAGGAGCTGGAGGGTGGCTTACTTTGAGATGCTTGAAAACTTTTACACATCAATTCTGGTGAATCTTGCTTGCCTAAGGAGAACTTGTGTTTCATAGCAAGAGGTATGTTCTATTGTTATTTAATGTGTACTGTATGTGGCTTCCAACTATAGAAAAAAGACAGCAAGATGTATGGATTTTAAGTGTTGTTTATCATTTTTAAACATTGAGTCAATCAATCAATCAACGTACTCAGTATATCCCGCCATTAGCATGCTAAGGCAGGGTCTGAGGAGGGTGAGATGTAGACAGCCTTACCCCTACCCCGTAGGGGTAGAGAGGCTGCTTCCAGTGAGACCCTCGGCTCATGATGCTTGATCAACCGTCCGAAACGATTTTAACGTTATTTTCACTGAATAAGTAAAATAAAGTTAAAATTAGTGCAATTTTACTTTTGCCCCTCAAGAGCTGTCGACACATATATACATTATATGTGCGCACCGCTAACGGGGCGTCTTTTTAAACATTGAGTATTGATATATAATAAAATCTCTGTTTCTGTTCTATTGTTTATTCTGTTTATTGATTTGATAATCAAAAAGATACAACATCTAAGATACTAAGTTAGCAAATTCCAAAGGGTAAAACTGCAAAAAAAACCTTCGGCTATTGTTTGGAAAGTTTACATAGCGTGAGGCATACTGGCATGTTTTCATCTGGCTTTATTGGAAATTTT
Organism: Mikania micrantha; assembly: GCA_009363875.1. Lineage (NCBI taxonomy): Eukaryota > Viridiplantae > Streptophyta > Magnoliopsida > Asterales > Asteraceae > Mikania > Mikania micrantha. Next base: position 9,254,403 of record CM018697.1, on the reverse strand, counting down.
GCTAGTGCTTGTCAAAGATCCTAAACAGTTACGAAAATAAAAGATCGTCAAGTAGATGTTCAGAGCAGTACTAGTTGTCAAAGTTCTGATTATAAAAGTGGCGAGACAGTTTTGAGTAGATTCTTATTCGGTTATTAAAATAGATTCGGGTCGAATTAGACATTAGATATACAAAATCTTGCTTATTCAGATCGGATATCCGAATTCAACCCGAATACACCATATAAAGCATGTTTATTCAGATGTAAAAATCAAACATATTCGGGTTATTCGGATGGATTCAGGTCAGTTGAGCATATTTCTTATTCGGGCTGGTAGATTTTGCGATATGTTCCACATATTTTAACAATAAATCGTTATCCGACCCGGTGAACTCTCTAAGCTTGTCTTTAGTTGTTTAAATTTTCCATACTCAATTTTGTATACCACACTACTACAAAACTAGGCAATTGTCACCAAAATTTATCATTAAAATAAATGGTAGCAAATTCTGCTACCGATTTCTCACCAAATGCAAATTAAAAGTATTTAATATGATACGGTAGCTAAATGGTGAGAAATTTAACCACGTTTTATTTTTGGTTGCAAATTGGTGAGTAAATAATTATACCATAATTTGCCACCATCATAATGGTGGCAAAAAAAAGGAAACCACCAGAGGGCACGTTTAATAATTAGTGGTGTAAACGAGCCGAGCCGATCCCGAGCTCGTTAAGGCTCGAGCTTGGCTCGTTTAGATAAACTCGGGCTCGAGCTCGAGCTCGAGCTCGGCTCTTTAAGAACTATATTTACTCGGCTCGAGCTCGGCTCGTTAAAAAAATTTTAGGCTCGAGCTCGGTTCAGCTCGGCTCTTTTAGATTTTATTTATTTAATTTATTTACTTTAATTACTAATTTAATTATATTTATTATTATATTTTATAAATTTAACATAAAATATTTGATTTACATATATTTATCGTAATTTTATATATAAAAATAATTAAATTTATAAATAAATATTTAATATAATAAATAAAAATTATATATTCAAAAAGCTCGTTAAGGCTCGTGAGCCGACTCGAGCTCGATATGTAAAGCTCGAGCTCGGGCTCGATTATTAAACGAGTCATATTTTTGGGCTCGAGCTCGGGCTCGTTAAGGCTTGGCTCGTTCGAGCTTTTTACCGATTCGATCCCGAGTATTTCACGAGCTGCTTTGGTTCGTTTACACCTCTATTAATAATTAATCAAGGAGCACAGACAAAAAAAAGGAAATCATAGTTGCAAAAATTGGGGAACCGACCTTTTAACCTAGAAAAACAAAAATGCACTTCAAAATCTCCTGTAACTCGTGAAATCGCAGTCGAGAAGTGGTGAATCCTTTGCAATTGTACGTGGTGATTGCTATTTGCAGCCGTTGTATTTGCAGTCGTACGTGGTCGTCAAGCCGTTTTCGTCGAGCCATTGTCGCTGAGTTGTTGTCGTCGATCTGTTGTAGTCGAGCCGTTGTCCTATGCAATCATACGTATCGAGCGTTTGATTCAGTTTGTCGTGGTGATTTCTGTTTGCACAGTGGAAACGATCGATTGGAGGAAGCTGTGGAATCGCTTGCTTTGGGAAGTGATTTATCAGCAACATCCGTACATCACTACTGTCGATCCGGATCTCATTCTCAAGTATTTACGCATTTCACATTTTCACAACTTTTTAGTGTTCAGATTGTTCAAGCATATACATACTTCTAGGGAGAATATTTGAATTGGCTAGTTGGATTAGCAAGGGTCTAGATTACATCACACTTGTGTCGTTTAGGCTGACTTCACGTAGGATGATTTGTAGCTTTTGTCAAAATTTTAATGAAGGGTCCATGTTGAGTGGATTTGAAATTGAATTGAATTGTTCTTGTGGACATAAATAAAAAATACAAAGTGAATGAGATTATACATTACATACGTGACTTAGATGCCTCATAGTGTCTCTTGAATTTAAAACCAAGTATATTCTTTTGTAGGACTAATTTGCCATAAGCCTATGAGAAACGGGTGAATTTTAGTATTGTTTTCATCCAGTTTTAACCATATGCATTGTCTGGTACTCAGCAGCAATATCTCTAAAAGTTGAGTTTAGGTAAATTGAAAACATACAGAGGAACCATAGCAGGTTTTTTTTTTTTCTATATTTACTTATTCATATGTTTTCCCAACCATTATTCTTTCCTTCTTGCAGCAATTTCATGTTTATGAAACACAAATTTGAAGCTTGGATTTTATTGTAATATTAGAGGCAATGTTGAGAAATGTGCAAGCTGATACCAGCCTATTAGTGAAAATTGACAGCCACAAGATATACCGTTATTTGTTGGGAAGCTAATGGTAGCATATGTTATTTGAACTATTGGCTAGACCAGTTTCATGGTTTTACACTTTTAGAAGCTAATGGCTGGAGTAGAAGATGGTTTGTTCTAAATGAGAAAACCGGAAAGGTTAGTATCATATTAGGAGCTTTGATATACCTTTAAGCACTAAAAGTGATTTGATTGATGGGATTTGGTACTTTTGTTTAGGCTTGAACTCATATTTTATATGCTTCTTTTAGCCCAATTTGATTGTGTTTTTTTATGCTAATTGATTGCTTAATAGTTGTTTAAGATTCAATAGTTTTTAGATCTTTGTGTGAACCACTTGAAAATTACTTTTGGTAGATTAAGATTTTAGTTTTAATTATTAAAGAGTATATATATAATTTCTATCCATTGTAATTCTAATTAGTAGATCATATACATTATTGTAAATATGTTGTCTGCAGTTTGGACACAAAAAATAAAATAAAAAAAAAAATTCCGTGGTGTCATCACTTTGGAGGTATGTGTTGGTGAACTCTCTCTTAAAGTTAATTTTCTTTCTCTTTTATAATCTTTGAGAACATATTCATATTATCTATATTTTATATTGACTCCCTACTTTAACTTACCACAAGATATTTGAACATTGGGATCTTCTGTTATTTTATCAAGGAATAGCTGAGGATAGCAATTTTAGAATATGCATAGTTAACAATTGAATATTAAAATGGTAAATTAGAAACCCCTAACAATTGAATTTGTAAACAGTAAATTCTCCAACCTAGCAAATTACCATTACCATTACTGTCTTACCCTCTTGTTGCAGTTATGGCCATGCAGGAGCAAAAAATAGAACACGTGTAGGGATCATTGTTTTTATGCTATTATTTAATATGTAAATTGATTTGCTAATACACATTTAAGTTTTATATGTGCAACCATGCTCTTTTAGTTTTTTTTTTTTCTCATGTGGCTATCCAATTATCCATTACTCGACAAACAACACATGTTCATCATGTGTGGTTCTTTTTTTTCTTATCAAGTTATAAAACCGCTCCTAATGCTTAATCTGCAAGTTCAGTCATTTATATTTTAATTTTGCATCTAATCTTAATCTTACAGAAAACTGAACAAGAGAAATTGGAAAAGCTTGCTAAACAGGTTTTTCTCCAGTCTAATTTTCTTTCTATATCTTTCTTTTGATATAGTGTTTCTTCTAATATTCTTTCGAGGTGGCAATTTTGATCTATATACTTATAAACAGTTCAATATGGGTTGTATCTTATCTTGATCAGGCAGGTTAAATAAAATTTGATTAAATAAATCTAAAATTTTTGATTGTAAATTATATATCTTGTTATAAGAACAATTTTATATATATTTTATGTATATATAAAGAATATTTAAAAGTTTTACCCAAAAATGAGGCAACTGTGGTTAAACCTTACATACCTCTCCTGGTGGTTATAAGAATGCATTGCATACAATGAATCTCTTGCTATTTTGAAGATTTGCAAGATGCATGGGTTTGACTATATGATTTCACTTGACTTAATTGGAGTCAGACCCAATGGTATCCTCCTACTCTGCTCATATGTTGAAAAAAGTCTTAACATTTTCATGGGGTGAATGTTTAAATCCAGTTAGTGTCAAAAAATATATGTGTAGAAATTGGAAATAAAAAAACCTTAAAAATTAATATTCATTTTTTTTAATGACAATAGTCGATTCGCTGATGCCCCCTTGACTAACTGTCTAGCACGACTGCCGCCATCTCTGTCAAGGGTGCTACCCTAGGACCTGTTAAGAGGCGCCTCCTTGAATCTCGCTTGGTTAGGAGTTTATAAATCTTAAACGAGTACGCACTCCGCATCTCCAAACTATTTAATGACGATATTTTTTAATCATTTACTTAATACTCGATAGTAGAGGTGGGAAAAAAACTGGAACCGACACCCAAACCCAAACCCAAACCAGAACAGTTGGTACCCGAACCGGTGGATACGGACGGTTCCGGATTCTCAGAGAAATCGGAACCGGAAAAAGTGGAACATGTTCCAGCTTTACCCGGAAAAACCCGAATCGTAACCGGCCAAAAACAGGTTGGAACTGGTCCAAAACCGAAACCGAAACCGATTGTTGACTTTGTTGACCGGAATCGGAACCATTTAGAACCGAAACCGGTTCCGGTTCCACAAAAAACTGGTTTCTCACCTCTACTCGATAGATCCATGAGTTGCTCCTTTTGTTTCATCTTCATCTTCCAATTGATTTAATTAGCCCCAAGTCCCAATCACCCAAACCCGATATATCCACACCCGACTGAAAACTGCCATGTCGAACAGCTTCTCCATTCTTCCCGTTAGAGATGCTCACACTGGTTAATCAGTCCAAAACCAGTTTTTGAATAACCAAATCAGTTAACCGGTCAAAGGCTAGAAACTGGTTTTTCAAGCTTTAAAACCATAACCGATATAATAACCGAAACCGGTTAACCGCCAAATAACCAATTTTTTATTGAGTTGGACAGGTTAACTAGTTTGGTCTCTTGAAACCTCAAACCGGTCCTAAACTGCCGGTTTTTCAAAAATCTAAAACCGATTCCAATAACCGGTTATGAACCGTCACCGGTGAAGGGACTCAAGATGATATCGGTATTAACACAAATGTTCACGATACTTCATTCAATCAATAGCCTTACAAACAACTGACTCCAACGTTCACCAAGAAAATAGAACAAAACCGTAAGACTCGATCAAACAAAAACAATCTTGACTGACTTTAACAAAATAGACCTGACTTTACACATCACGTGGGATTTAATCCTTTATGTAACAAACTGGACTAACTAGAGTACTAGACCCAAACATAAATAAGCCCAATAAACTTGATCCAATAACCGGTTCGGTTGACCGGTTTTTTTGTGCAACTCTAATAGCTAATCCGGTTGAATTAACGATTCAGATATCGATGCTATTTGATGCCCTTAAACAACCGCTACAATAACTTTCTCATGTATGAAGTCACCAAATGGGAGGGATTCCTCGGTCTTCAGCCACAAATTGACTAACAGAACATAGGCATGGGAACTAACTTTAATAAAAATTTTGTCTTAAAACAAAATATCTCATATCATATACATAGGTTTGATATATAAATAATTACTAGTTATATGTATGTACATACACACGCATATACGTATGTGTAACAACAATGTAAGAATATTTATATTACTAATAAACTTTGTTATATATATGTGATTAAAAACTTTAATTCTAATAACAATTAATCAAAAAAAAAATTGTTATTAAAACAATTTTTTTATAAAATGTTATTAAAGTTATAAAACTTAGTAATATATGTTTTGCTAAGATATGTTAACATGAGATAATAATGGAAGTAAACTAGAGGGAACTCGGATAAATAATTAAACTTGAAACGTGCTTAAGAAAATTTGGTTCCAAGATTAACAACTTTCAAAACTCAAGGGACTGAAAGTGCAATATTTGAGCATATACAAACATATGCGAAACTTCTTTGAAACTAGGCATATCAAAAACACGCACTTAGAATTTCTAATTTGTGGTATTGAACTCAAGAATCAACCAAAAGTTGTTCATCAACTCGTCACACACAACTCGAAATCAATCCAGGTTGTGCAAATCACTTGGTGTGCATGAACTAGTGGTTGAATACAACTGAATTCGGCTACTCTCAGCGAGTAACCCAACCAGCCTAGCTATAAGACGTTAGAGAAAATAAAAAGTGATAATTTTGTAAAAAGTATAAAAAGCAAACTGTTATTATAAATAACAAAGTGCTATTATAATATTAACACATTGCAATTATAATATTTAACTGTTTCTTGTTGATAATAGCACATTGTTATTTAAAATAACACTTTGTTTTTTACACTTTTTACAAAAATCTTATTTTGTATCTGAACCTACCTCTATATATATATGTGTGTGTGTGTGTTAAAAACTAGGTTAGATCCTGTGTGTTACACGGGTTGAATAAATAAATGTTATATAATTTACAATAAAAAAATTTATGTCTTCAAAAAAGCATATGTATTGCAATAGTTAAATAAACATGTATATTACATATATTGAATAATATACAATTTAAATTGTTAATATTTAAAGTCACTAAAATAAATCATTAAAGAAATAAACTTTAAAGTGATGATTATAAATTTTGTTAAGTTAATTCTTAAATATATTGTATTTAACTATGTATTAATGTTTTTATGTAATTGATAAATATTAACTTTATTAAAATATAAATTATAATATAAATATTTTTGTTATCGTAGTTAAATGAATTTGAATTGCAATTAAATTTAATACACATAAAAACTAAGAATGAATACTTGAATTTTTCTTAAGTAAATAATTTACTATAATAATTGGTCAAATTTGTTAATTATAATATTAATAAATAAATGTTAACAAATGAATTAATGCTATAAATTTAAAACAGAAAAATGAATCAGAACATGAATCATTGTATGACATGTGGAAAAAAAAACTTTATTTATTATACAAGATAGATATAATAACTAATGAATAGGAAACTATAGTTTTTTCAATGGAGACTTTTTGTATTTATGATTTAACCACAACTAGTTTTGTAGAGTTATTTTTTTCAATTAGACGTTAATGCAAAATTTATTTACCAATTAAGTATTGTTAAAAAAATATTTACAAAATAGTGCTTTTGAAAAAAAAAAAAAATTTCTCTCACGTCATTGGCTTAAATTAAATTAAGAATGTCTAAATTAATAAAAAAATTATATTGCTTATCTAACAATGAAAAGGTCATTTTTTATTAGGTTTAAGATGTTTTCGTGATATTTTTTGTCAAATAATAGGTTATATATAGGGAAAGATTCCTTTAAAAAGTTTTTTTTTTTGCCTAAGAAAACTAAGAATGATTTTTAAAAATAGAAAACCGATTCAAACAAACTACGATTGAATTCATTTTTACATTATTGGAACCGGCTTGTAATTCCCTAAAACCTAAACCTTAAATCATAAACAATAAACCCTAATAATAAAAGCAAAATTATAAAAACAAACTCTAAACCTACAGATAAAACTTAAAAGCTAAAAAAACATGCCTTAGATTTATTAGCAATTTTTAATGTATTTAATTATATTTACATACATTAAACAAATTAAATTAAATTAAAAGGATATTTAAATATAGATTAAAAAGTATATTAAACTATATATGATGTATCTAATTAGGCTTTGATCCGTTGAATAAATTAAATTAAAAATAAGTTATATTAAGACATGTACTATTATTTAAAAAACCTTATAATATTTGTTTTATTAAAAGAACGTTTATATGTTTTTCATTGAATTACCTATATATTAAAAATACAACGTTATAAGGGCAGTTTGGTAAGTTGACTTTCCTGTTTCCTCCCATATTCTGCACCGCATGTTGCTTTTTCTTCCATACATGGCCTGCTCCCACGACCAACGACGCTCCCCTGCTCCCACCAGCAAATACGAGCACCGGCTAGCAACGACGATCCCCTGCTCTGAGTTTACAGGGAGCCAGGGAAAGTGGGAGATGGAGAACCGCTTGACACCGGCCATGCCACCATCTTCGACGGATGCACTCTCCAATGACAACCAGTCCGACGGGGTTTTCTGCTTGGCTTACACGAAGGCCTAGGTTAGGGTCTTCAAGTCTTCTTGTCTAGGCAACTCAAAACGAGTTGCAGCCATGGTCGGTTAGGGTTTGCTTTGCCCGATTCGATGGTTTATCGTTTATTCTCTTTTACTTTTCTTTCTTCATATTTTCTCCTTTTGATTGCAGACGTTAACCAGTGATGTTGCCCACAACTTCAGGTAATATTCTTCAATTAGGGTTTTTTTAGTCTTTTGTGGAAGATCAAAAATTTAAGCGTTTACTTAGCTTTATTTCAACCCTTCAGTGATGGTGATTATAGGCAGCCTTACAATTTGAAAAAGCTTTCAGATAAGTTTTCTCTTTTGGTTCAATGTTAATTTGGGTTTAATTTTGATTCAGGTAACCAACAATTTCGTATGCTTGAGATTTTCTTCTTTCATTGAGTGAGTTGGAAATCTACAAAAGCCTACCTATTGATTTGATCAATGTAGATTCCCTGATAATTTCATGAAGATTTATGTTACTATAAGCTAATTATGTGAATTCTTCTGTTAATGTTATTGTATCATGTGATTGTGTTAATGTTATTACTAATATCAGGGAATTTGAAGAGAATAGCATACAGGAACGACCCAGAAATCATGGAAATTTGCAATTACAAGGTTTCCCTCGCAATGATTTCAGCTCTTCACCACCCACTATAAGGGTGATTCAACCAATTTCTCTCATGGAGCTTATGGAAGATGGGACAATCGTTCCTCTGGATGAAATGATAAAGATGGGGATCCACAATCTGATATGCATTTAGGTTTGTATTTTGAGTGAAGAGCATATTGTTTCAAATATTGGACAATCGTGCTTTCTGCACATTATTTATCATCATTTCATAAATTCATGTTAAAGTAACTTGCAACTCCGTCTATTATTAGAGACAAATGGTTTGGTTTGCTTTTTTGTTATGGAGTATCCTACCACTAGATGTTTCACTCATTAGATTTATGCTGTATTCATTTTATCAATACACTATAAGGTTTTATGTTAACAATTGATAGCTGCAGTTTTTCTTTGTCATTTCATCTTTGCCAACCTTATAAATTATTTTTGCTTTTGTTTGAGCAGGAGTGGAAGCAAATGAAGAAGTAAGCATTTCAAGAATTGACCGAATAGATCTAGATAGCAACCAACTTAAAGATCTTATGCTTGCAATCTGGTTTTTGGCATTCAAGTGCAGGTTTGTTGTTTTCTTGATGTATAACACATGAGATTTTGTAGTTTGCTTTAAAGATTATGACTTATAGTTGCTTTAGCTTTACAAAACATATAAAACATATATTAGAGTTGCAATTTATATACTATAAATGCACAAAATTTTCACCATAATCAATTTGCTAACCGACTCGAGTTGTTGACCTACACTTTTGCTTCTGTCTTCCAACACATCTGTCCTTGATTTTTCAGACATTTTGTTGTCATTGTGCACGTAAATTCTCACTAATTTTGTGCGCATATATTACAGATTTGTTGTAACCTGCACTTTTTGCTAGTGTCATTTCATCATTTGCTAACCATTTAAATGGTTTTTTCTTTTATTCGAGCAGGAGTTGATGCAAATTAAGAATTAAGGGTGTCCTGGAGTGGTGGAGCAAATCTAGATAGCAACCAAGCGAAATTTAAGGGAAGTAAATACTCTTTTTTTAGATTACATTACTTTGAGCTACAATATCTATTTCAAAATTACATGTTAAGTGTTGCTTTTGATCTTCAAATGCAATTAAGAAAATTAAGATGCTTGGTATCATGATTTTGGTTAATTTTTTTAGTTTTTTCTCCCTCAAAATTAGCTGTCCATTTAATATAATGAAACATATAATTTTTGCTAGGTTGATAAGATAAGAAAGCATTTTTTTTTTATTTCACGTAAAAAAAGTTTCATCTATCAGAACGAAGGCCCACCGTTAGCCGGAAAGCTCTTAGAACCAAAAAAGGGTTGGAAGAGGATGAGATCTTACCGTGGATGCCAAAGGCTGGAGTTGAGCAACGGTGTTGGTGTTACGCAGCGGCCGGAATCTCAAAGTTACTCAGATGCGTGAATGAACGAGCAGAGGGGCTGGGATGAAAAAAAAGGAAGTTTGGTGGAAAGAAAAGATACATAGGCTTTTTATTATTCAACTCTTTTTTGAACTGAAAATGATGGATGCTCAACCATTAATAAATAATTTTAAATTAAACCAAACATCCTAACATTTGATCGGTTGAAATGTTTCTTTTTTTTTAAATCAAGTTTAGATGTTGTTTCTTAACATATATTATGTTATATACAGTTGGTTTGCGGATGCCAAAATCCTTTGTCTTACTACAAGACCAGTCCCCTAGTTATATTTAAAAATAAGCAATAGTTTAAATGAAATATTTATACCTAACTTTAATGAACTATAACAGAGTTCTTATTTTTATAAATTTAAAATTTTGAATTTTTTTAACTTTAGTGAACCTCAAAACAAGTGAGGTCTCATGTAAATTACTAACGGCTCATTAAAAATTCAAAACAATTCAATACTGAACAAGCTCAACCTCAAATTTGAACAAAATATAAAATAAGCTTATCTAATAGTGAGACAAACTCAAGTTTTACTTATTGAGCTTGAAAAGAGCATGTCATTTATATAACTTTTATTATTAGTTATACATTAACATGATTTTAATTTTTTATTGTATATGAATTATGATAAAACTAACAAAATAATTTATAAGATATTTAAGATGATTGATTATAGTTTAATTTGTTTTAGGAATTCTGAATACTATTTAATATTTAATCTAAATTTAAATGTCTTTCTAATTTATTGTAATTTATTTTTGAGTAAACTTCTATTTTGCTCCCTGTGGTTTGACTAAAGTATCCATTTTGCTTCAAAACTTTCAAAATGTTCATTTCACTCCATTAGTTTCCTATTATGTCTCAATCGACTCCATTTTATTAACGACGTCCAACAGTGCCGTTAGTTTTCTCCCATGTGAAACGCACGTGAGGGCTTTTATGTCATTTCCTTCACTCACTCCCTCTTACCTTCCCTGCATTCAAAACCCCTAAATCCTTTTCACTTTTCAGAACCATAACATCGATCATCAAACATTCAAAATCGTGATTTCTTCAAAGTCAATCATCTCGTGAAATCATCCAATAAACTCTTCAAAGGCTGCAATGGGTCGACGTTTATGGTGTATTCGTGAGAATGGCGCAGAATTTGACTACGAAATCATATACGGTAAGCATTTGTTTTAAAATGCATGTAATGTGTTTGCTAAAACCTTGATTTGCATTTGATTTGGGTTCGCTTATTTGTTGTAGGACACTATGATGAACTGTTTTCGATCAAAATACACCATGGCGGTAGGTTCACAAAGTTTCCGAATAGAAGTTACGTGGATGGTCAGGTTAGTTATGCTGACTTGTTTGATAGAGAGCATTTTTCAGTGTTCGAGTTAAATAAGTTAGTGACAGAGCTAGGGTATCCTAGAAAGGAAATAATGTTTTATCACTACAAGATTCCTGATCAAGATTTGAACTTTGGTCTGAGAGCCTTAGAAAACGATGCTGATGTGGTGGGTTTTTTGAAATTTGTTAATGACAATTGGCTAATGAATGTTTACATTGAGCATAAGAAGACTGAAGTAGAATGCTACTTATTTTCACCAAATGCAGCTTGCATGGACAATATCATTCCAGCTGGTTTTCCAAGAAAACCGGTAACAACAAAGGATGATCTGTTTAACATCAATGCAGGAATTGTTAAGATACTCCGTTGTTCATAAAATTCTCAAATTAGCTTGCATTATTAAGAGACTCCTAGGATTTATTATTGTTAAAGAAATTGAAGTGATTGTTTTGATGACTGCAGTTGAAACCGAAAGTTAAGAAAGGTATTTAGGAGCGATGTTTTGAGTTTAGATTTAAACTGCAGTTTGTATAACATTATGCATGTATATATAGATTTATATTAAAAAAAATTCATATGTATTTATAATCTGGTAACTTTAATTCAAGGTGTTTCTAACATCTTGGCTGCTATTATTGCTCTTAAATGCCATTTAGTTTTCTAACATCTTAGGATTGCTGGTATTATTGATAGTATCATAGTAATTTATCAGTATTTAGGACTAACGATTAAAACTGTTAGCAACAGAATAAGATTAATCTTCTTTTGTATTTATGCTACACTAAAGGCATGTCGTTCAGATTTTTTTTGCTGTGAATATAGATAGTTCTTCAGCTTTGCATACCTGTGTGACTATTGTTTTTCTTTTCATATTAAACTTGAATGGATTGTCTTTTTTGCTTCTCTTTTTTTTACTTAGGCAATCGTGTGTTAGCTAGCTATATCTGTCAATGCACACATATCTGCCAATGCTTTCGCGTAAAGACTACAATGATTCCAGGTAATGACTAAAATACCCTCATTTAGAAAGTTTTTAATTACTTGTTATGTTTGAAAATTTACATTTAGCACCTTGGTAAGTATTTTTGGCATAATAGGAACTGAACATGTAAAATTCAGTTTTGATCTGAAGAAATTGTGTCCTATGATATGAAATATTTGGGTTTTATATAATTTTATTTTATTTTTCATAGGGAAAGCAAAGTCTATCTTTGGAAAACATAGTATATCTTTTTAATAGCTTTTAAATACTAATGGTTAAATTTTGAATCTTTTTCAGTTGCTATTAGGTTAAAATCTTGATTTTACAGAGTATTTTTAGGTTGATTTCACAGAAAAATTTTTATAAATAAAAACCTATAATTTTCGTAAAGAAAACCCAAACATTCTAATATATATAATAAAATTAAAACAAATGTTTATATACAAATATAATATACTTAAGGGTTTATATATATTTTCTATTTTTTTTTATTTTACATTAATTTTCATAGTGTTAAACTTAAACTATATATAGTTTATTCTATAAATTATTTAAGTTTCACAAAATACATATTAAAGGATATTTAAATCATATATAACAATTTAAAGTTTTACAATTACTTAGGTTGTACATTTAGATTATAAATATTTAATTATAAAGGTATTGTAAAAGAGTGAAACTTATTATTTACATTATAAATGTTTATTTAAAAGTTCAAAATAGTATATAACCTTTTAAACGTCACATTAGTTATTAAAGTTATTTATTAACTTTAATTTTTATATTTTTTGTTTTAAAAAAAAGGTTAATATTTACTTAAAGAAAATATTTTGCAAAGTTGTTTTAGTAACTTTAACTTTTGTAACATTTATTTAGAATCATAATATTCATTCAAAGTAATATGTTATCAAACGTATTCTAAATAACTATAACTATATATATATTAACACCTAGAATATTATGTTTATATCTACAAACTATCTTTACAACTTATTAAGAATATTATTATTAATGCTATTACTATTATTTTAAATCTATTTATTTTTAAACAATTATTATTTAATTATTTACTTCTAAATACGAATTAAACATTAAATGGATATCTAATTTAAAACATAAACTTTAAATGACTTGGTTTTACATATAAAACCTTTTTGAACAAAATAATATGAAGACATTTGAACATGAAATACAATTACATTATTGTAATTGTGTTAGGAATTCCATAGGAGGTTAGAGTTACATTAGCTTATTGAGAGGCCCCGTTCCCCGGAAGTCCCTCAGTTGGTAAAACATCAAAAACATAGCTCTTAAACCGTAGAATAGTAGAATACTATGGCAGCGGAAATCTTTCCATAACATTTAATCTTAACAGGAATGCCAGTTCTTGAATAGGTAGTCCTCATGTCTTGCCACGAGCCATCATATCCTTATCATAACCTGCTCAACCTGACATGCATGTAAAACAAGTCAGCTTTATGCTGGTGAGTTCTAAGTTCATTTCTTAGAAAAATCTTTATTCATTCATGTCATCAGATGACATAATTTAAATACGTTGCATACCTGTTATCATATCATAGTTTCATAACATACATAGCATCATAACATAATTACATAACATACATATCATCATAACATCATTCATACAGTGAAGGAACTTCACCGTCAACTGCTGACCCTGAAGTCAAACAGGCTTGTGTAGCACAAGGCTCTTAGACTATCAACCCGAAGTCGATAACTTACACATGCATAAGATTCCATCAACTGGCGACACACAGTCGGCAGGCCTGTACTTTCACAGGACTTCTTAAACATCATAAGCAAAAGCGGCTCCTTTCACCGCTGTGCTCAAGTTTTGCTCAACCGTAGTTGACAAAACCACAGTTCCTCCTCCATCCTCGGTCGAGTGTCTTATGTTCCTCCTCGACCTCAGTCGAGTGTCTTATGTTCCTCCTCGACCTCAGACGAGTGTCATGTTCCTCCTCGACCTCAGCCGAGTGTCTTACATTTCATCCTCGACATTAGTCGAGTGTCTTACATAAAAATAATCATTTCTTTCTCAACCACAGTTGAGACTTTAAAAACATTCGTTATATCTCAGCTGAGACTCTTAAAATCATTCACTTCTCAACCATCGTTGAGACTTAACATATTCTTTACATCTCAGCTGAAATTCTTAAAATCATTTACTTCTCAACCGTAGTCGAGACTTAAAACATTCTTTACTTGAAAACATTCTTTATCAAAAAAAAAAAACATTCTTTACCTGACCTTAATCAGGTTAAAATCATTTTCATACGATAACTTTAACACCTTCTTTAATCTGACCGTAGTCAGGTAAATCAATCACTTTCATACAATAACCTTGTAACATACATATTCTTTTATCCGACCGTAGTCAGATAAAACAATCATTTCATAAATAACTTTATAACATGCATATCAGCTCAGATGGTAAAACATTTAAAACAAGGCTATAAAGAACTCACAATCATTTCAAAGATATTTATCATACATGCACATCAGCCCTAAAACGTTAAAACAGTAAAAGAGGGCTCATAGAACTCACCTGATGTCTTACTGTAGCAAGATCACTCGCAAACTGGTACTAATGGTGTAATTCTGCATTCGTTTACACTTAATAAATCATTTATGTTTTAACCTATTGATTAGATCTTTCTGAACGTTCAATGTCAAAGACATTGTCTTGAAAGTCATCAAATAATTAGTGTTGTTGATTATAATGCTAAAACAGTTCCTGAACAGATTAATGGCTTAGAAATGATAAATCCTTATCATTGATTACCCAGATATCATGAAATATCACAACATCGTCTTAGAATAGGTTTAATAACCATGTTTAACATACTAATCTGACTGTTATCACAAACATCAGATAATCGTTCCAATAAGTATGTTAATGATTGTGATTAGTTTGAAACACTTAGATTTAACCTTTGCATTTCAAAGATTAACCCAACTAATCACCTAGATTGTCATAATCAAATGGATTAAACCATTATAATCATAGTTGTGATTTCATGCAAACCGGGCATTACAACGGCTCAAAACAAGGATTTAACCGTTAGAACATCATGTTCTTCATTTATAATCAATCCTAGCCATCATCTAGGCAATAATCAACAATCCTAACTATCTTATTACTTTCAAAATCAAGATCTAATCAATCAAAATCAAACTAGAAGGTTAAAACGAACCGTTACCTGATCTGACGAATTTCTGCGGTTAAAACATCGATCAGGGCTTGAAAACACGATCCTATGCGCGATCCGGATGATTAGAGGCCATTAAAATGAATTTAGGATGATAAAAATGAGTTCTTGGACGTCTGGGAACAAGAAATAGTCGAAGAAATGCGTTTTGACGCTTCCCAGGTGATCTGATCACTTTAACAACTTTTTTAGCCGACATAGTCCCTGGGCGCATAGCCTGACTCTGGAGGGTTGGGAGTTAGGCTATGCGCCTAGCGTGTTTTTCTTCCAATATTTGATTTAAACTTCGTTTCGCGATTCCGGGAGCATACGAACTCCGTTTTGCGCACGGTTTTCGCCCACGTTCATTATTTTTCACATACTATCAATCCCCAATAACAAAAGTTACTAAATCCTCGTGGATTTCAAGCACGATCAAATGTGCTCACATCATAATTGCCGAATTTTTTCGTACGCCGTCGTCACAGTTTCCACAGTAACCGAAATCTCGTACGTTTACTATTAAATTTCTAAATTTTTCGGTTGTTACAAATCTACCCTCCTTACAATAGGTTTCATCCTCGAAACCTGTTACGTTTCATACAAATGTGGGTAGAGTCGTTCCGTCTCGTTTTCAGTCTCCCATGAAAACCCCAAATTCTTTTCGGTGTTTCTATTAAACCGTAATTTGTCTAATCGTCTTGTTATGCAATTGTTTTCTTTTGTGTCGACAATTGCAACTGCTTCTTCTATGTAGTTTAGCTTTGCATTAACCTTAGTGTCCTTTATAGAAACATGTGCCTGCTCGTCTGCCAGACACTTACTACTCATCATACATCATGCATCACTGTTGACCAAAGTCAACAGTCTCAATCATATCGAACATAAAACATAATTTCGTTCACATCATCCAACCCTGATCACATAAATATCCTAATCATCATTATACAACCACTGCTACTGAGCGTAACGATGGGCTTATGCCGGCACAAGGCTCTGTATCCGTTGATCTGACCCGCCGAAACGTTTTGCAGATCCATACTTACCCAATAACAAGCACTGGAGCAACCATAATTACCTAAACGAATATGGGAGCAACATCATACTTACCCCGTAACAAGTACGGGAGTAACCATACCCAGTTATAGTCGTGGTTGATTCTGTGTTTATAGCCCGATCGGCTCCATATCCTGATATTATCAGGTCATCTCTTTCATACTTACTCTATAACACTTATAAGGACATCATTCATTTATCTTACATGATACACTAGCATCATATCACCATTCATCATAATCATCATGCATTCCATGCTAGCATCATAACGGCATTCATCATAATCACCATGACATCCTAAACCTGTCATGCTAGCACTATTTTATCATATTAATTTCCTAGTAACATAGGAATCATTATACTCATCACATGCTTTGCTAGTATCATATCATCATATCATTCATCATGGCATCGTGAACACGTTATGCTAGCATATAATCATCATAGCATCATACTGTTATCCTAACAGCCTAGGATTTCATCATAACACCTATAATTGTCATCATACAATTCATCATCATAACTTACTAGCATGCATCCATCATGCTTAGCCGACTTTCATGCATAAATCGTGCTAAAGCTAAACGTACATACATAGTCATGGTATATCATTATTCATCTTTCGTTCATCAGCATCATAAGCACAGAACAACGTAATCATAACAATAAGCATGCTTTAATCACACGTTGAAGATCACATGGTAACAAATCGTCTTCCCCTTTTATGTCATACTTTAGCTGTGACAGGTAGCTTATTATGACCCTTAATCCTTACGTCCTTATCTTTTCCTAACAGTATGCTACCACATGTCATATTCTTTAGCTACAGCATGCGTTATTCCTTACTTTGTTGACTGTGCTAACATTTTCACATTTAATCTCTACCAACACTTATCTCTCTTGGTATTAAACCATTTATAAAGCACTCGTTGGAAGTTGGTCATAAATAAACTTTCGTAACATAACTTACATACATATCTTAACACATAAGGTTGTCAATACATAAAGCCAACCAACTTTTTCATTGCATAAACAGACTAAAACCAAGTCTTGGTGTTGTTACAATATTTCATTAGTCGCCTTATAATGAGGATTTTTCTTATTTCCCTTCAATAAGAAGGCTTTATCATTTACCTCATCATTTGCCTCATTAAGAGGACTTCATCATTTGATCCACTTTATGCATGACAATCTTATCATAAAACTTTCCTTTGATAACATACGTATGCACACTATCACATAACAATACCATGAATTTTCTTATACATGAGATAGTGGTTATCATCCTTTATCATTAAATTTGAACTAATACAAAGTTCCTTGAGTAGTTTATTGCAACATATGCAAGACTCTCTTAACACCTGTAACTGTATTAAATTCACATTTCACAATCTATCCTTTACGCTCCATACATATCCTATACATGTTCAACATCTATTATCTTGTGAGGACAAGATAGTTCATTAAATGATAATAATGTTGCAACACTTATGTATCCTTTTCTAGCATAAATAGCTTCCCGCTAGAGTTATTAAAATTATCTATAACATCTTTAGCATAGCAATTCTAGGTCCGGTCAGTCTTCACATGAATTCTTGTCAAAAGCAAATCGTATCATTTCAACTTTTCATAACCTTCGAACCATCTTGGTGGTTGAACATTTTTTTTTTTTTTTTTTTTTTTTTTTTTTTTTTGCATTTGACATAAGACTGACTCTAGTCTTTGAGATTCACCTATACCTAAAGCCAAGCATATATTCATTTATCTTTGCTTATCAATTCCTAATGTCAACGTGTATTCCTCATTCTAGTGAGACCTTGTCAGGATTTTAAGATACTAACAAAGCATTATCACTCTTGACATAGAGAATAATCTCATCAAATCTCTAGGTCAAATTTGAACTTACATCACCTCAATCGGATGTACTTATCCTTACTTTATAATATTATTCATTCTCAGGCGATGAATAATTCATTCATAAATAAAGTTCCTTGATTCCTTTATAAGCCATTTCCTTCATTCATACGTTAATTCTATCATTCGTAAACCAATTGGATCACCTACACATAAACTCAGTCAACCTTGATGATTCTCTTCATCCGTGATTGATTTATTTCATCCATATTGATATACATACATTCCTATCTTCATTATGTTACCGTTGCCCGAGTAATAACACCCTACACTGCATTCACCATTATTGTCCTCATCACCTCCCATGTATACGTTACTTCGTGAGCAGTCATCATCTTCCAACTACATTTCTACCATTGATCAAACTCTGTTTCCATGTTCTAATGGTTTCCTTCCTGATCGACCTTTGAATTATCACATTTACAATTTCTTAGGGTATGTCATTCAGCATTAGCTTCTCAACAACTTCAATGATGAATTCACTGTGACCATAATGTAATTAGGAAATAAAAGGTATTCGTATGATAGACAATAACACAAACTCAGTTGTATAGTAAATCATTAATAACAGTGTCCGGAATGTCATTAATCACTTACTTTTCCAACTGTGTTTCTATTATTCCCATTCATACTTTATACCTATTAATCCATGTATCTTTGTCAAACCAATAAAGTAAGACCTTAATCAGTATCCATCTGACCAAGCAAACATTCCCAATTGTCTCCATAACCCTTTCAACCTCGCTATTCGCATGTTGTTCTTTACCTTTATTGGCATCAAATAGTTATAATTCGTTCAGTCATTAAATCTTTCCTATGGTGTCCAAGTCATATGACAGATGAAACCCGAGCATTAGTCATATAGATAGATCCGTAACCGCAGTAGCTAATTGCGGTCACTATTTATCTGTACTCGTGTGTCTAGGGTTTCTTCCACCACATGCTTAGTTCATTTCCTAATAAACATTATTATTACCCATAGTCTAAACAATCCAACATATTCATGCATCTTAACACATATAGGCACATAGACATACATTTTTACTTTAACTACATCATATTGACTTTAAGGTACATAAACCTTAAATCTATTTCAAATATATCATAACACATATTCCTTACTTTAGCAAGATTCTCGTGGCATTGAACTACCTTTAACTGGCTTCCTTAACCTTGATCCCATTCTCAGTTTAAGTTCAGGCATTAGGTTATGCCCGAATCTCTCAAACTATGGCTCTGATACCAACTTGAGAGGCCCCGTTCCCCGGAAGTCCCTCAGTTGGTAAAACATCAAAAACATAGCTCTTAAACCGTAGAATAGTAGAATACTATGGCAGCGGAAATCTTTCCATAACATTTAATCTTAACAGGAATGCCAGTTCTTGAATAGGTAGTCCTCATGTCTTGCCACGAGCCATCATATCCTTATCATAACCTGCTCAACCTGACATGCATGTAAAACAAGTCAGCTTTATGCTGGTGAGTTCTAAGTTCATTTCTTAGAAAAATCTTTATTCATTCATGTCATCAGATGACATAATTTAAATACGTTGCATACCTGTTATCATATCATAGTTTCATAACATACATAGCATCATAACATAATTACATAACATACATATCATCATAACATCATTCATACAGTGAAGGAACTTCACCGTCAACTGCTGACCCTGAAGTCAAACAGGCTTGTGTAGCACAAGGCTCTTAGACTATCAACCCGAAGTCGATAACTTACACATGCATAAGATTCCATCAACTGGCGACACACAGTCGGCAGGCCTGTACTTTCACAGGACTTCTTAAACATCATAAGCAAAAGCGGCTCCTTTCACCGCTGTGCTCAAGTTTTGCTCAACCGTAGTTGACAAAACCACAGTTCCTCCTCCATCCTCGGTCGAGTGTCTTATGTTCCTCCTCGACCTCAGTCGAGTGTCTTATGTTCCTCCTCGACCTCAGACGAGTGTCATGTTCCTCCTCGACCTCAGCCGAGTGTCTTACATTTCATCCTCGACATTAGTCGAGTGTCTTACATAAAAATAATCATTTCTTTCTCAACCACAGTTGAGACTTTAAAAACATTCGTTATATCTCAGCTGAGACTCTTAAAATCATTCACTTCTCAACCATCGTTGAGACTTAACATATTCTTTACATCTCAGCTGAAATTCTTAAAATCATTTACTTCTCAACCGTAGTCGAGACTTAAAACATTCTTTACTTGAAAACATTCTTTATCAAAAAAAAAAAACATTCTTTACCTGACCTTAATCAGGTTAAAATCATTTTCATACGATAACTTTAACACCTTCTTTAATCTGACCGTAGTCAGGTAAATCAATCACTTTCATACAATAACCTTGTAACATACATATTCTTTTATCCGACCGTAGTCAGATAAAACAATCATTTCATAAATAACTTTATAACATGCATATCAGCTCAGATGGTAAAACATTTAAAACAAGGCTATAAAGAACTCACAATCATTTCAAAGATATTTATCATACATGCACATCAGCCCTAAAACGTTAAAACAGTAAAAGAGGGCTCATAGAACTCACCTGATGTCTTACTGTAGCAAGATCACTCGCAAACTGGTACTAATGGTGTAATTCTGCATTCGTTTACACTTAATAAATCATTTATGTTTTAACCTATTGATTAGATCTTTCTGAACGTTCAATGTCAAAGACATTGTCTTGAAAGTCATCAAATAATTAGTGTTGTTGATTATAATGCTAAAACAGTTCCTGAACAGATTAATGGCTTAGAAATGATAAATCCTTATCATTGATTACCCAGATATCATGAAATATCACAACATCGTCTTAGAATAGGTTTAATAACCATGTTTAACATACTAATCTGACTGTTATCACAAACATCAGATAATCGTTCCAATAAGTATGTTAATGATTGTGATTAGTTTGAAACACTTAGATTTAACCTTTGCATTTCAAAGATTAACCCAACTAATCACCTAGATTGTCATAATCAAATGGATTAAACCATTATAATCATAGTTGTGATTTCATGCAAACCGGGCATTACAACGGCTCAAAACAAGGATTTAACCGTTAGAACATCATGTTCTTCATTTATAATAATCCTAGCCATCATCTAGGCAATAATCAACAATCCTAACTATCTTATTACTTTCAAAATCAAGATCTAATCAATCAAAATCAAACTAGAAGGTTAAAACGAACCGTTACCTGATCTGACGAATTTCTGCGGTTAAAACATCGATCAGGGCTTGAAAACACGATCCTATGCGCGATCCGGATGATTAGAGGCCATTAAAATGAATTTAGGATGATAAAAATGAGTTCTTGGACGTCTGGGAACAAGAAATAGTCGAAGAAATGCGTTTTGACGCTTCCCAGGTGATCTGATCACTTTAACAACTTTTTTAGCCGACATAGTCCCTGGGCGCATAGCCTGACTCTGGAGGGTTGGGAGTTAGGCTATGCGCCTAGCGTGTTTTTCTTCCAATATTTGATTTAAACTTCGTTTCGCGATTCCGGGAGCATACGAACTCCGTTTTGCGCACGGTTTTCGCCCACGTTCATTATTTTTCACATATTATCAATCCCCAATAACAAAAGTTACTAAATCCTCGTGGATTTCAAGCACGATCAAATGTGCTCACATCATAATTGCCGAATTTTTTCGTACACCGTCGTCACAGTTTCCACTGTAACCGAAATCTCGTACGTTTACTATTAAATTTCTAAATTTTTCGGTTGTTACACTTATACTTGTTTAAACTATATAGGATTGTATTGCTCGAACTACACACTTGGCATTATTTATAAAGGCTAGCTCATCAATCAAGGTGAGTCTTCATAGCCCCTCTTTTTACTTGTTTTAAATTTTTAGGGGTGAAACATGTCAACTTATGAACTTTGCTTTAAACTTTATTCCATGTAAACTTAGTTTTATGACATAAACTGTAATGAACTTAGCTTGAGCTTGCATTGATCATAACTTTAGTAAACTATGATAGATATATTGGATTGTCCATCTCACCCAGGCTGGGTTTGCCTTTGTGGTAAATCTGTGGTGATAGGTTACTACTTCGGCATTGTTAGGAATGCTAGCTTGGTCACAACTTAACTTTTGATCTGCGTATGGTTACTTACATGTTTTATTTCATATTAGCTTATTATATTCACATGTGACAACTTATCATTCTCAAACTATTTTTGGTGTGTGTGTTTAAAACCTGTGAAGCTCACCAACTTTCTAGTTGACCTTTGTTTTAAATATGTTTCATGTGGAAATGCTACATAAGCTTGCTAGAAGTTGGATTTAGATTTTAGTTCTTTAATTTTGTTTAGTTGTCTTGAATTTAAGATTTGATTTGAAATTATAATGTATTGGATGATGAATGATTGAGGTTTATTTAAGTATTAAGTTTGAATTTCTTTTAATGCTATGTGTGGATATTACACAATAAACCCTGTGCTTTTAAACAATCTACACTTCGTGAATGCCTCGATGATTCCGCCGTTGGTCGGGGTGTTACATTTTCTCTCTTAGTTTCTAGAAGAATATATTCCCTTTTATTAGAAGTACAAACCACGTTCATCAAAGTAACTACCTTTCGGTTTCTCAAAACCATGTTCTAGAAGAATATATATTTCCTTATCAATTTCTCAACAGCCGTATGTTTTCTTGCAATCATGACGACTAACTAAAGTTGATAATCAAAACAGTGTACATAATATGCTGATTAATTTTCTTCAAAGTCTTTGCTTTCAAACTGAAGTTGACAACGACTAAGAGTCCATCATAGCCTTGAACTCTTAATCGTTTCAAACTCAAATTTATTTAGCAAAAAAGAGTCAATCGTTGGCTTTAATAGGAAGGAGCGCTCGAGGCGACGAAAGTATGTGGATTGTGGACCATGGAGCGCTGGAGGTGTGCACGACAGCAAGTGATTGGCAAAAATTAAAAGGAAGGAGTGAAGCATCAATCTGCAATTAAGCATTATTGAATTTATGGGCTGCAATTATGCATTATGTGTTCAACTTATGGTCTTATGGACCTCCACTTTATGGAATTCTATTTCATTAATAGGGTGCCCCCATCTTTATATATATATAGGGATGTATTCCATTAAGAACCACTTTTATGTTAGGAACTTTAGAACTGCATAATACACTTGTACATTATGCTTTAAGTTTTGAACATAGAGTGGTTTTTTAAATGCTCCACGTTTTTCTCCCCAATTAAAAATATTTTAATGCAAAATGTACAAGAGTATTATGCAGTTCTCAAGTTTCTAACACAGAAGTGGTTCTTAATGGAACACCTCCCTATATATATATAGGGGAGGGTTTAAAAGAAAACTCCTCATTTTGAAGAAAACTAAGAAAACTCCTACTAACCAATTAATTTTTAAAATCTTTTTTCATGATTTTCTATTATTAGCTTAGAAATGTTATAAACAAAAAGGAATTTTTAATAAAAATATGTAGATCGCGAAGTTATGTATATGTAACCTATAAAATTACATATATGTAACTCATATATGTAGTTTACAAGTTACATATATGTAATAAATGAGTTACATATATGTAATAACATGAGTTACATATATTTTTTATATTTTTCTTATTGTTAACAAATCTAACCTTATAATAAAACAAAATGTAAAACAAAAACCGAAAAACGAAATTGATTGAAAACAATTGTGTTTAGTTTTCTAAGTTTTCTCAAAAAGAATGGTTTTCTATGGAACCCTCCCTAGGGGAGGGTTCAAAAGAAAACTCATCACTTTGAAGAAAATTAAGAAAACTTTACTAACCAATTAATTTTTAATTTTTTTTCATGATTTTCTATTAACATAGATTTAAAATCACGGCATAGCGGTTGTCACTCTCACATAAAAACCTAAAGTATACTCTTCGTAAACTTGTTCATCACACCAAAAAAGGGTCGTGTAATATAAACATAAGACCGACAAATAAAACGGGAAAAAAGTAATAATTATTATTTTTTAAATAAAGTTATTGTTAATTTGTAAACATTTAGTAATATCAAAAAATTAAAAACGACCTAAACTTGCCTCACACAATGTCCCTAATTAAAAAACAAACTTGAATAATACCATCTTGTCAATATGAGTATCTGGTCACAAAAATGGTAAAAAAATCACTTATCTCAAAACGCAAATCCAAAAGCCGATCGCAATGATTGTTAATGCGTCCTAAAACAATAAACTGAAACATCACAAAAGTATGAGATACTATTATTGTCATTTAAATATTATTATTTAACTAATATAGTAAATGAAAACAAAGAACAAAAACGAAAACTAAATACTTGTCATTGATAGGAGTAGAACTCTCGATTTTCAAACAACAGGTGTCTTAACCACCAAACCAATTCCACATAAGTTAATTTTATCGAAAAGAACACACACACACATATATATATATATATATTATTAATTAATTACTTTTACAATTCATACCAATAATTGAGGTTGTGTTTTGTATAGTTAAATGTATATTCCTGACCACTATTCAAAGGAAGTAGGAGGATTTGTTTGAAGAGTAAGAAGCCATATAATGTGCTTTTGTGGCTTATTAGAGTTCATGAGTTATAGTTTTGTTTGAAGTAGAAATTGCTTAAGTTTGAGCAAGAGGTTTTTCTCAATTATAAGTTTTCTTTCGAACACGATGGTCGGGTCATCATGTTACTCTTCTTCACCACAGAAATATGATTCGTTTGGCAGGTTGACCTCGTGCATCTAAACCTTTTTAAAATTGTTTGCCTTTACAAGGGAATCTGATTATTTATGACTTTAGTACCAGGTGTAATTACCGCTAATTATATACTTTAAATTCAAATCCTACTACCAATAAGCAAGAAGCAGTGGCGTACCTATGTATTAATGTCACTACTACAAAACCGAGTATTTGCGACCGAAAAAAATGGTCGTAAATTTTCTGATTGTTTTGCTGCCAAAAGAAACTTGTCGTAAATTTAGCGACCAGTCTGAGAACCGCCGCATACTCGTCGCAAAATTTGTGACGATTAATTTTTGGTTGCAAAAAAGTCTCAAAAGTAAAAAAAAATTACAAGTAAATCAAAAATAATTTCAGTGGTAAAACGGTCGCAAAATTTTCATCGCAAACCCGTCGTAAATTTCACGTCGCAAAACAGTCGTAGAATTTATGAAATTTATGTTATGGTAGCAAAACAGTCGAAAGATTATAGTCGGAAAATGGTCGCAAAATGTTGATCGTAAAATGGTTGCATAAATAAGAAAATGTACAAGCTTTATATGCTTTATGTACAACTCATAAGGCATATTATATCACATTAATCTCTGTCATCCGACTCCCGTTTCAAAATTCAAACCAAGAGACGATCCTCTTTCAAAATTCCAAATGTTCTCTTAAAAACCCTAATTTTTTTCTTGAGACCATTCTCTAGATTCTGGCAACAACGATCTCTCCCAGCCTTCTCCTTCCATCACCAGCCATCACCGATTACATCGATCTGTTTCCTTCATGAAAAAAATTTCTAAGTCCGTTACTGTCAAGAAGTTTTCAAATTCAAATTATATGTTTTCATTAAATTGTTTGATTAAAATTTATACATCTTTGACTCTATATGTGACATATGAGTATAACATTATGGATTCATTAACTCCTTCAAATATTTTGTTATACAATGATTAAAATTTATACATCTTTGACTCTATATGTGACATATGAGTATAACATTATGGATTCATTAACTCCTTCAAATATTTTGTTACACACTTTTGATATATATATATATGTTTGTTTATAGAGATTCATTTAAACAAAAAATAACAAGTTCTATAAAACTAAAACAAAACATTTATAATTACATGATTTAAGTGGTATAAAAACATGGGCGGCCCGGGGGAGGGTCAAACCCAACCCCCGTCCCGGGCCCATTTTCTGGGGGCATAAAATTTTTTATTTGTATGTATATATTTAGATTCATTAAAATGATAACTAACAAAGTGAAGAAAATTAAAAAAAAACATTTATAAACATATTATTTTATGGGTGCAAAAAATCATTTTTTTTAAAATATAGGAAGTTGCTTTCATGCTCTTTAAACTAAATATGCCCATTGGTTCGGTTAACAGTTTATTCGGTATGATTTAATCAGTTTTCAATTTTTTCCCCTATCAAAAAACCGAACGGAATTCGAGAGGTGGTTCGGTTCTAATTTCGGTTAAAGCCAAATCAACAGATTGAAAGCCAAATAAATCGCATAAAGGTCAAATAAACCGAATAAATCGAATTAACCGATTAAAACCAAATAAACCGATTAAAAACCGAATAAACCAATCTGAATAAACCGAATTCAACCGAGTAAACCGAATTATTATATATTATTAATAAGATAATAAATTTGAATTTGAATTTGAATTTGGTTTAATCAGTTAACCAAACAAACCAAATTTATATTAAATTGGAATTAAAAACGAAATTCGGATATGGTTAGGTACCGAACCGAAAACCGAATTCGGAATTTGGATACAGCTAAAACCAAAACGAAAACCGAATTCAGAATTCGGCTCGATTTTTTCGAGTTACGTATACGTTTTGGTTTACGGTATTAAACGGTTTTTTGGTTTTTATGAACACCTCGACTTTAATATTTGAATTCGCTAGAGGGCCTTTTTTTCGGCTCATCCTAGGCACGCTAATTCTCAAGTCCGCCCTTGTATAAAAATAATTTATTTCAAGTCAAAAGAAATTATTTTTTTGCTTTTTAGACTTGTGACTAGAAATGAATCTTTGTTTTTTTAACTAATATTGATTATTAATTAAATATCTTTATATTTGTATAATCATATACATATGTATAGATATTGTGTAATTTATTATTTGGAATTTGAAAGTTTTGGTTACGTTATTAACAGTATACAATTTCTTATTTGATTTCCTTTTGGAAAAACAATTATGTCAGCTAAAAAGAGTTGCTAACAAAATGTGATTAAAAAAATATATAACCTGTATAGACTTGGACCGATGACTCTTACGTGTGTGGCCACCAACTCTCGAAAGACTTTGACCGATGACTCTATAAGTTCAATCATAGTCTTACGGACTGATTAGGTCTGCAGATATTAATAAGGGGAGCGTTATTTGGACACCCCTTATGGATCACTTAACAACACCTAGTCCCATCTGGGTCGTATAACCCTATACGGGTCGTATGTATGTCAGATTTTTTTCAAAATTTTGTCAGATTTTGTCTGACGGTTGAAAAAACATACAGGCTGTATGGCCCTGTACGACCCGTATAGTTATAAAAAGTTTTTATTATTTTCAAAGGAGGTACCTGAGTATATCATACAAAAGTGACATGCTCCATCAATGTGGGGCCTATAAGCACCAATCAATATTGTGGTAACCCAGAAAAACTTTGACAAAAAATGCCCGAATCTTTGGTTTTTTTTCATGGTCTTTATTATACATATTTAGGGGGGTTTCTTTTTTGTGTTTTGGCTAATTCTCAATGTAAATCGAATTTGCCTCGGTGTAAATTTGAGTTGCATTTCGCAACATTTAGAAAAGTGCAAAAATTTGACACCGATGCAAATTCAATTTGCATTGCGAATTAGCCAAAAGACAAAAAAGAAACCCCCTAAATATGTATAATAAAGACCATGAAAAAAAAACCAAAGATTCGGGCATTTTTTGTCAAAGTTCACTGGGTTACCGTAATTAGACAGGGTTCTTATTTGAACCAAATCCTATATATATATATATATATATATATATATATATATATATATATATATATATATATATATATATAGAGAGAGGATGGTTCTATTGTTAACCATTCCTTATAGAGATATTACCCGTTAACCTTGACAAAAAATGCCCGAATCTTTGAAAATTTTTTTCATGACCTTTATTATATATAAATAAGGAGGTTTCTTTTTTAAATCAAGTGTAAGTAAGTGTAAGTTTGCGTTACACTGCTTACATTAGATAGTGTAACTCAAATTTACAATTGTTTTAAATTTATTATTTTTATTAATAAATAAATAATAACATATAAGATTGAATTTTGTTTATTCGGTTTTTAACCGGTTTATTTGGTTTTTTTTCCTGTAATCTTTATTTTTGCATTACTAAAAAGCTTTTTTGCTATGCTATACATCATCTCCTTCTTGTGAGACCAAACGTTTTCTACTCAGATATGGAAACTGGTTTTCTTTTCATATTTACATTCCTGTTACTGCAAAGATTTGGCTCAAGCATAACTGCTGCTACTTCTTCAAATGACACGTGTATAGAAGGAGAGAGACGATCTCTTCTTGCAATCAAACATAAGATCACAGACAGGTTTAATCTTTTGTCCACATGGAGCGGAGTAGAATGTTGTGAATGGCATGGAATTGGGTGTGACAGTCGAAATGGTCATGTTGTCAAACTTGATCTTCGAAGTCCAGTGCGTCTGGAAGATTTTCCTTACAAATGGCTGGAAGGTGAATTGAGTCCTTCGTTACAGAATTTGACGCATTTGCGTTACTTGGACTTGAGCATGAACAGTTTCACTGGTAAAATTCCTGAATTTTTAGGTTCGTTTGAACGTCTCAAATACCTTAATTTGTCAAACTCAGGTCTAAGCGTGGGAGTAGTTCCTCATCATCTTGGGAATCTCTCAAGGTTACAAGTTCTTGATATTAGGAGTACTTTATTCTTCGATGATGGAGGTGCATATTTACCAGTGCCAACTGTGGATGATTTGAGATGGGTGTCGTCGCTATCATCATTAAGGTACTTGGATTTATCAGGGATAACCATTGGTAGACATACTGATTGGTTCCATCCGGTTAACATGCTCCCTTCTTTGCTAACGTTGAACCTAGCATACACTGATATCACCAATATCCCTTCCACTCAATTCGTCAATTTCACGTCTCTTAATTCACTCGACCTCTCTATGAATGACATCAATTCCACCATTCCTCTCTGGTTATCGAACTTTACTGGCCTTATGCATCTAAACCTTAAATTTAATAATTTCCATGGTAAAATTCCAGATTATATTGGAACATTTAGCACACTTGCTTCCATCGACCTCTCGGAAAATTCCTTTGATACTTCGATGCCGGATTTACTATGTAATTTGAGCAGCCTCGTTCATCTCGACCTTTCATGGAACATGTTTTATGGTCCTGTTCCCTCAAACCTTGGACTACTCTTGAGGCTTGAATACCTAAATCTTGGGTTTAATCAACTGAGTGGAAACATTACCTCAAACCTTGGACTGCTTTGGAGGCTAGAACACCTAAATCTTGGTTATAATCAACTGAGTGGAAACATTCCCATGATCAGCAACCTCGTTTCTCTGGAAATTTCAACAAACATGTTTTCTGGTCCTATTCCAGCAAGCCTTGGACTATTCTCAAAGCTCAAGAACCTAGATGTCTCTGGTAATTCGTTGATCGGAGTTCTTTCTGAAATACACTTCACACACCTAAAGAATCTAATCCATTTGAACTTGTCTTCGAGTGGGTTAGCTTTGAATTTCAGCTCTCGATGGATACCTCCTTTCCAGCTTCAAACATTTAGTGCAAGTTCCTGCAACATTGGACCCTACTTCCCGAATTGGCTTCATACACAGACATATCTTCAGAGGTTAGATCTTTCTAACTCGAGTATTAGAGATACATTGCCAGAGTGGTTTGAGAGCATCTTGTCTCATATTCTTTACCTGGATTTGTCCAATAACCAGATTGGTGGCAAAATGCCGCTATTTCATTTCGATACTAGTAACTCAATATTGGACAGCACCACCTTGAAGATGAACTCAAACAAATTTGAAGGGTCACTAGCTGCGTTTCCGTCAAATGTGAACCATTTGGATCTCTCAGATAACTTACTGTCCGGAGATCTCCCTCAAACTGTAGGAACAATGAACTTAAGTTTGCACGTTGTTAATCTCTCAAAAAACCGCTTCACTGGAAACATTCCAGTAGACTTATGCAAGATTCCTAGCATTATAGCTTTGGATTTATCAAAAAATAAACTTTCTGGAAGGCTTCCTAAGTGCTTAGGGAATTTGAGTAGTTTGCGAGCAATGGATCTTTCAAATAACACCATAACAGGGCTTGTTCCAAGTTCATTGGGTTCTCTTACAAAACTCATGACATTGCACTTGCACAACAATAGACTTGAGGGGAATCTTCCGCTGTCTTTACAAAATTTGACGTGGTTGGTAACAATGGATATAGGGTACAATTTTCTAGTGGGTAATATACCTTTCTGGATTGGAGAAAACCTATTAGAACTTAGAATCTTGAACCTCCAATCAAATAAGTTTACGGGTAAGATTCCACTACATTTTTGTCAACTCAATGTTCTTCAGTATTTAAACTTGGCGCAGAACAATATAATTGGGACTATCCCTCCTTGCTTCGCTAATTTAAGTGGGACTAGCATAGAATACCGTATTAATTATTACTATGAAGAAAATATTCGGGCTTCCATTAAGGGAATTCAGTTGGTGTACACCAAGACAATGAAATTTCTCATATCCTTAGACCTTTCAAGCAACAACATTACAGGAGAAATTCCAGATGCTTTGATGAACCTTGTAGGTTTGAAGAACTTGAATCTTTCAAGAAACCAACTTAAAGGACGAGTTCCAATGAGGATTGGAAATCTAAATCAAATGGAATCTTTGGATTTGTCCATGAACATGTTGTCTGGTCAGATACCTCAAAGTTTGACTACCTTGAACTTTCTAGGCTACTTAAACATGTCATTCAACAACTTATCCGGTCCAATCCCTATTGGAAATCAACTCCAGACTCTAGCGGATCCATCTGTTTTTCAGGGGAACGATGAACTCTGCGGGCCACCATTATCAAGGAGTTGCACAGAAGACATTTCATCATATAATCATGTTGTTAAAGTTGAAGCTCAAGATGAAGATGAAGACTTTTGGCTTTATATTGGCATGGGCGCAGGTTTCGTTGTTGGATTCATAGGATTACTAGGGAGTTTGCACTTTATTAGGAGCTGGAGGGTGGCTTACTTTGAGATGCTTGAAAACTTTTACACATCAATTCTGGTGAATCTTGCTTGCCTAAGGAGAACTTGTGTTTCGTAGCAAAAGGTATGTTATATTGTTATTTAATGTGTACTGTATGTGGCTACCAACTATAGAAAAAAGACTGCAACATGTATGGACTTTAAGTGTTGTTTATCATTTTTAAACATTGAGTATTGATATATAATAAAATCTATGTTTCTGTTCTATTGTTTATTCTGTTTATTGATTAGATAATCAAAAGATACAACATCTAAGATGCCAAGTTAGCAAATTCCAATGGGTAAAACTGCAAAAAAAACCTTCGGCTATTGTTTGGAAAGTTTACATAGCGTGAGGCATACTGGCATGTTTTCATCTGGCTTTAATGGAAATTTTGCTAGTGGTTGTCAAAGATAGTCAACTAGATGTTCAGAGCAGTACTAGTTGTCAAAGTTCTGATTATAAAAGTGGCGAGATAGTTTTGAGTAGATTCTTATTCGGTTACTAAAATAGATTCGGGTCGAATTAGACATTAGATATACAAAATCTTGCTTATTTAGATCGGATATCCGAATTCAACCCGAATAAACCATATAAAGCATGTTTATTCGGATGTAAAAATCAAACATATTCGGGTTATTCGGATGGATTCAGGTCAGTTGAGCATATTTCTTATTCGGGCTGGTAGATTTTGCGATATGTTCCACAGATTTTAACAATAAATCGTTATCCGACCCGGTGAACTCTCTAAGCTTGTCTTTAGTTGTTTAAATTTTCCATACTCAATTTTGTTTACCACACTATTACAAAATTAGGCTATTGTCACCAAAATTTATCATTAAAATAAATGGTAGCAAATTCTGCAACCGATTTCTCACCAAATGCAAATTAAAAGTATTTAATATGATACGGTAGCTAAATGGTGAGAAATTTAACCACGTTTTATTTTTGGTTGCAAATTGGTGAGTAAATAATTATATCATAATTTGCCACCATCATAACGGTGGCAAAAAAAAGGAAACCACCATAGGTCACGTTTAATAATTAGGGGTGTAAACGAACCGAGCCGATCCCAAACTCGTTAAGGCTCGAGCTTGGCTCGTTTAGATAAACTCGGGCTCGAGCTCGGCTCTTTAAGAACTATATTTATTAGGCTCGAGCTCGGCTCGTTAAAAAAATTTTAGGCTCGAGCTCGGCTCTTTTAGATTTTATTTATTTAATGTATTTACTTTAATTGCTAATTTAATTATATTTTCTAAATTTAACATAAAATATTTGATTTACATATACACTACTACAAAACTAAGCAATTGCCACCAAAATTTATCACCAAAATAAATGATAGCAAATTCTACTGTCGATTTCTCACCAAATACAAATTAAAAGTATTTAGTATCATACGGTAGCTAAATGGTGAGATATTTAACCATGTTATATTTTTGGTTGCAAATTGATGAGTAATAATTATATCATAATTTGCCACCAATATAATGGTGGCAAAAAAAGGAAACCACCTGAGGACACATTTAAATGTTTAATAATTAATCATATGGAGCGCGCACGAAAAAAAAAGGAAATCACGGGCAAAAATTGGGAACCGCCCTTTTAACCTAGAAACACAAAAATGCTCCTTGAAATCTCCTGTAAATCGTGAAATTGCAGTCGAGAAGTAGTGAATTCTTTGCAATCGTTATCGTCGAGCGTTCAACTCAGCGTGTCGTGAAATTGCAGTCGAGAAGTGGAAACGATCGATTGGAGGAGGACGTGGAATCGCGAGCTTCGGGAAGTGATTTATCAGGAACATCCGTACATCACTGTCGTTGATCCGGCTCTCATTCTAAGGTATATACGTATTTCACATTTTCACAACTTTTTAGTGTTCATATCGTTCAGGGATATACATACTTCTAGGGTTCTTATTTGAATTGGCTCTTTGAATTAGCATGGTATGGCGAATTTCATTACTTTAATCGTCGAATTCTCCACAAGATATCATCGATTTTTGTCTGATGGTAAGTCGAATTCAGTCACGATAGTTCAGCGAATTCGATTGAATCTGTTGATTTTGCCGATAGTTTTTTAGGGCGGGAATAAAAATAGTCTTCTCTGTTTTAGTGTATCACTCTATTTTATTTGCAAATCATATGATAAGTTTATTTCTCTTCTTCGTTGATTTTTTTTTACAATATTATGGTTGCAATATAATGATTCTAGTTCCATTGGTTGCTGTGTTGATTTTTCTATATTCAAAGGAAAATCATGTGTTGATTATATTGTATATTTTGGTTTCTGTATAAATTGAAGTGATTTAGGATTAAGTGATTTTGGATGGTAGCTGTTTGAACAATAATATGTTTTGGAAATTGCAACATGTGTTTTGTGTTCTATTTATTTTAATTGCAACATGTGTTTTGTGTTCAATTTATTTTATAAATTGATATGACGTATGAAATTTAAAGTATTCTTTTTTATTTGGTGAAGTGAACCGAACTTGTTTGGCACAACGAACCGAATTGAGTTGGTATAGCGAACCAAAATGAACATACCCCCTGCGAACCGAATTCGTGGTCATTAGCGAATTGCGAACCCGAATCGCAAACCCGTACCAAAGCGAACCGCATTATGTAACTATGGGCTCACCCTTTGTTTTCGAAATTATAGTATTCGTTTTCGAAACAACTCAGGATAAAATCAGTGTTATTAAAAAATAAATGATTAATTAATTGCAAAAATATGGTGCATACTTTCGCTCAGATTTAATTATGAGGAATATATTGTAAAAATAAACTTTTTTTCAGGTCTATAATTTCAAAGACACACATGATAATACCAGTGTTGACCGGCTCAGCTTGTAACTGTTTACTAGATGTGTGTTCTTGAAAGTTTGGACCCCAAAAATATAGATTCAAGTGTCACCTAATATGAAATTTGACAGAAGCTAGGT
Organism: Mikania micrantha; assembly: GCA_009363875.1. Classification (NCBI taxonomy): domain Eukaryota; kingdom Viridiplantae; phylum Streptophyta; class Magnoliopsida; order Asterales; family Asteraceae; genus Mikania; species Mikania micrantha. Next base: position 9,219,820 of record CM018697.1, on the reverse strand, counting down.
AACCACGCACACAGTTTGCCCTCTTTAAAACTAGGGAAATAGATACACTGGACAGTCAAAATGGTATTATGTAGTTAGACTGCATACATGCTGTTGCCTATTAATGTCTGAAACCACAAAATAACTAAACATTTATCCAAAAAGGGCTGCAAAAGTTATATTATATAGTAACAGAACATGAAACACAAACATATGGGTGTGTATATTAGCATCCTCTCATAGGATTTACATTAGGCCTTTCTGTTGAAAATATTTGAATAACAATGCAACTATTCGTTATCATTAAGTTATTGCTATATAACTGGTGCAGAGGATGAAACTTCAATGTATCATTAAGTGTATGAATTCAGGAACCTGGCAAGATACATATTGTGCTGGAATACTGCAAAGGAGGTGATCTATCTATGTTTATTCAAAGACGCCAAGGTAGAATTCCTAAATCAACATCAGTGCACTTTATGCAGCAGTTAGGTATACATCAGAATGTTCTATGTTTTCCTTTTATATATGCTAGTATTGGTGAGTGATTTGAGTTTCTTAATTGTTTGTTTTCAGCTGCTGGTTTGAAAGTCCTTCGTGAGAATCAAATTATTCATAGAGATCTAAAACCACAGGTTGGTATTAATTTTTGTATTTGCATCAATTTTTAAATGTATTTCCAATGCATGATTAAAGTTAGTTGCTTCTATGTATGAAAGCATGATCACTATAAACTAGCCTTAAATAAGCTGTAACACTAAATAGATATCTTCTGCATCCTTGTATCATGGTCATGTATGTGCGTGAATAAATTCTGCAATTCAACATCTGTTTTTCTGACATTTTTATGAGTTGTGATATTTCATGTGCATGCATGACGATATATGTTCTTTGCACATGACATGGTTATGTTTAAGCCTTAAATTTATCTTGAGTTTACATGGTAAATGTTTTTAGTAAGTATCAACAGTTTATGAATGCAAGTGTATTGTCAGTAATTTTGCAAATTAGGCATTGAGCGCCTGGATTAAGTTGTGTTAATGAATCGAACGCGCATGGTAGACTGAACCCTGAGGTATGTTAATATTAACAATAAGTTAGAGTTTGATTCCATATGAAACAATGATTGGGTGTTATTATTTAGTTAGTTTTGTAACTTAAGTAGGCAAATTAGATCCGAACCAATGTCATTACCAACATCACCTCACAAAATAAACTTGACCTATTATGAATTTTATTTGTAAGTTAAACTGAACTTGACCTATTATGAATTTTATTTGTAAGTTAAACTCAACTTGACTCATTATAAATTTTTATTGATTTTGTAGAATGAAAAATTGAATGAGGTTATCAAGGAAATTCTGAAGGAAAAAGAAAGATTAAATGGAATTATTGCGGAGTTAGAGGCTGAAAAAGAAAAACATAAGGAAGAGAAAGAAGCTATGAGCAATCGGATGTCAAAAATTGAAGATATGTTGAAAACCTTGGTCCGGAAATAGACTATAAAATACTTTTAGTTTAATTGTTTAGACTTTTATTATGTTTGGATTGTTTTTACTATGTTTGATGTGTAATTAGTTTCTATAACTTGAGATTTTATGTTTAGATTTTTGTTGTTATTTGAAATTGAAGTAAATCTATGTTCTTCAACGTGGGAATGAAATGATCACAGCATGTTTTATCGACAACTGTCTATGATTTTGGTGGCAAAATGGTGGTAACTATGTTGGTGTAAAAATATATGGTGGCAAAATGGTTGTAATAAAACCATCAAAAATGGTGGCAAAATGGTAGCTATAACGACAATATAGTAGCAAAATGGTAGCAACAAATATGGTCACAATATGGTAGCAAAATGGTATATGGTAGGAAAATGGTAGCAATCAATATGGTAGCAAAATGGTAGCAACAAATATGGTCACAATATCGTTACAATATTTTTGACCACAAATATGGTGGCAAATATGGTAGCAAAAAATAATGTGGTGGCAAAATGGTAGCAATAGGTCATTTGCCACCAGGGTTTTTCTCACCATCTTTATGGTAGCAAATTGGTCTCAAAATGGCAATTGCCACCATTTTGCTACCATAATTTTGATAGCAAATACCTTTTTATGTAGTAGTGATATTTATCCTAATTTTATATATAAAAATAATTAAATTTATAAATAAACACTTAATATAATAAATAAAAATTATATATTCAAAAAGCTCGTTAAGGCTCGTGAGCCGACTCGAGCTCGATAAGTAAAGCTCGAGCTCGGGCTCGATAATTAAACGAGTCATATTTTTGAGCTCGAGCTCGGACTCGTTAAGGTTCGGCTTGTTCGAGCCTTTTACCGATTCGATCATGAGTATTTCATGAGCTACATTGGTTCGTTTACACATCTATTAACAATTATTAATATATAGACACCAGTCTATCTAACTACCCTGAGGTTGAATCTGAGCCATTTAAACTATCTAAGATGAAATCCTGACCATGTTAATTAATTTTATTGTGCAGTTACAAAACAGTTTCCGTACAGTTTTGAAAACACGCTTATACTACAGCTGTCCCGTTAAAAAAAATGAAACTTTGCATAACCAAAACACCTGACCCGGTAATAATAAAACCATCCTACTAGCATGACAAGTGTATTAGTAAAAATCAAACTGTCCAACTAGCAGGACATGTGTTCTAAATCTATCCAACAAACAAATTATTACAAACCGCCAAGAGAAAAATATATGTAAAAAAAATATTACGAACCGGCAAGAAAAAAAAACATTAAAATAAAAAATATATAGATTTACAATAAAAAAATATGAGCTTAAAAATATAAACCTGCAAAAATGTTTTCGATTTTGCTTCACATCAAGTCATCAAAAAAATAGTTAAAAAATTATTAGAAACCTGCAAATGAAAAACAAAACAAATTTAAAACAAAAATAGATAAATATATTCACATTAAATAATATATGCTTAAAAATATTCAAACCTGCAAAAATGTTTCCAACTTTGATCTACATCATGTCCCTAATAATTTTGCTAAACAACCCTCACCTTCATACACCTTGTAGTTCTTCCAGTCCACCTGTTCCCCTACCCAATAGTCATCAGCCATATCCGATATAAACCTAGCATTTCACATTTCTTCGTAACAATATATATACACATAATCATATTGTCAAAAATTAAATTATTACGTGGAAAAGCCTATCTTTTAGGCAGTTAATGTAAGTGTTTTACCAGCTATGCACATAACCAGATTTTCAAAAATTAAATTATTCGGGCGGTAAAATTTCATAGTGTTTGAATATTACTTGATGAGATGCAGCAGTTTTACCGCAGCCTATTTATAGCAACATCTTGTCTGCATAATGTCGGTCTAAATTTCATTTTTTATTCCAAATTTGCAGTGGTCATGGTTTGTTTAATTATTTATTTCTTACGGCTTTTCTTCCTTTTTATTTATATTCTTTATAACATGCATGTATTTACATACATTTTTTGAATTTTAATTACAGATGGAGAATAACCCCAAATCAGAAAAAGATGATCATAAGGTACTTTTAAATTTTAATTAAAAGCATTGTCGAAAGAAAAGGTTGATGTAGAGAATAAGATCTGAATTGAACTTTGTAAATCAACAAGAATTAGCAATCAAAGAATTTAGTATTCGAGAAAGATCTATTATTACGAAACTTGAACAAAACGTACAAAGAAGAAGAATGAAAAACTGATTACAAAAGACTACACCAGATTACCTAACCATCAGCCTATTTAACAAACAATTAACAGACTGATTAGGAAACAACTAAACCCTTCAACTAAGAAAGTTGACAAAACAAACCCCTTAAGAATGAGATTATTACACTAAACATTCAACAATCTCCACCTTAGTGAAAAATCTCCAAAACATTACGAAATACTCAACAACTCCAAACAATACTGAAACTTAGTACCTCCCAACACCTTGGTAAATACATCAGCCGCATTATCACTGGTACTAACAAAACAGACTTCAACTTCTTTTGAATTTACTACATCCCTTATAAAATGTAGCCTTACATTTATATGCTTTGTTCTCTCATGGAACATAGGATTTTTAGACAAATTTACAGCTCCTTGATTGTCACAAAAAAATCCTAGCACCATGAGTATCGATACCTAACTCAGCAACAAAACCTTTTAACCACAATGCTTCTTTTACTGCTTCAGTAAGAGCCACATATTCTGCCTCTGTTGTGGATAACGCTACAACATTCTGCAAAGAAGATTTCCAACTAACCAATCCCCCACAAACTAGAAAACTATTACCAGTCACTGATCTTCCTCTATCAAGATCCTTGGCGAAATCAGCATCGACATACCCAACTATAGCACGCTCAGAACCAGAATTATTACCAAACACAATCCCAACATTTTGAGAACCTTTAAGATATCGCAATATCCATTTAACAGCCTCCCAATGCAATCTACCAGGATTACTAAGATATCGACTAACAATACTTACAGCATAAGCAATATCTGGCCTTGTACATACCATAAGATACATCAAACTACCAACAGCATTCGCATAAGGAATGTTCTGCATTCGATAAACTTCTTCTGCAGAACTAGGACAATCTCGACTAGAAAGCTTAAAATGCATGGCAAGAGGAGTTGTAACTGACTTACATTCCATCATAGAGAAATCCTAATAAAATTAAAAGACAAACTGTTTTTAGGATTAAAAATTAAACAAATGATCCATGGCATATTTGTTATGTATTATCAGTGTTATGTATTTGTTAGGATTAAAAATTAAAAAAATCCTAATAAAAGACAAACTATTTTGAAATTTGAATGCATTAACGTAACTTTGTTTATCTTACATCTACTAATTATTAAATTGTTAATTTGGTCACTTATAATTTTTTAATATAACAAAGACTTTGAATTATCTAATGCTAATATTAACTTATTAAGTAACGTATAATATTTAAATATAATATACAAAATACTTAAATTTTAATCTTATTTCGTGAAACATTTGACATGAATTTTTAATTTAACAAACCCTAATCTGGATTGTGGACAATGGATATTAATAGAGACATGTCATTTGTACCAAGAACATGTTACAAGATATTATTTATTACTTTGTTTTCTTTTAGTTGGTTCCAATTTTTTTATGTATTTGCAACATGTTTTATGGTTTTGCGTTAAACTTACATGTGTTATTTGGTTTTCATTTGATCTTTTTTACTGAATTTTTCTACCTTACGTTTTGTACGCTAATTAATTAAATATTTTTTTGTAAGAACGAATTTTAGTAAATTGGCAACATTATACCGAAGTACCCGGTCACCGGACGGGTATAAAACTAGTTAACCAAGAAGATCACGCAAAAAAACGGAAATCACAGTTAAAAAAATTGGGGAACCGCCCTTTTAACCCAGAAAAACAAAAATGCACTTCAAAATCTCCTGTAAATAGTGAAATCGCAGTCGAGAAGTGGTGAATCCTTTGCAATCGTACGTGGTGATTGCTATTTGCAGCCGTTGTATTTGCAGTCGTACGTGGTCGTCAAGCCGTTTTCGTCCAGCCATTGTCGCTGAGTTGTTGTCGTCGATCTGTTGTAGTCGAGCCGTTGTCCTATGCAATCATACGTATCGAGCGTTTGATTCAGTTTGTCGTGGTGATTTCTGTTTGCACAGTGGAAACGATCGATTGGAGGAAGCTGTGGAATCGCTTGCTTTGGGAAGTGATTTATCAGCAACATCCGTACATCACTACCGTCGATCCGGCTCTCATTCTCAAGTATTTACGCATTTCACATTTTCACAACTTTTTAGTGTTCAGATTGTTCAAGTATATACATACTTCTAGGGAGAATATTTGAATTGGCTAGTTGGATTAGCAAGGGTCTAGATTACATAAAAGTGCCACTACTGACTCTTATAGGAATGAGTGACACACATTAAAAATGCCACTAAAAGCAGTGCCACTAAAGCCTTTCAATGGCACTTTTTTGTGTGCCACTCATTTCTTCAAACATCATTAATGGCACTTTTATTTTTGCCACAATATTAATTACAAAATGTCTATATTAGTTTAGTGGCATTTTTTTTTTGCCATAAAATAGAAAAAACCTAACACAAATTTCATGTCTATAAAATCTATTTATATTTAACAAATTACTTTTGATAGCCCATAAATCATTATATTATTTACATAAATTAATCATTTTTTAATATATAAAATATAAACAAACTGAAAACATGCATAATTTTATAATCATATTCAATCCAAACATTAGCGAGGAAATGCATAATAAGTTTCAAACGGATTTCAGATTAATCGTTTCAAACATTAGCGAGGAAATACACAATCTTTAACGTTGTCAACTATATTCCTAGCAATCTACTATTCTTTTTATCTCTACTCCAGCAACGCTTCACAACTTGCCAACTATGCCTTCATCATCATGAGATCTTGGAGATGATAATTCGTTACCAGATAAATAGTTGAATAACCAATACGAGAGACCTAAAAGTAAATACCAATAAAAAAAATTAATACAAAATACTAGCTGATATGCAAACAAATTAAGTAGGATATAACCAAATAAGAATCACACCTAGCTGATATGCAAGAACAATAATCGTTTCAAAGTTTTGATTAAGAAGAAGTGTACCAGTATGATCATATAACTAACGTTTTCGAAAACCGAACCAGACGACTTACTTGTAAAATCATCTCTTGTAAAATCATCTCAATCTCCAGGTGTGCTTGTAGAGCCACTTGCAATAACTTTCAGTGAAGCCTAAAATGCAAAATAATATAGATAAGTTAGAAAAAGTAAGGAAAAACATGTTAAATAGGAACGTTAATGTATTACCACAACGCCAACAATTTCACATCAACAACACTTCCATCTCTCAATAGTTGTTTGCTTGTATTACATGAGCTTTTTATCTCTTTTCTCACAACCTAACTTTTATATAGCTGCTACAACTACAAACATGGAGCATGTGAAAAAATGCAATCTAATCAAGTGGGTCGTTGAGTTAAACTATGATTCTAACCAAGGCAGCAAGAGTTGTTCCTTGACTGCATGAGTAAGTGAGAACCGTCTGATTATTGTTGATTGCACATGATACAACTAAAGATGACATGATAATATTTACTACATGCAAATGTTTAACCGGTTAGAAGTTGTAAACACGTAAAATCATAAATAGTGGATAAGAGGAATTGGTATAGATATCATTTCAACTATAATTTATGCAAATTAAATCGTCTGTATTCTTCTTGGTAAACGTTCCATGTTTGCTTCATGTAAACAAAACAAAGGGTCTAACTAAAGATGAAATCTTACTTTGCTAACTCAAACAAAAAAAAACGTTTATGATCAATTCTCAGCCTTTGAGATAGAGATCTTTTTAAAACCAACCAAAAAAAACCTAATCAATAAATCATTCTGCCATCATTTTATATCTTGTTACTTTAAGGCAATAACATAAAGTATCCGACTATCTGCGGTTCTTTGTGTCTTTATTTTACATCTCTATTTAATCAAGTACAAGATTTTTACATTTTTAGATAGTTAGGCCACAAGGAGTGGTCTAGGTTTTCCCCACTTTTCCCCGTTGCCACATCAGCGTCACATCAGCTTTCCCCACTTTTCCCCACTTTTCCCCATTTTACACGGTGTCTTCCCACTTTTCCCCACTTTTCCCCATTTTCAAATCTTATTTTTAATTAATTATTTTAACAACAAATAATAATAATAATAATATTAATAAAATAAAAAAAGATTCATTAAATTTAAAATAAAAAAAAAGAATACAAAAAAAAAATACAACCAAAAAAAAAGAGTAAAAAAAAAAAGAGTACAACCTAAAAAATTAAATTAAAAACCTAGAAAGGGCAATTCCATCCGCAACGAGCAGCAATTTCTCGTTTACGATCGAGAATCAGTTGTAGCATTGGTTCTTGATAAATTGAGTGGTCTTTCATCATAAACTCTAAATCTACAGCCTTTTGCTGTTCGTCTAAAGCCTGTTGTTGTCGTCGCATTAATGCAACGCGTGCTTCTTTCTCCTCTTGCAAAACACGGAGTTTTTCAACTCGATGGCGTTCTCTTTTTTCGGATTCCTCTTTGTTCAACGAGTTGAATTCCGCCATTTGTTGAATTAAATCGTCATGCGACGAGGAGGACGCGGCCGATCTTTTGCCCTTTCTTGTTGGCCTATCCGGTTCATAATAAATGCGTGGGCCATCACGATCAAGGTTGATGTTGATGTCTTCGTCATCATCAAGGTTGATGTCGATGTGGGGGTTCGCACTACCCATTGACTCATTTGGCTTCGGCCTTTTTGTTGTAGATTGTGAGTCACAACCTACTGGTGGAATGTCGCACCATAAAGGGCTATAGCGGACCACATCCCACGCTTGGATGTGATCGAATCCCTTTGATTTGACCAAGGCTTTGTAGTTTTTCATGGCCGTTTTCAAAACTTGTTCGTCCCCTTCACCGCTTTTGCGATTAATTGAACATTGTTGGTAAAAACCATTCCATTTCTTCATGGAAGCGTTCGTATCGTTCCATTTGGAATAGATTTGATCAACAGTCCTCGACCTGTCCTTTTTCGAGATGGTGAAAATGTTCGGTTACCTACATATAAAGAAAATAAATTTAAGCATCAACCGTTACTTTTTTTTTGTTAACTTAAACAATGTTAAAAAATACCTTTCTATAAAAACCATCCCGTTTTTGCGCATTACCAACATCGGGATTTTCAGAAATAGTTAGCCAAGCTCTGGCCAACGCAACCTCCTCTTCATCGGACCAACGCTTGGCCGGTGCTTTCTTTCCAATTGGTTTCTTTCCCGGTCGCCTAACCGGTTCTTGTTCTTGTTCTTCTTCCGACTCGACTTGAACATGTTCGCTTGAATCCGAGTCGTCTTGATTATGGTCACGATAGTCTAAACATACAAATAAACGTATAAAAATAGAAAAAAAATAAAATATAAAAATAGACTTAAAAAATAAACTTATAAAAATAAACAAAATAAAATAAAATATAAAAATAAACGTATAAAAAATACCTTGAAATGGAGATTGTTGTTGAAAATTTTGTTGGTCTTGTTGATACGATTGCTCCCACCGGTTGAATTGTTGTTGAGTGCCCGGTGAATATTGCAAATATGGAGGCGGGTTCATTGGATCGTAGAAAAATGATGGTTGATTCGGAGATGGCATTTGTGGATGATACCCGGGTGTGTTGAACGGGTTCATTTGAGGCGTTTGAACATTTTTTTGTCGTGGTTTTCTAAATTTCTTGGTTGACGACCCACCACGTGATGAACCTCCTTCCATTTTAGTTGAAAATTTTATAAATTTTGGTGTATAAGTTATAGAAGATGAGAGAAAAAAGTGTGAGATTTTGGTTGGTTTTTGAGTTGTTTAAATAGAAAAAAAAATTGGTTTTTTTTTTTTTTTAAATATAACCGTTGTCCAACGGTTATATTTTTACCCTCCTCACTTCGGCGACAATCGGTGTGGACACCCCGAATCACCCCACCCCGAATCCGGGGGGTGGTGTTCCCGATCGGCCCCGGGCGGCCAAACTCTTCCCCGGCTCTCTCCCGTGCTCCACTCCGAGTGCCCTTAGCTGGGATAGTTTTTTACATTTATGCTTTTTAAGATTTGATAGATTCTAGGTAGAGTAGTACACCAATCTACAACCAAGAAAACTACAAATTACTTAAACCCATGATTTAAAAAGGCTTTTCAAAGCTCGCCTTGAGGTGTACGCCTCAGTTGAGGTGATGGAAAAAATCTTAAGAGACGACTTAGCCTCACACAGGCAGTTGGAATGCAAGGCTTAGTCTATCCGAGGCGGTGAGGAGGTGGAACCTTTTTGACCCATTTAATATAAAACATGGCCTATTTTTTTTATTTTAAACCTTGCTTAAGAACCATACCAAAACAACTTGATGGCAGACTAAACATCTAAAAATAATAAGTCTTGCATAAAGATGAAAACAAATAACCAAAAGTCCCCCTAAAGTAAATCATATATAACAGGACATATTGATTCTAAAACAACCTAATAAATCAAGTGATTATAGATAGAAATTAAAGAAATAGTAAACGTGAATCAAGAATTTTAAAGAATCCAATAAATGAAAAGAAACAATGGAAAATAAAGTAAGATTAGACCTAATTCATGAGGGTATCGGTAGTAGTCCTCCATTTCCTGAGAAAATTCTTATTCAGGAAAACCAAAAAGCTCAAATGCGAGTTGCTGCAAAACCTAATTAAAAACACAAAACATGGAATACAAATCCCACAAAGGTAAACAAAATATGATTGAAGCAATTATCGGATCAATGAATATAGCATTATTCAAATTCGTCAAGAAATAAATGAACATATTAGATTTTGTATTCATCAATAAGAATTCATTCACTGTAAAAGAGAAGTACCCAAACAACAAACCTTTGAAGATATGGAATTAGATTAGGAATGAAGGACACAACAAAGAAGAACCTGATGATGGTTGTCGATGAGAAAGGAAGCGAGGATGGGATTCGTTCTTGAGTTTATAAATCTCAACATTGTTTCTTAGATCTATGGTGGTAGAGCTATTGTGATGATGGTGGCAATCGAAAATCTGAAGGTTTGACTGATAAAGGGGATCTTAGAAATCCAAACCCTAGTTTCGGCGTAATCAAATTTATGGCGGGATTTATTTTCAGGGTGTTTTTTTAGAAAAAAAATATGTGCCATTATAAGTTTTTAGTGAGAATTTTAAAGATTCAAATTGTTGAATAGATTAATGACACATAAGTAAAAGCCATAAAAAAACTATATATGTACTAATTACGGCATAATGAAAGTGCCATTAAAGCTTTAATTTTGAAGCTTATTTAATAAACATAACTAAAAGCATGAGTATATCAAATATGGCACACATAAAGTGCCACTAAAAATGTATATTAGTGGCACAAAAACTAAATACCACTAAAAATTTGTGCCACTATATGTCATTTTTTTTGTAGTGTGGCTGGAGTAGAAGATGGTTTGTTCTAAATGAGAAAACCGGAAAGGTTAGTATCATATTAGGAGCTTTGATATACTTCTAAGCACTAAAAGTGATTTGATTGATGGGATTTGGTACTTTTGTTTAGGCTTGAACTCATATTTTATATGCTTCTTTTTGCCCAATTTGATTGTGTTTTTTTATGCTAATTGATTGCTTAATACGGAGTAGTTGTTTAAAATTCAATAGTTTTTAGATCTTTGTGTGAACCACTTGAAAATTACTTTTGGTAGATTAAGATTTTAGTTTTAATTATTAAAGAGTGTATATATATAATTTCTATCCATTGTAATTCTAATTAGTAGATCATATACATTATTGTAAATATGTTGTATGCAGCTTGGATACAAAAAAAAAATAATAATAAAAAAAATTCCGTGGTGTCATCACTTTGGAGGTATGTGTTGGTGAACTCTCTCTTAAAGTTAATTTTCTCTCTCTTTTATAATCTTTGAGAACATATTCATATTATCTATATTTTATATTGACTCCCTACTTTAATTTACCACAAGATATTTGAACATTGGGATCTTCTGTTATTTTATCAAGGAATAGCTGAGGATAGCAATTTTAGAATATGCATAGTTAACAATTGAATATTAAAATGGTAAATTAGAAACCCCTAACAATTGAATTTGTAAACAGTAAATTCTCCAACCTAGCAAATTACCATTACCATTACTGTCTTACCCTCTTGTTGCAGTTATGGCCATGCAGGAGCAAAAAATAGAACACGTGTAGGGATCATTGTTTTTATGCTATTATTTAATATGTAAATTGATTTGATAATACACATTTAAGTTTTATATGTGCAACCATGCTCTTTTAGTTTTTTTTTTTTTTTTCTCATGTGGCTATCCAATTATCCATTACTCGGCAAACAACATATATATTACATGTTCATCATGTGTGGTTCTTTTTTTTTCTTATCAAGTTATAAAACCGCTACTAATGCTTAATCTGCAAGTTCAGTCATTTATATTTTAATTTTGCATCTAATCTTAATCTTACAGAAAACTGAACAAGAGAAATTGGAAAAGCTTGCTAAACAGGTTTTTCTCCGGTCTAATTTTCTTTCTATATCTTTCTTTTGATATAGTGTTTCTTCTAATATTCTTTCGAGGTGGCAATTTTGATCTATATACTTATAAACAGTTCAATATGGGTTGTATCTTATCTCGATCAGGCAGGTTAAATAAAATTTGATTAAATAAATCTAAAATTTTTGATTGTAAATTATATATCTTGTTATAAGAACAATTTTATATATATTATGTACATATAAAGAATATTTAAAAGTTTTACCCAAAAATGAGGCAACTTTGGTTAAACCTTACATACCTCTCCTGGTGGTTATAAGAATGCATTGCATACAATGAATCTCTTGCTATTTTGAAGATTTGCAAGATGTATGGGTTTGACTATATGATTTCAGTTGACTTAATTGGAGTCAGACCCAATAGTATCCTCCTACTCTGCTCATTTGTTGAAAAAACATTTTCATGGGGTGAATGTTTAAATCCAGTTAGTGTCAAAAAAATATGTGTAGAAATTGGAAATAAAAAACCTTAAAAATTAATATTCATTTTTTTTAATGACAACAGTCGATTCGCTGATGCCCCCTTGACTAACTGTCTAGCACGACCGCCGCCATCTCTGTAAAGGGTTCTACCCTAGGACCTGTTAAGGGGCGCCTCCTTGAATCTCGCTTGGTTAGGAGTTTATAAATCTTAAACGAGTACGCACTCCGCATCTCCAAACTATTTAATGACGATATTTAGTAATCATTTACTTAATACTCGACAGTAGAGGTGGGAAAAAAACCCGGAACCGACAACCCAAACCAGAACAGTTCGTACCCGAACCGGTGGATACGGACGGTTCCGGATTCTCAGAGAAATCGGAACTGGAAAAAGTGGAACAAGTTCCAGCTTTACCCGGAAAAACCCGAATCGTAACCGGCCAAAAACAGGTTGGAACTGGTCCAAAACCGAAACCGATTGTTGACTTTGTTGACCGGAATCGGAACCATTTGGAACCGGAACCGGTTCCGGTTCCACAAAAAAACTGGTTTCTCACCTCTACTCGATAGATCCATGAGTTGCTCCTTTTGTTTCATCCTCATCTTCCAATTGATTTAATTAGACCCAAGTCCCAATCACCCAAACCCGATATATCCACACCCGATTGAAAACTGCCATGTCGACCAGCTTCTCCATTCTTCCCGTTAGAGATGCTCAAACTGGTTAATCAGTCCAAAACCAGTTTTTGAATAACCAAATAAGTTAACCGGTCAAAGGCTAGAAACCGGTTTTTCAAGCTTTAAAACCATAACCGATATAATAACCGAAACCGGTTAACCGCCAAATAACCAATTTTTTATTGAGTTGGACAGGTTAACCGGTTTGGTCTCTTGAAACCTCAAACCGGTCCCAAACCGCCGGTTTTTTCAAAAATCTAAAACCGATTCCAATACCCGGTTACAAACCGTCACCGGTGAAGGGACTCAAGATGATATCAGTATTAACACAAATGTTCACGATACTTCATTCAGTCAGTAACTGGCTATATATAGCCTTACAAACAACTGACTCCAACGTTCACCAGGAAAATAAAACAAAACCGTAAGACTCGATCAAACAAAAACAATCTTGACTGACTTTAACAAACTAGACCTGACTTTACACATCACGTGGGATTTAACCCTTTATGTAACAAACTGGACTAACTAGACCCAAACATAAATAAGCCCAATAAACTTGATCCAATAACCGGTTCGGTTGACCGGTTTTTTTTGCAACTCTACTAGTTCCCATGCCTATGTTCTGTTAGTCAATTTGTGGCTGAAGACCCAGGAATCCCTCCCATTTGGTGACTTCATACATGAGAAAGTTATTGTAGCGGTTGTTTAAGCGCATCGAATAGCATCGATATCTGAATCGTTAATTCAGCCGGATTAGTTATGATTATTGTATGTTATTCGTATGTTTTTTCTTACAGGAGGTAGTGAAGAAGACAAAAATATTTGACAGAGGAGGTAAAAAAATAAGTCACAAAAAATAGGTCAGATAAAAACTGTTTCGAGAAAAAAGAAAAACAAAATAATATAAAAATAGTTAATTTATTAAATATAGCTAAAAAACACTATTCATTAAAAATAATAGACAAAAGTTTTTATAATTATCCTCTACATGTTTGCATTTTTTTGAAGCACTCAATTACATTTTCGTGAGTAATATTGTCAAACTCGTCTATATGCATGGCACAAATTATGCAAGCCTTCAATAAATCATCACTAATACGATTGCACAAACTTGACTTTGTACGCTTCATCGTCAAAAAAACATATTTTAACAGTTGCAGTTGCAAGAGACAAAATCAATACTAGATTCAATAATCGATAGACCAAATGATAAGAAATGTGTTTCCTTGTGTCCATCACTCCACCATCACTATAGCAAGCTTAACAATACCATTTAAGTTAGCAAAATGTGAATCCTTTAATACACTATGATTATATAATCCACGATGATGGTCAAGCATAAGCTAATCCCCATCACCAAAATCATATGGTTAAAACTCACTTACGAAAGAGTCACGTGAACTCAAAGCTGCCGCACTTTTAAGTAAGTATGTATTAACCTCATTAAAATTATCACCAAACTCTTGAATCAGCGTGTCCATAACTGTGTTAAAGTAATCAAAATTAAAATAATGCTAATTGGTGATTTTGTTCCTTTGTACTTGTGATCTTGAGTGAATATTAATCTTTCTTCATGTATATTATGTTTTTCACGTAAAGAAGATATTTTTTCAAAGGGGGATCAAATCCACATTCTCTAAAATCTTGCAACATTCTTTTCGTTGATTCCACCAATGAAACCGCTTCCACTATGTCTACATTTATTCTTTTAAAGTGCTCTTGATAAAACGCAAACTTAAATGTTTCAAAATATTCTAGAATACCATTTGCTTGACTTTTGCTAGAATCATTAGGATTTTCTTCTACAATATATTCAAGCATTTTAACAATAGTTGAAAGAAATCAATCACACATGTAAGTGTTTTGTATAGTGGCGGACCCAAGAATTTTTTTCATGGGGGTGGAATTTTTTTAGGTTCACTGGTGTTCAAGTTCGGTTGAGACGGATTGGGTCGGGTCATGCTAAAAAACGACAATCAAACTAAATTTCATATATAAGACATAATTAAAATACAATATATTACGTGATCTTATTTTTTTATATATGTTCAAAACAATGTATAATGAGACGTTCTTAAATAACTCTTTACAAATACAATTGTCGTTTAAATTCTCATAACCAATTCGATTACGCAAATCTAACTTCAAGTATTATTTTAATATGTTATTTAAATTAATAATATAACCAACGTTGAGTTGGCGGAGTGGTAAGGCAAGGATTTGGGGTACCGAAGGTTCCCGGTTCGAGCCTCACTCTAGCCATCCTTCTGAGGTACCCGCTGCCGTCGATCCTTGGGCCAATCGGGGAAGTTTAAAGACGCGGGCATAGCCCAGATCCGTGCGGTATCAAGGGGAGGTATTTTACCGGCATCATAACCCTTGCGGGGTGGGATGATGGGTACCCAATGTGGTACCGGGGCTAAGGGTTCCCTCCAATTACCCTTTTTTTTAAATTAATAATATAAGTTTTTATAATGGGCTAGTTTGGGGTGGCTCTAAGAATTGGGAGAGCCCAGGACGAGTCAAAAAGAAAAGGCCACATAGTGAATTCGAATATTAAAGTAGGGGAATTCAAAAAAGCTGAAAATTGTTAATACAAAAAACTTAACCGTATTCGTAACAAAAATAACGAACCGAATTCCGAAGTCGGTTCCTAACTGTATCCAAATTTCTGTTTCGGTATGGTTATCAGTTCCAATTTTTTTTTTGAATTCAGTTTGTTTGGTTAACCGATTAAAGCGAATTCATATTTAAATTTGTTTTTTTATAATATATAAGGTTGAATTTGGTTTATTTGGATTGGTTTATTTGTTTTAATTGGTATATTCAATTGAATTCGGTTTTTAATCGGTTTAGTGATGTTTAGACTTATTATAATTAATACTAAACTTGATTTTACATTGAGTTTAAATTATTAGTTGAGCATTTATCAACTTAGTTTATTAATTAACACTTAGAAATCAAAAGTTTAATGGGGACGATTGTAAAATTCTACGGGGGGCAATCAAGATTTTAACATATATATACTACTAAAAAAAAAATTTCAAGGGGGCGGCTGGCCCCCAAATATACATGTGGGTACGCCACTGGTTTTGTAGTAAGAACTCCACCTTGTATCGGTCGTAAGAGAAAACTCTTGGTTCATTCCGGTTTCACTTGACCAATAAGCAATATATTTTTTTTTTATTTCTTCTCTCTTTGTTTCTAGAAGAATATCTTTCATTTTACTAGAAGCACAAACCACATTCATCAAAGTAGCTACCTTTTCAAAAAAATTCTCAACATCTGTATGTTTTCTTGCAACCGTCACAACAACTAACTGAAGTTGATGAACAAACAAATAATTAGAATATAAACAAATGCATACACAACAAACAAATAATAAAAATAAAAACTTCACAAAGTGCAAACTTAATGTCTACAATTGAAATTGGTGACAAAAGTATTTGGATTGTGGACCATGGAGAGCTGAAGGCGTGCATGGCAGCAAGTGGTCGGCGAAAATTTTAGAAGGAAGGATTAAAACATCAAACAGCAAGTGCATTATTCAATTTTTGGGTTCAATTATGCAATATTTGCATAATTGGTTCAATTTATGGGCCTCCACTTTATGGATCTCCCCTTTATTAATAGGGTGCCCCCAATTTGATTTATATATATGGTACAAATTTTAATCACTTTAACTTTTTAATATAGAAGAATATGGCTTGTACGGGTGCCTTCTCTTCTATATTTAATATGCATCTGTGGCTAATTGAAGGTCATGAGTTAGAGTTTCGTTTGAAGTAGAGTTTGCTTCAGTTTGAACCAGAGGATTTCTCAATTATAAATTTATTTATGAACTGAATGGTCGGTCACATGTTACTATTCTTCTCCATGAAATAATGATTCGTTTGCCAAGTTGACCTCAGGTATTTAAGCCTTTTAAAAAAAGTCGTTTGCCTTTACAAGGAATTAGATTAGTAACAACTTTAGTACCAGGTGTAATCAGTGTTAATTAAATACTTTAAATTCAAATTATACAACCAAGAAATTTACAAATTCAAATTATATGTCTTCATTAAATGGTTTGACTAAAATATGTACATCTTTAAATCTATATGTGACGTATGAGTTTATGGATTCATCAACTGTTTCAAAATTTTGTTATGCACTTAAATATATGTAATGTAGAGGTATTTATTCAAACAAAAAATAAAAAGTTGCATAAAACTAAAAAAAACATTTATATTCACATGATTTAAGTGGCATAAAAGTAATTCTTTTTAAGTCAAGAGAAATTACTTAGATGTCTTTTAAACTTGTGCCTAAAAATAAATCTTTTGTTTGTTAACTATTATTGATTATCAATTAATTATTTTTATATTCATATAATCATATCTACCTATTCTAATAAAAGAGTATATTTAGGAGGTACGTGTCACATTCTGGTGAAATCTGGTATTTGTTTTCCCGCTTCTTTCTCTTAATATATTCTAACAATTTTATATAATTAAATATTAAAAAGTATAAATCTTCTTATTTAATAATTTACTATTTAGTAAACTTGAATAAGCTTTAATTATATATTATTTTCAAATATAATTTTTTAATTGCTGAATATAATTATTGTTTATTTATGATTTCTAGATATTCATAATTCTTATTTTAACAATAGCCGATAAATCTAACATATAATTTTTTATAAAACATTATTATCTATAACATATTTTATATATTCAACCCATGTAATACATGTGTTTCTAATGCTAGTGCTTGTATATGTATAGATAATTAGATATTGTGTAACTTTTTATTCGGAATTTAAAAGATTTGTTTACGTTATTAAGAGTATATAATTTCATGATTTCCTTTTGGGAAAAAAATTATGTCCGCTAAAAAAGAGTTAATAATAAAATGTGATTAAAAAAGGTAAATAGAAAAACTGATATGAAATTAATTATGATAGGAAAGTTGCACCTGCTAATTAATTGCAACTAACTTGCGTTACAACTTACAAGTACGTGTGTGGCCACCAACTCTCGAAAGACTTTGACCGATGACTCTACAGTATTAAAGATATTCCTCAAAATCAAAAACCATAACCGACAGCCATATCTGAAATTGAATAAAACCAAACCGAATTTCTGAATTTGTTTTTTGTTTTGGTTATCAATTTTAATTTTTTTGAATTCGATTTGTTCGTTTTATTCGGTTAACCGATTAAACTGAACAAAGATTTAAATTTATTATTTCTATTAATATTATATAAGGTTGAATTTGTTTTATCCAGTTTTAAACGGTTTATGTGGTTTTAAATCAGTTTATTCGGTTTGTTCGAATTCAGGTTTAAATATATTATTTTTATTAATAATATATAATACTGAATTCGTTTTATCCGGTTTTTAACCAGTCTATTTGGTTTTTAATCGGTTTATTCGGTTGAATTCGGTTTGTTTGGTTTTAATTTGGTTCCCTTAACTTAGTATAAGTAAGAAAGACAGTCTAATTTCCTATGCCGAAATATCGATCTGGTTTAGCACTTTCATTTTTCTTTTTTTGGTATTGATCCTGGCTCAGAAAACCAAACCGAATTGAATTCGATTGAATTTGGTACGGTTCGGTTTTCATATTGGAAAAAAAATTTGAAAACCGATTGAATAAACCGTTAAACGAAACAATAAACATCCCCAATAGATATTTATACGTTATTATAAAATAGAAAAACAAGCATAAATTTATAGAAAACATAGGTTACCACACACTTTTATCATATTAGTGTCATTATATGGTCAACCCGTACCATACGGGTCTAAAAAACTCGTTTTTATTTATTTATTTATTTATTTGTGGTTCTTTCTCCAGTAATCTTTATTTTTGCATTACTAAAAAGCTTTTCTGCAATGCTATACATCATCCCCTTCTTGTGAAACCAAACATTTTCTACTCAAATATGGAAACCAGTTTTGTTTTCATATTTACATTCCTATTGATGCAAAGATTTGGCTCAAGCATGACTGCTACATCTTCAAATGTCACGTGTATTGAAGAAGAGAGACGATCTCTTCTTGCAATCAAACATAAGATCAAAGACAGGCATAATCTTTTGTCCACGTGGAGCGGAGTAGAATGTTGTGAATGGCGCGGAATTGGGTGTGACAGTCGAAATGGTCATGTTGTCAAACTTGATCTTCGAAGTCCAGTGTCTTTGGAAGATCTTCGAAGTCCAGTGTATTGGGAAGATGAAAAATGGCTGGTAGGTGAGTTGAGTCCTTGGTTACAGAATTTGAAGCATCTGTGTTACTTGGACTTGAGCATGAACTATTTCTATGGTAAAATTCCTGAATTCTTAGGTTCGTTTGAACATTTAGAATACCTTAATTTGTCAGGATCAGGTTTTAGCGATGGAGTAGTTCCTCATCATCTTGGAAATCTCTCAAGGTTACAAGTTCTTGATCTTAGGAGTACTTTTATTAAGAGTGATGAAGGTGTGTGGGATCTTCAAGCGCTTATTGCGGATGATTTGAGATGGGTGTCGTCGCTATCATCATTAAGGTACTTGGATTTATCAGGAATAACCATTGGTAACCATATTGACTGGTTCCATCCTGTTAACATGCTCCCTTCTTTGCTTACGTTGAACCTAGCATGGACTTTTATCAATATCCCTTCCACTCAATTCGTCAATTTCACGTCTCTTAATTCACTCGACCTCTCTATGAATGGCATCAATTCCACCATTCCTCTCTGGTTATCGAACCTTACTGGCCTCATGCATCTAAACCTTCATGAAAATTTTTTCCATGGTAAAATTCCTGATTTTATTGGGACGTTCAACGCTCTTTCTTCCATCGACCTCTCGTACAATTCTTTTAAAACTTTGTTCCCAAATCTGTTATGTAATTTGAGCAGCCTCATTCGTCTCGACATTTCAGATAACATGTTTTCTGGTCCTATTCCTGCCAGCATTGGACTATTCTCAAAGCTCAAGAAACTAGATGTCTCTCGTAATTCGTTGGTCGGAGTTCTTTCGGAAGCACACTTCACAAACCTAAAGAACCTAGTCCATTTGGACTTGTCTTTGAATCGGTTAGCTTTGAATTTCAGTTCTCGATGGATACCTCCTTTCCAACTTCAAACATTTAGTGCAAGTTCCTGTAGCAACACTGGACCCGACTTCCCGAATTGGCTTCATACACAGACACATCTTCGGTGGTTAGATCTTTCTAACTCAAGTATTAGAGATACATTGCCAGAGTGGTTTGAGAGCATCTTGTCTCATATTCTTTACCTGGATTTGTCCAATAACCAGATCGGTGGCAAAATGCCACTATTTCATTTCGATACTAGTAACCGCATATGGGACTACACCACCTTGAAGATGAACTCGAACAAATTTGAGGGGTCACTAGCTGCATTTCCAACAAATGTGCAACATTTGGATCTCTCAAATAACTTACTGTCAGGAGAACTCCCTCAAACTGGTGAAACAATGAACTTAACTTTAGAAATTGTTAATCTCTCAAAAAACCGCTTCACTGGAAACATTCCAGTAGACTTATGCAAGGCTCCTAGGATGATAGTTTTGGACTTATCACAAAATAAACTCTCTGGAAAGCTTCCCGAATGCTTAGGGAATTTGAGTGGTTTGCAAGTAATGGATCTTTCAAATAACACCATAACAGGGCTTTTTCCACGTTCATTGGGTTCTCTTACACAACTCATGACATTGCACTTGCACAACAATAGACTTGAGGGGAATCTTCCGCTGTCTTTAAAGAATTTGAAGAGCTTGATCACAATGGATATAGGGTACAACTTTCTCGTGGGTGATATACCTTTCTGGATTGGAGAAAGGCTATTAAACCTTAGAATCTTGAATCTCCAATCAAATAAGTTTACGGGTAAGATTCCACTACAGTTTTGTCAACTCAATGCTCTTCAGTATTTAAACTTGGCGCAGAACAATATAATTGGGATGATCCCTCCTTGCTTCGCTAATTTAAGTGGTATGATCACCAATGAAGATAACATAGTATACGTTAGTAATTACCATGTAGGTAGCAATGGACATTTTATTTATGACTATGAAGAAAATATTGTGGCTTCCATGAAGGGAATTCAGTTGGTGTACACCAAGACAATGAAATTTCTCATATCCTTAGACCTTTCAAGCAACAACATCACAGGAGAAATTCCAGATGCTTTGATGAAGCTTGTAGGTTTGAAGAACTTGAATCTTTCAAGAAACCAACTTAAAGGACGAGTTCCAATGAGGATTGGAAATCTAAATCAAATGGAATCTTTGGATTTGTCCATGAACATGTTGTCTGGTCAGATACCTCAAAGTTTGACTACCTTGAACTTTCTAGGCTACTTAAACATGTCATTCAACAACTTATCCGGTCCAATCCCTATTGGAAATCAACTCCAGACTCTAGCGGATCCTTCTGTTTTTCAGGGGAACGATGAACTCTGTGGGCCAGCATTATCAAGGAGTTGCACAGAAGACATTTCATCATATAATCATGTTGTTAAAGTTGAAGCTCAAGATGAAGATGAAGACTTTTGGCTTTATGTTGGCATGGGCGCAGGTTTCGTTGTTGGATTCATAGGATTACTAGGGAGTTTGCACTTTATTAGGAGCTGGAGGGTGGCTTACTTTGAGATGCTTGAAAACTTTTACACATCAATTCTGGTGAATCTTGCTTGCCTAAGGAGAACTTGTGTTTCGTAGCAAAAGGTATGTTATATTGTTATTTAATGTGTACTGTATGTGGCTACCAACTATAGAAAAAAGACTGAAAGATGTATGGACTTTAAGTGTTGTTTATCATTTTTAAACATTGAGTATTGATATATAATAAAATCTCTGTTCAATTGTTTATTCTGTTTATTGATTAGATAATCAAAAGATACAACATTTAAAAGTGGCGAGATAGTTTTGAATAGATTCTTATTCGGTTATTAGAATAGATTCGGGTCGAATTACACATTAAATATACAAAATCCTGCTTATTCGGATGTTAAAATCAAACATATTCGGGTTATTCAGATGGATTCAGGTCAGTTGAGCATATTTCTTATTCGGGCCGGTAGATTTTTCGATATGTTCCACATATTTTAACAATAAATCGTTATCCGACCAAGTGAACTCTCTAAGCTTGTCTTTAGTTTTTAAATTTTCCATACTCAATCTTGTTTACCACACTACTACAAAACTAGTCAATTGTCACCAAAATTTATCAATAAAATAAATGGTAGCAAATTCTGCTACCGATTTCTCACCAAATGCAAATTAAAAGTATTTAATATGATACGGTAGCTAATTGGTGAGAAATTTGACCACGTTTTATTTTTGGTTGCAAATTGGTGAGTATATAATTATATCATAATTTGCCACCATTATAATGGTGGCAAAAAAAAAGGAAACCACCAGAGGGCACGTTTAATTAGGGGTGTAAACAAGCCGAGCCGATCTCGAGCTCGTTAAGGCTCAAGCTTGGGTCGTTTAGATAAACTCAGGCTCGAGCTCAAGCTCGAGCTCGGCTCTTTAAGAACTATATTTACTAGGCTCGAGCTCGGCTCGTTAAAAAAGATTTTAGGCTCGAGCTAGGCTCTTTTAGATTTTATTTATTTACTTTAATTACTAATTTAATTATATTTATTATTATAATTGGGGAACCGACCTTTTAACCTAGAAAAACAAAAATGCACTTCAAAATCTCCTGTAAATCGTGAAATCGCAGTCGAGAAGTGGTGAATCCTTTGCAATTATATATTATTATGACACCATTAAATTAACTACCTTTTTGTAAGATCTTGACCCTTTAAAGTCATCAACTTTTAATCCTAACCATTCAAAGTCCCAAAAAACCTTCTAGAAGCAGCAGTTGGTGGCAGTTCCACACCCTCTCTCCTCTTTAACAGCGGTTACCGAATTTTAGGGAATACTTTCCAGATTGAAAATAAAACAAAATTAAAAATAAATTTGCTGGCCACTAGCCCGTAACTACTAACTACCCTCTTTCCAGATTGCGATTGAAAATAAAACAAAATTAAAAATAAATTGCTGCCCACCAAACCAGGAACTTCCCACTGTCCGAAATAATTGCATTTTAACCTGCAAGAAACCATCAAAAAACCATCGGACATCACCATTAAACAAATTAAATTGAAGTTTCATCCCCTTATATAAGGAGGCAACTAAGAGTTAAAAAATTACAATAATTTCTTCTCATTCGAAGACCATTGCTGCAAGGGAATGAACAGTTAGGAGGCTTCAATTTAACAATCGAATGGAACCGTATCAGAAAAAAATCCCAAAAAACAGTCGCAATCAAATCAAACTGCACCATGGGTAAGTCATCTTATTTGTGGCTCGTAAGTCCAATTTTGACTCAGCAAATCACTTCAAGGGTAATTTATCCTATTATAATTTTATCCGATTCTTATTTGTTTGATTATTCCCAATATTACTATTTTGTTGTTTATACATTACCAGAGATGATGCAAAATTCGTGTCCAGTGTTGCAATCAGAAATATTTACTCTGCTCCCCTCAAAATGTGCTTAATATTTGTGATAAATTAATGCATTCAAGTGGTTCTCATATGTTGACATAGTATGTAATACTATTATTAACAATATTGAATGCATGGATGCTTTATATTGAAGATTTTGGAGGGCAAGTTTTTTAAGAAAGGGAATCTGGGTATGTAATTTTCTTTATTTGGTAGTGCAAGATACTTTTTTACCATAGTGGAGTAATTCTAGCTTTAACTGCTCCACATTCACATAGCCTTATTTATTGTTATTGATTACATCTACATTTTCAGGTTACAGGTAGAAGTCTCCCGTTCATTACATGCTAGGACCACGATTCTCATTTATTTTTTATCGGAAAAGTTTAATCACTTCACCCAAAGTGAGACACCACACATTCCAACCATGCATTTCAGTCTCTGGTAGTTCATTTTAACATTTGCATTTTAAATCATTTATAAACATAAAATTTAACTGTCACGTAAATTTTTATAATACATTAATTTAGTATTAACGTGTTCATCTTTTACTTGAGACACATGCAGAACGACACCAAGTTCCAAAAAAAAATGAGGTACACTAATTTGTGTGAGTGTACTTATTTATTTACGTTTTTTTCCACTTGCTCCTGGTAATTATATATTCTTTAAAAATAAAATTCAATATTGTCGTTTTTTTAGTATCAATAGTACCAATGTTGTTATTAATACCATTACTAATTACTAATACTACTATTAGTGTGACTAAGAAATGAAATAGTACCCACATTAATTCACAGGGTACACTGTAAAAACAGTGGTTACTGCTTCTCCATGAATTTCAAAAGCATATTCAACCCAGCTGATGCAAGGTTCACCTTCAGTCTAAATCCCAGCTAACAAGATTAAAGTTTTTATCGAGGAGTATAAAAAAATTATACTTCAATGTAGGCATAAGATTTAATTAAGTAAAACAAATAGTTAAAGGAAATAGTTTGAGTCACCATGATGTAAAACATTTATGAGAAAATTATTTATATAAATTCAATTCATTTAAATTATTCAAATTATTAAAGATACCTCCAAGTTTGACTAGCTTGAACTTTCTAAGCTACTTGAACTTGTCATTCAACAACTTATCTGGTCCAATCCTAGTCGGAAATCAGCTCCAGACTCTTGCGGATCCCTCTGTTTTTCAAGGGAACGAAGGACTATGTGGGCCGCCACTATCAAGGAGTTGCAAAGGAGACATTTCATCATATGATCATGTTGGTAAAGTTGAAGCTCAAGATGACGATGAAGGATTTTGGTTTTATGCTGGCATTTGCGCAGGTTTCGTTGCTGGATTAATGGGATTACTTGGGAGTTTGTACTTTATCAGAAGCTGGAGGATGGCTTACTTTGAGATGCTTGAAAATCTGTACACATCATTTCTGGTAAATCTTGCTTGCCTAAGGAGAACTGGTGTTTCTTAGCAAAACGTATGTTATATTGCTCTTTAATGTGTACCATATGTAGCCACTAGGCACTAGCTATTGAAAAAAAATTGCAAGATTCATGGCTTTTAAGTATTGTTTATCATTTTAAACATACAACGTTGATATATAATAAAATCTCAGTTTAATTTATGTTCTATGGTTAGTTCTGTTTGTTGATTAGATCATCAAAAGAAATATTTAAGTTACATTGTTAGCAAATTTCAATGGGTAAAACTTTTAAAACTTTTGTGTATTGTTTGGAAAGTTTACTTAGCGTGTTGCTAACCACACCTCGCCTTAATAAGAATTTAAGCATAGTGACGGAGCTTGACTAGTTTAAAAGGGGGCGAAAACTTACGTTTTCAAAAAAAAAAATTTTGCAGTCGACCGGTATGTCTCCGTTAGTTGAATTAAATGCTCGAATCAGTGATTTGGGTAAAGTAGGGTCAAACAATAAAAATAAAAATGTCTAATAATTATTATTATGGGTAAAAAATAAAAGAGTGAGCACCTGAAAAAAATTAAAATTCTGCTCGACTACCTTAAAGATTTTTGAATTTATCGATAATGTCTAAACAAAACCTAAATGTCTAAACAAACAAAATAACCAAAATCACTAAATGAATATGAATAACATCTCCAATAAATTGGTCTAAATATTCTACACTAAATAGACTAAAACTAGTACAAATTTAGCACCAAAAAATATCGATTAACATAAAAATTCTTTAAAAAAAATACCTTAGAACTTAGTAGTTGCAAGTTTGTATGTAGGCTTAGCTAGCAATGAACTAGGAGATAGTTATCTAGAGTCTAGATCATCCAGCCTGTAAATGAAAAATGAAGATTTTAGTTATTTGATATATAGGCATTATGTAAAGTCAATGAAATCCAGTACAATGATAATATTAAGCCAAAAATGAATGTTGATTAACTTCACAAAAAACCAAACGAATCAAATAATCAAATCACAACGAGAGGAAACTTTTAAAGACCCGCGAAAATGTGATGCAGCACTTATTGAAACCTTCTTCTCTATGAAACCATATAAGAAACGGATCGCATCTTCTGCTGTTGCATTAACGTATCCGACCATCGGACATGTATAAAACTAGTTTTATTAGTTTACAAGCTAAGGATCTTTCAAATAACACCATCATAGGTGCTGTTCCAAGTTCTTTGTGTTCTCGAACTCCTCAATGTTCTCTATAGAAACAATCTCCCTCTTTTCCTAAATTTCCAGAACCATTTTGATTGGCTTAAAACTAAATCAAAAAATTAAATAAAATAAATAAATGTAATATCAACACTAAACAATTGGTGATTATGTTGGTGAATACTAGACTTTCACAATGAAACCTGCTCGGGTTCACACATCGGTTTGTAAACCGGTCACAACGTGGAAAAAAAGGGTTCTAGCCAAACATGTTCTCAAACTGGTCTGAACCGCCAGTTTGGTATCAGTTTGGGTTTTTACCGTTAAAATCAGTTTAGAAACCGAATTGAACTGAACCGTTCTTAAACTAGATTTCCCAAACTGGTTTAACGACCAGTTTTGACCGTTTTTTTTAAATAGCCGTTTGGACTACTTTTTAACCTTCTTTTTAAAAGCAGTTTGGCCCCAAATGTTTAGTATAAATACGTAGTGGTTGTTTAGGTTAAATCATACATTTCTTAAACGCTCTCTAAACTCTCAAAAGGCAATAAACGCTTTCTAAACTCTCAAAATGCAAAACTGCTCACCATTGGCTGAAAAGTGCTCAATCTTTGGTTGGTTGTGGTACTTCAACTAACGTTCAAGTTGTTGAAGTTATTTCTACAAAAAGGAATCCGGAAATATGGAAAAATTACGACTTGTGTAAAATGTCGAGCGGTCCGAACAAAGCTCGATGCAATCTATGTGTTAGTTTTTTTCAGACACAATGCCAATATTATTTTGAAAAATCATCATGAGTACAAATATTGGAAAGCTTTGAATTAAAAAACGAAGCGCTACAGTGTCCACCTCCGATGGCGAACGATGGAAGTATTTTTGCTTATATAGTGTTGATGCGGTTTGGGAGCAAAGGGCGCAATTCGTGATTCAACAAAGTTTGTCGTTTAATCACTTCGACAGCCCTCGTCTAAATCGACTTATTCAATAAAATATTCAACCTTGTTATACACAAGTAAGTTGTTCTACAATTAGAAGAGATTGTTTAAAAATGTGGAAAAAGACTAAAAATTAACTTATTTTAGGTTTTGAAAACTTACAAACTGGTGTTAGTTTAACTTGCTGAACTGGTTTAAACCTAAACCGGTTTTGTCCCATGCGAACCAGTTCCTATAGGTTTGACTATCCCTTCTCCTAAACCAATTTCCAGCCCGAACCGGTTCCTACCCAAATCGGTTTCAACACCAAATCTCTCAAACCGGACCGGTTCCTAACCCGAACTGGTTTGTGCACCACTAGTTAGAGATGAGCAAAAAAACAGGGTTCGGAATATGAGGTTTGACCCAGAGCCAGTTTGGACCCAGCTCTAACAAGAACCTGTCCCTACCCGAAAAAAACCAGTGGGTCCCTAACCAGTTTCTAAAATATGTACCACTTCCTAACTGATTCCTACCCGAAACAGATTCCAACCCAAGCCAAAAAAGCTGGTTCCAAACGTTTGAACCCATTTTCAAGATCTAACCGTGTTTCTAGCCGTTTTTGATGTTTTTTTGGTCCTAAACTTAGTATAAATTGTTGTGATTTGATTTAGCTCACTACCACACTTGAAAATGAACATTTTAAGCCAAAAAAGCTCTCGTTATGTATTTCAAATAGCTTTAGTCTCTCTGGTTCGTGATATGTTCTTATTACTCTCATTTTCATTACAACTCTACTCTTATATTACACAATAGCTCATCCCACATAATCTGTCGGTCAAGGTTCAAACACCGACGCCACCGTTTGTGTTATCTGGTTATGTGTTGGAGTTGTTAGTTTAACTATATTTTGGTGTTCGTAGTTTATTTGAAATAATAAAAAAAACTATGAGCCGAGGATTTTCATCTAAGCAATCTCTCTATCATATTTTGGGTTAAGAATAAGGTTTGTCTTTTATCTTTCCACTTTCAGACCTCACTTAAACGTGAAAATTCATTGGGTATATTTGTTAGTTACTTATATGAATTTTAATTACAATACACAAAAATAAAATAAAATAATAAGTTCAAATCTTAGTATTATAATAAATAAAAATCTACATTTGCCACTTGGCACACGATTGATACCTTCGTCGTTCAAAAAAAACTTAATTATCTCTTATTAAATAATAATTATATTATCTCTCACATTAAATGATTATAGTAATATAACTTATGATATTATTTGTCCTTAACAAATTAAAAAATAGTTTTCGATAAATTGAACGTCAAATCATTTAATTTTAACATACTTTAAAAAAATATTTATACTTTTTTTCTAATAATCAAAATTTAAAAAAAAAAGAAATATATCAAATCGCTATTGTAAAAAAAAGTTTTATGAAAACAAGTTTTCTTTAAATATGAATGTTTTTCAATAAAAGGAAATATAAATCGAAATTTGAAATATTACCTTATCATAATTTGAATTAGTTATTTTTTGACAAAAAATTAACTTAAATTTTTTAAAGTTAATTAGTTTAAATATCTCAATTGTTACAAATTAAAAAGGTTAGATGTTATTCGTATTGTTATTAAAATTTATAAGCATTATTTTATTATTTAAAGTAATTATTAATGTACAATTTAATCATTTGATATCAAAATATCGTTTCAAAATTTTTAAATTTTTATTGCTAACTATTTTTTGTATCCAAACCGTGTAACGCACAGGTATTACACTAGTATATATATAGAGTTATAATTCAAATAAAAATAAATTGGCAGAACAATTAAAAGAAGATGTACTTGTTGGCATTTTGCATTTAAGGATTTTTTTTAGTGTTAATAGCGAAACGTTGAAAGAACTTAATAAAATGTTTTAAATGTCCTCAATACAATTTATTACTCAAATCCTAATTGATTTTTCAGTTTTAGTTCATTAACGGTGTTTTTGAAATCTTTGGAAATTGTTCTTAGGAAGTTAGGAGGCTGTCCTTAGGAAGAAATTGTCATTAGTCTACCACTGTGTAGGTAGACTCAATGTTTTGAACCAACTATTGCGTTTGTAATTGTCAATACACTTCACACAACACTCTTCCTGATCCGGTAACCCCTCATACTTGTGTCCATTCTATTCATCGAACACTAGCCTAGTTAAACAATAGCTCTATGATTTACATGCTTCACATTTCCACTTAAAGCTACCCTGCTTCTTTTTAACATAGAAGATTTTTCACAAATTATTAAATGACATGCTTAACCTCCATCATTTTCCTAGTTTTTATTAACTTACCAACGAATAATTCACGATGGATATTTTATTCATATGGAAACTTATAAATATGTGTGTCAAGCTGGCAATGAGAATTAGTTAAACTGGAACACTGGATACTAAATCATTTTGTACCTTAAATGCAATATCCATTCTTCTACCCGTTAGAGATGCTCAAACTGGTTAATCAGTCCAAAACCAGTTTTGGAATAACCAAATCAGTTAACCGGTCATAGGCTAGAAACCGGTTTTACCTATAACCGGTTCGGTTAATAACCGGTTTTTCAAGCTTTAAAACTGTAACCGATATAATAACTGAAACCGGTTAACCGCCAAACAACCAATTTTTTATTGAGTTGGACATGAGGTTAACCGTTTGGTCTCTTGAAACCTCAAACCGGTCCCAAATCGCTGGTTTTTTCAAAATCTAAAACCGATTCCATTAACCGGTTTCTAACCGGTTACGAACCGTCACCGGTTCGGTTGACCCGTTTTTTTGTGCAACTCTACTTCCCATGCCTATGTTCGGTTAGTCAATTTGTGGCTGAAGACTCAGGATTTCCTCCCATTTGGTGACTTCATACATGAGAACGTTATTGTAGCGATTGTTTAAGCGGATCGAATAGCATCGATATCTGAATCGTTAATTCAGCCGGATTAGTTATGATTATTGTATGTTACTCGTATGTTTTTTCTTACAGGAGGTAGTGAAGAATACAAAAATATTTGACAGAGGAGGTAAAAAAATAAGTCACAAAAAATAGGTTAGATAAAAACTGTTTCAAGAAAAAAGAAAAACAAAATAATAAAAAATATATTAATTCATTAAATATAGCTAAAAAACACTATTCATTAAAAATAATAGACAAGTTTTTATAATTATCCTCTGCATGTTTGTATTTTTTAAGCGCTCAATTACATTTTCACGAGTAATATTGTCAAACTCATCTATATCCATGGCACAAATTATGCAAGCTTTCAATAAATCATCACT
Source organism: Mikania micrantha (assembly GCA_009363875.1). Lineage (NCBI taxonomy): Eukaryota > Viridiplantae > Streptophyta > Magnoliopsida > Asterales > Asteraceae > Mikania > Mikania micrantha. The sequence continues at coordinate 9,189,199 of CM018697.1, read as the reverse complement.
AATACGATTGCACAAACTTGACTTTGCACGCAGGGGCGCATCTTAGTGAAGACCGCCGGGGGTGTAGTAATGTGCATTTCCCGTACGTAGTGTAAAATTTATTAAAAACCTTTATTTCGCCCCCTTGGGAAAAAAAATTATTTCTCCCCCCTAGGATTATGGTCAAGCTTCGCCACTGTTTGCACGTTTCATCGCCAAAAAAAACATATTTTAACAGTTGGGGTTGCAAGAGACAAAATCAATACTAGATTCAATAATCGATATACCAAATGATAAGAAATATGTTTCCTTGTGTCCATCACTCCACCATCACTATAGCAAGCTCAACAATACCATTTAAGTTAGCAAAATTTGAATCCTTTAATACTATATATGATTATATAATTCACGATGATGGTCAAGCATAAGCTATTCCCCATGACTAAAATCATATGGATAAAACTCACTTGCGAAAGAGTCACGTGATCTTGAGTGAATATAATATTTCTTCATGCATGTTCAACATTCGTATATTATGTTTTTCATGTAAAGAAGATATTTTTCAAAGGGGGATCAAATCCACATTCTCTAAAATCTTTTAACATTTTTTTCGTTGATTCCACCAATAAAACCGCTTCCCCTATGTCTTTATTTATTCTTTTAAAGTGCTCTTGATAAAACGCAAACTTAAATGATACAAAATATTCTAGAATACCATTTGCTTGACTTTTGCTAGAATCATTAAGATTTTCTTCTACAATATATTCAAGCACTTTAACAATAGTTAACAAATCAATCACACGTGTAAGTGTTTTGTAGTAAGAATTTCACCTTGTATCGGTCGCGTACGAGAAAGCTCTTGGTTCATTCCGGTGGTTCATTCCGGTTTCACTTGACCAATAAGCAATATATATATTTTTTTTATTTCTTCTCTCTTTGTTTCTAGAAGAATATCTTTCATTTTACTAGAAGCACAAACCACATTCATCAAAGTAGCTACCTTTTCAAAAAATTCTCAACATCTGTATATTTTCTTGCAACCGTCACAACAACTAACTGAAGTTGATGAACAAACAAATAATTAGAATATAAACAAATGCATACACAACAAACAAATAATAAAAATAAAAACTTCACAAAGTGCAAACTTACTGTCTACAATTGAAATAGGTGACAAAAGTATTTGGATTAAAACATCAATATGCAAACATGCATTATTCAATTTTGGGGTTCAATTATGCAATATTTGCATAATTGGTTCAATTTATGGGCCTCCACTTTATGGATCTCCCCTTTATTAATAGGGTACCCCCAATTTGATTTATATATTTAATCACTTTAATTTTTTAATATAGAAGAATATGGCTTGTACGGGTGCCTTCCCTTCTATATTTAATATGCATCCGTGGCTGATTGAAGGTCATGAGTTGGAATTTCGTTTGAAGTAGAATTTGCTTCAGTTTGAACCAGAGGATTTCTCAATTATAAATTTATTTATGAACAAAATGATCGGGTCACATGTTACTATTCTTCTCCATGAAAGAATGATTCGTTTTTCAAGTTGACTTTCATGTATTTAAGCCTTTTAAAAAAAGTCATTTGCCTTTACAAGGAATTAGATTAGTAAGAACTTTAGTACCAGGTGTAATCAGTGTTAATTAAATACTTTAAATTCAAATTATACAACCAAGAAATTTACAAATTCAAATTATATGTCTTCATTAAATGGTTTGACTAAAATATATACATCTTTGAATCTATATGTGACGTATGAGTTTATGGATTCATCAACTGTTTCAAAATTTTGTTATGCACTTAAATATATGTAATGTAGAGATATTTATTCAAACAAAAAATAAAAAGTTGCATAAAACTAAAAAAACATTTATATTCACATGATTTAAGTGGCATAAAAGTAATTCTTTTTAATTCAAGAGAAATTACTTAGATGTCTTTTTGTAACAACCGAAAATTTAGCAACCTAGCAATAAACGTGCGAGATTTCGGTAATTGTTGATGCTCGAAGAATTACGTTATCAAAGAAATAAGCACCTTTGATCGTGCTTGAAATCCACGTTAAATTGACAAACGAAACTATTACAGGGTGATAGTATGCAAGAAATGGTGAACGTGGGCGAAAACGGTGCGTGAAACGGAGTTACGGATTGTCCGGAAACGCGAAACGAAGATAAAATCGAAAAATGGACGAAAATGGCCTGGGGCGGTACGCCCCGAGCCACACATAGAGTCTAGGCGGTACGCGCGGAAGAAAACGAAGGATATGGAACCCTTGCACCCGTGCGGTACGCCCCATCACGAAGTCCCACGATGCGCCTGACGTCGAGTCGGATAATTGGCTTAAAAAGTCAGTTTTCTTCTAGAAGATTAAATTTTTATCTTCTATTCGAAGATTCAGTCACTACACACGAAAAATCAGCCTTCAATCCATTAAATCTTCAATTTTAAAGCCTTTTGATCACATGGATAGCGTCAGGGAACGTTTCTGCAAGTCCGGATCATCTTTTTACCCGCAGAACTCCGTCTGAATAGGTAACGGTTCATTTTAACCTTCTAGATTGATTATGATTGATTAAATCTTGCTTTTGAACGTAATGATATAGTTAGGGTTGTTGATTATTGCCTAGATAATGGCTAGGACTGATTATAAATGAAGAACTCGAACTGTTAACAGGTAAATCCTTGTTTTGGGCCGTTGTAATGCTCGGTTTGCATGGAATCATAACAATGGTTATAATGATTCAAACCATTTGATTATGACAACGTAGGTGATGAGTTTGGTTAATCCTTGACATGCAAGGTTAAATCCAAGTGTTTTAAACTAATCATAATCAGTAACATACTCATTGGAACGAGTATTTGATGTTTCTGATAACATGCAGATTAGAATGTTAAATATGGTTCTTAAACCTATTCTAATACTACGTTGTAGTATTTCCTGACATCTGGGTAATCAATAACAAGGATTGATCATTTTTAAGCCATTAATCTGTCTAGGAACCTGTTTTAGCATTATAATCAACAACATTAACTATTTGGTTAATCAGAGATTATTCTGACTAATCAAGTGGGTCATCAACCTATAATTAGGAACCTGAATCAGTACAGGTTCCTACATTATCATACCTTGTATGATATGACATTAACATAAATAGTTAAAAATCTAATATCGGTTTGATGACTGTCAAGACAATGTCTTTGACATTGGACGTTCAGAAAGATTCAATTAGTAAGTTTAGCAATGCCTAAGACAAATTAATTAAATAAGAGAATACGCTTGTTTAAGCCGAGCAAGTAATGTTTTATGCAATTATGAATGATATGACTGATGTGAGGATTGGTGTGAAATACCAAGAATGTTGGTATGATTGAAAGAAAGTAAATAGGTATTATGTAAATGAGAGTAATGTAAAGTATGAATGACAAGCATGGGTATGAGTGGTTAGGATAAATCAAGTACGTAAGAACGTTATTTAATCTAACCACTAGCCCTATTGGTTTATATAAGGATGCTTGAATGATATGTTAAAACAATAATGTTATACAGGTTATTAGCAATTCCTAAAATCGAGGCTAATTGCGAATTTATTGTAAGTCGAGCTTTGAATTAAGGTGAGTTCTTTATAGCCATGTTTTAAATGTTTTACCATTTTGGGCTGATATGCATGTTATAAAGTTATTTTATGAAATGATTGTTTTACCTGACTACGGTCGGATAAAAGAATATGTATGTTATAAGGTTATTGTATGAAGGTGATTTTAACCTGATTAAGGTCAGGTAAAGAATGTTTTCTGATAAAAAATGTTTTCAGGTAAAGAACGTTTTTCGATAAAGAATGTTTCAAAGTAAAGAATGTTTTAAAGTAAATAATGTTTTAAGAGTCTCAGCTGAGGTGTCAAGAATGTTTTAAGTCTCAACTGTGGTTGAGAAGTAAATGATTTTAAGAGTCTCAGCTCAGATGTAAAGAATGTTTTAAGTCTCAACTGTGGTTGAGAAGTAAATGATGTTAAGAGTCTCAGCTGAGATGTAAAGAATGTTTTAAGTCTCGACTGTGGTTGAGAAGTAATTGATTTAACATCACTGTATTTCCGGTCGTCCGTACATCCGTACGATTGTACTGTTACGACTTGAGATTTGTAATTATTAATAATGATGTATTATTTGATGATTATCACTATGATTGGTATACATATTTAGAACATATTATACGCGTAAACCATGGGAAGCTTAGTTGTAACCCAACAAAACAGAACCAGAGAGTTTATCGCAGATGAAAACACAGATAATGGTTTATAGACTTGGAAATGGAAAGGAGTTTGAGTTGGTTGTTGTATGGTTGTTAAACGTAGTCAAGGACACATGGTCATGGTTTATCGAAATAGCGGTGGGACGGTGGCTGGGGCAGTTGCGACTGACCCCTACATATGCCCTATACATATGCATATTTCGGTTTATCATGGATGTGTCAGTGACTTGGTTTAGTGGGTTTTGGATTGGGATTGATAATAATAAAGTTAATAAAATAATGGAAGTATAATTCGAAGTATTTACGCGTTGGTGAGGTTACGAACATAATTTAAACGCGAATGTTAATTCAAAAATATTAACTTAATAAATGTATTCGCGTGAGTGACGATTCACACGAATATAATTATTAGGAATAATATTCTAAAATGATATTCCATGAATCGTAAATCGAATCGAAACACGATACGAGCGTTGGATTCGTAAAGATGACGATCTTTACAACGCAAGTAATGCGTTTTGACGAGATAATTAAATAATATCTAACGATATTAAATTAATAAATGAAAACTAAAAACATTTATTAGGAATCACAACCTAAAACAAATCCGAACAAACGTTTCATTTAAATAATTGATTTAACAAAAATGAACGGATACATTTTATTTAAACGATTTTATTTAAAAGCCATTTTATTAAAACTAAACTTATTTATTTGAATGTTTTATGCTTAAACATAATTCATGAGTAAAAACCGAGTTTCTAATATAATTTATCGCGATAAAAACGAGACCAGACACGGTGTGATTATACGCGTTATAAGGAAGAAGGGCATCTCCTTCTTCCTCATTTCTACAACACCTTTCTCTCTCTAAAACACACACCCACTCATCTCTCTACCTTCTCTCTAGCCTATCGTCTTCGTTTCTCGTCGGATTCGAGTGATTTTGGTGTCCACATGTTCGTGTGACCGAGAGGAACAAGGAGATACAAAGAAATCCTGCTTTCAACCGACAAATCGAGGTAAATCTTGAGGTTTTATGTTCGGTTTTTGTGTGAATCACGAGTCCTTAATCTATTGTTGTTGTAATCGATCTAAAACACTTGTAAAACACTTAGACGAGTTGTTAAGAACATATAGAAGCCATAGATAGTCTTGGATTTGCAGGAGCTTGAGGATGTTGATGATTGGATGAAGAGGTTCGCATCACAACGGGGGGCCGAACCCTGCATCAAATCGGCCGAACCTTTTCGAGGTGGCCGAACCCTTCCCTTTTGGCCGAACCTGTTATTCCACCGGCTGAACCTTCTTTGTTCAAAACCTCCTAAACTTAGACGAACCATGGGGGCCTCACGAACCAAAGGAGACGAACCTTCACTGTTCAGGCTTGCATGGGAACAGCTGAACCCTAGCAGCCTCAGCCGAACCATCCTCCTTGCCGCGAGCCCTCCTCTTTGGGGACGAACCTAGGGTAGCCAAACCCTACAAATGTTACAGCGAACCCTTGTTGATCCATGCAGAGATTAGCCGAACCTCACATGTTCTTCATGGGCCGAACCTTCTATTTCTCCCTTGGCCGAACCATAGGGTGTCACGAACCCTTGGTGATTAAGGCTAGCAGCCGAACCCTATAACATGTAGCCGAACCTAAGGGTATTCAAGCCTTAGGTTCGCTGCTTCTTGGTGAGAAAAACCCATGGATCAAATTAAGGCTAAATGGGAGGGATGGGGTGTCAAATAGATACACACATATAATTATACATGCATAAGAAATGGCAACCATCACCTTTTCTCTCTCTAGATCATAAACTTTCTTTAAAAACCATGAAGTTGCACATATATTGAATTTTATTGATTAAGGTTAACATCTCATATGGATACTCCAATTATGCTTTTATTTAACTTAAAGGAGATGTAATAAATTGGGCTATGGTGGTGGTTTACATGGAATTATAACTTTAGATATGTCATGATAAAGGTTATTATTTATAAATAAATGTATCTAGGGAATTTTCACCTTAGGTGTCATAACCTACCATTATTGTTAGATAATTCAAAAACTAACAAGTTAGATTAAATTCTAATAACAATTACCTATAAAACTCCTTAGTGTTTACTTAACTTAGATAAAATAAACTAAGAAAGTGAAACACACTTATTTACAAGTACAAACACATGGTAATTACAGGTTGTTGAGTTGTTTTGGGATTTCATACGTGAGCACGCATCATACGAGAACACAGATTCTAAGGACTCATGTGAGTTCTCATAACCTCCCTTTCTTTAAACTGTTTTGTTTTAAAACTCGGAGGTGAAACATGTATACCAATTTTAAATATCATTTTGATAACACAAGGATGATGACTGTTTATCAATATGATATTCACATTATAGAATTATCATTATTTATGGATTATCACTTATTAACATACATCCGTGTAACATTGTCATTGACCTCGGTCAATAACAAAGATTACATGTATTGCCACTTGGATTATCACAACTCCATGAATCGTTGCCTTTAACTTCGGTTAATTGCTTTGATATCATGTATTGTCACGTGGTTAGCCACCACTCCATGGATCATGTCTTTAACTTATGTTAATTACATAATTTCCATGTATTGTCACATATGCTATTGAGAATATTGTTGTTGAGATTGGTTGAATGGTTATGTGGTTTATTATCTATTATTGCCTATGATTATCTATGATTAAATATGATTAAATTGATTATGTGATTATGTGTTGGTTATGTGATTGACTGTTGTGTTGGGATATGTGTTGGATTATCACGCAGGTATTCTTGTGGATTTTCTCAGGAAGACCATAAGTTTTTATACTCATTTTATCAAAATATTTTTATAAAACCTTTTTAAACATAAACTTGTATACTCGTTTTATAAAATACTTTTAAGCATAAAAACTTATGATTACTCACCAACTACTTCATAGTTGACACTTGATTTTCTTACATGTTTCAGGTAATGAAGACAAGTAGGTTGAGGAGGATGATCTCTTCTATTTTTGGACATCATCACATAGGATTCTTGGACTTAGCTAATTAACTGAATTTCTGGCGATTAGAGTTTAGTTAGTTTAGCTAATTCTTTTGTGTAATTGATGTATTTAATTCATGATGAACATGATTTTTGTGTGAACATTTATTTGTTTTGCTTGATATGTGATGGTATATATTTAGATGCCCACAAGCTTTTGAACAATCTACACATCCCTCGTGGCATCCCGACGTTTCCGCCATCGGTCGGGGTGTTACATTGATTTTTTTTGAAAGACATCGACCTAGGTCGAGCAGGAAATGTGATATGGAAGTCCCGGCTGCGGTTGGGCAAAACATGAGCACTGCGGTGAAAGGAGCCGCTACTGCTTATGATGGTTTAAATGGTTTAAATGATTTAAACCATGTTATGTATGAATGATATATGTAAAGAAGTCTTGTACCGGTATGAGCCGTCAACTTCGGTTGATGGTTAAAGAGTCCTGTGGAAACACATGCCTGCCGACTGTGTGTCGCCAGTTGAGGAAATCTTATGCATGTATAAGTTATCGACTTCGGGTCGATAGTTTAAGAGTCTTGTGCTGCACAAGCCTGTTGACTTCGGTCGGCAGCGTAGGCTAATGTTTTATGTTCAGTATGATTGAGACTGTTGTCAGCAGTTGACGGCGAAGTTCCTTCACCGTATGAATGATGTTATGATGATATGTATGCTATGTAAGTATGTTATGAAGAAAGGTATGCCATGTATGTGAATTATGTCATGTGATGACATGAATGTTATGTTATGAATTACTTTATGATATTTAAAGATCTGAATGAGAAAATATTTTTATAAAAAGTGAACTTAGAACTCACCAGCGAAAGCTGACTTATTTTAGCATGCATGTCAAGTTGAGCAGGTTACGATAAGGATATGATGGCTCGTGGCATGGCATGAGGACTACCTATTCAAAAGCTGGCATTCCTGTTAAGATTAAATGTTATGCAATGATTTCTGTTGCTATAGTATACGACTAGTGTACGGTTTAAGAGCTATGCTTTTGATGCTTAACCAACCGAGGGACTCCCGGGGAACGGGGCCTCTCACTTTTAAGCTTGTGACTAAAAATGAATCTTTTGTTTGTTAACTATTATTGATTATCAATTAATTATTTTTATATTCATATAATCATATCTATATCTATATATTCTAATAAAAGAGTATATTTAGGAGGTACGTGTCACATTCTAGTGAAATCTGGTATTTATTTTCCCGCTTCTTTCTCTTAATAAATTCTAACAATTTTATATAATTAAATATTAAAAAGTATAAATCTTCTTATTTAATAATTTACTATTTAGTAAACTTGAATAAGCTTTAAATTATATATTATTTTCAAATATAATTTTTTAATTGCTGAATATAATTATTGTTTGTTTATGATTTCTAGATATTCATAATTCTTATTTCAACAATAGCCGATAAATCTAACATATAATTTTTTATAAAACATTATTATCTATAACATATTTTATATATTCAACCCATGTAATACATGGGTTTCTAATGCTAGTACTTGTATATGTATAGATAATTAGATATTGTGTAACTTTTTATTCGGAATTTAAAAGATTTGTTTACGTTATTAAGAGTATATAATTTCATGATTTCCTTTTGGAAAAAAAATTATGTCCGCTAAAAGAGTTAATCATAAAATGTGATTAAAAAAAGTAAATAGAAAAACTGATATGAAATTAATTATGATAGGAAAGTTGCACCTGCTAATTAATTGCAACCAACTAGCGTTACAACTTACAAGTACGTGTGTGGCCACCAACTCTCGAAAGACTTTGACCGATGACTCTACAGTATTAAAGATATTCATCAAAATCAAAAACCATTTCAAAAACCGACAGCCATATCTGAAATTGAAAAAAACCAAACCGAATTTCTGAATTTGTTTTTCGTTTCGATTATCAATTTCAATTTTTTTGAATTCGATTTGTTCGTTTTATTCGGTTAACCGATTAAACTGAACAAAGATTTAAATTTATTATTTCTATTAATATTATATAAGGTTGAATTTGTTTTATCCAGTTTTTAAACGGTTTATGTGGTTTTAAATCAGTTTATTCGGTTTGTTCGAATTCAGGTTTAAATATATTATTTTTATTAATAATATATAATACTGAATTCGTTTTATCCGGTTTTTAACCAGCCTATTTGGTTTTTAATCTGTTTATTCGGTTGAATTCGGTTTGTTTGGTTTTAATTTGGTTCCCTTAACTTAGTATAAGTAAGAAAGACAGTCTGATTTCCTATGCCGAAAGATCGATCTGGTTTAGCACTTTCAGTTTTCTTTCTTTGGTATTGATCCTGGCTCAGAAAACCAAACCGAATTGAATTCGATTGAATTCGGTTCGGATAAGCACTTCCTGAATTTGGTACGGTTCGGTTTTCATATTGGAAAAAAAATTTGAAAACCGATTGAATAAACCGTTAAACGAAACAATAAACATCCCCAATAGATATTTATACGTTATTATAAAATAGAAAAACAAGCATAAATTTATAGAAAACATAGGTTACCACACACTTTTATCATATTAGTGTCATTATATGGTCAACCCGTACCACACGGGTGACGGGTCTAAAAAACTCGTTTTTATTTATTTATTTATTTATTTGTGGTTCTTTTTCCAGTAATCTTTATTTTTGCATTACTAAAAAGCTTTTCTGCAATGCTATACATCATCCCCTTCTTGTGAAACCAAACGTTTTCTACTCAAATATGGAAACCAGTTTTGTTTTCATATTGACATTCCTATTGATGCAAAGATTTGGCTCAAGCATGACTGCTACATCTTCAAATGTCACGTGTATTGAAGAAGAGAGACGATCTCTTCTTGCAATCAAGCGTAAGATAACAGATAGGCATAATCTTTTGTCCACATGGAGCAGAGTAGAATGTTGTGAATGGCGTGGAATTATGTGTGACAGTCGAAATGGTCATGTTGTCAAACTTGATCTTCGAAGTCCAGTGTATTGGGAAGATGAAATTCCTGAATTCTTAGGTTCGTTTGAACATTTAGAATACATTAATTTGTCAGGCTCAGGTTTTAGCGATGGAGTAGTTCCTCATCATCTTGGAAATCTCTCAAGGTTACAAGTTCTTGATCTGAGTACTTTTATTAAGAGTGATGAAGGTGTGTGGGATCTTCAAGCGCTTATTGCGGATGATTTGAGATGGGTGTCGTCGCTATCATCATTAAGGTACTTGGATTTATCAGGAATAACCATTGGTAACCATATTGACTGGTTCCATCCTGTTAAACCTTCCACTCAATTCGTCAATTTCACGTCTCTTAATTCACTCGACCTCTCTATGAATGGCATCAATTCCACCATCCTCTCTGGTTATCGAACCTTACTGGCCTCATGCATCTAAACCTGATTTTATTGGGACGGTCAACGCTCTTTCTTCCATCGACCTCTCGTACAATTCTTTTAAAACTTTGTTCCCAAATCTGTTATGTAATTTGAGCAGCCTCATTCGTCTCGACATTTCAGATAACATGTTTTCTGGTCCTATTGCTGCCAGCATTGGACTATTCTCAAAGCTCAAGAAACTAGATGTCTCTCGTAATTCGTTGGTCGGAGTTCTTTCGGTAGCACACTTCACAAACCTAAAGAATCTAATCTATTTGGACTTGTCTTTGAGTTCGTTAGCTTTAAATTTCAGCTCTCGATGGATACCTCCTTTCCACCTTCAAAAATTTAGTGCAAGTTCCTGCAACATTGGACCCTACTTCCCGAATTGGCTTCATACACAGACATATCTTCAGAGGTTAGATCTTTCTAACTCGAGTATTAGAGATACATTGCCAGAGTGGTTTGAGAGCATCTTGTCTCATATTCTTTACCTGGATTTGTCCAATAACCAGATCGGTGGCAAAATGCCGCTATTTCATTTCGATACTAGTAACCGCATATGGGACTACATCACCTTGAAGATGAACTCGAACAAATTTGAGGGGTCACTAGCTGCATTTCCGACAAATGTGCAACATTTGGATCTCTCAAATAACTTACTGTCAGGAGAACTCCCTCAAACTGGTGAAACAATGAACTTAACTTTAGAAAAATATTCCAGTAGACTTATGCAAGGCTCCTAGCATCATAGTTTTGGACTTATCACAAAATAAACTCTCTGGAAGGCTTTTTCCAAGTTCATTGGGTTCTCTTACACAACTCATGACATTGCACTTGCGCAACAATGGATATAGGGTACAACTTTCTCGTGGGTGATATACCTTTCTGGATTGGAGAAAGGCTTTCAAACCTTAGAATCTTGAATCTCCAATCAAATAAGTTTACGGGTAAGATTCCACTACATTTTTGTCAACTCCATGCTCTTCACCATTTAAACTTGGCGCAGAACAATATAATTGGGATGATCCCTCCTTGCTTCGCTAATTTAAGTGGTATGATCACCAATGAAGGTAACATAGTATACGTTAGTAATTACTATTTAGGTAGCAATGGATACTTTATTTATGACTATGAAGAAAATATTGTGGCTTCTATGAAGGGAATTCAGTTGTTGTACACCAAGACAATAAATTTTCTCATATCCTTAGACCTTTCAAGCAACAATATTACAGGGAAAATTCCAGATGCTTTGATGAAGCTTGTAGGTTTGAAGAACTTGAATCTTTCAAGAAACCAACTTAAAGGACGTGTTCCAATGAGGATTGGAAATCTAAATCAAATGGAATCTTTAGATTTGTCAATGAACATGTTGTCAGGTCAGATACCTCAAAGTTTGACTAGCTTGAACTTTCTAAGCTACTTGAACCTGTCATTCAACAACTTATCTGGTCCAATCCCAGTCGGAAATCAGCTCCAGACTCTAGCGGATCCCTTTGTTTTTCAGGGGAACGATGAGCTCTGCGGGCCACCACTATCAAGGAGCTGCAAAGAAGACAATTTATCATATAATCATGTTGGTAAAGTTGATGCTCAAGATGAAGACTTTTCGCTTTATATTGGCATGGGCACTGGTTTCTTTTTTGGATTCATAGGATTACTAGGGAGTTTGCACTTTATTAGGAGCTGGAGGGTGGCTTACTTTGAGATGCTTGAAAATTTTTACACATCAATTCTGGTGAATATTGCTTGCCTAAGGAGGACTTGTGTTTCACAACAAAATGTATGTTATATTGTCATTTAATGTGTACTATATGTGGTTATCAGCCACTGAAAGACTCCAAGATTCATGGCTTTTAAGTATTGTTTATCATTTTAAACATTCAATATTGATATATAATAAAATCTCAGTTTCTGTTCTATGGTTAGTCCTGTTTATTGATTAGATTGTCAAAAGATATAGCATTTAACACACTTTGTTATCAAATTCAATGGGTAAAACTGTAAAAACTTTCTGGTGTTGTTTGGAAAGTTTACTTACGTGGTGCATGACTGCATCTTGCTTTAATATAGGAATTCAAACAGCTTTAATGGAAATTTTAATTTAAAAAACTGTGAAAGCGTATTTTATATTGTAAAAATATGTTTATTCGGGTGTAAAATCAAGCTTATTTGGATGGATTTGGATCGGGTAAGCATATTTCTTATACTTGTTGAGTCAAGTTTCAGATAGGCTTCACAAAATTTCAAATCCGTATAAATCATTATCCGACCCGATGAACACCCCTAGAGCTTGTTTATAGTTTACATCAAATGTGTACTTTTTGGATCTCTTAAGTAACTTACTGTTAAGGCATGTTCTTGACAAATGGAACAACGCATCTAAGTCTAAAGATTGTTGATGTCTCAAAAAATCGTTTCACATGAAGCTTCATGAGTGCATAGGGAATTTTATTTGTTTGCAAGCTATGGATCTTTCAAATAACACCATCATAGGTGTTACCCCAAGTTCATTGGATTATCCAACTCATTGTTCTTGGCTTAAAACAAAATCAAAAAATTCAATAAAATAAATAAATGTAATACAAACACTAAACAATTGGTGATTATGTATTTGTTGGTGTGAATACCCGTGATTTAAGGACTTTTGGCTCAGCCCAAAACACGCGGGCCAGTGCTTCCGGTAGGCTCCAACCACTATAATGTTTCACCAAAGCCAACTGTGTTGGAGAAATTCAATAATCAAACTTGAAAATCTATCAGATTATGTATGAAATCACTATCCGAAATTAATATCTACCATTTCGAGTTCAAGAAACTTGATTTAAGTACTTTTGACTCAGCCCAAAACACATGGGACCGTCACCAAGGGCTCTGCCCCATGGACCTTGCCAGAGGCGCTGCCCCTAGGACCTCGTAAGGGGGCGCGACCCTCTTGACCTCCGCACTTGATGAGAAGCTCAGAAATATTAAACGAGTATGCATCCACACCTCCAACTATTTAATATTGCTTATATCAAATTACAGTAAAATATACAACAAATTAGTGCTTGATCTTTATTGATGCAAACGAATCCAATAATTATCATGTGAATCACATCAAAAACATCTCCAACATAAAACAAGCATGTGTCTGCAGTTATGGGCACATTATAGCATGCTTGCCTTTGTCTAATTAGTATAGTAGTATATGTTATAATATACCAAGTATTAAATGAGTTCTATAGCATTTATGAAATACAAATGATCAAAGGACTTCAAGTAAGGGGTGGAACCATGTTTTTTTCCCCTTGGGTCACCTTTTTTTGATGATTATAATCACCTGACTGGCTTCTAGGATTCCTTGGTCGGATCAGGTTGGGTGGGGTTGGGTTTTATTAGCAAAGTTAGTCAAGAAAAACGAAAATCACTAAAGTTTTCAACTAATTTTGGATCAAGTTTTATGTTTTAATCAATAGTTAACTCCCACATCTCCTTTCTCGAGATCGATGTGAAGTCAAAATCACAAGTAAGCATCACATAAATTAATCTCAACCATATTCATTATAATATATGTCAACAAAGGACGTTATATCAAGACAAAAAAAACATCACGAAATTCAGCTTTACAATACATTCATGATATAATCAGTTGATTAATGTGAATTTGCCATCTTTTTCAAGCTGACTTTTTGAAAAACTAGTTTATTTTAACTTTTAAGCATACCATAGAAAATCTTACACATTTTCATGTTGACTGCAAGGATCAAGCATAAATAATGAGGATCTTATCACCTTGAAGAATTAGACGATGAAAATGATAAATACATATTTAGAAAAAATTGAAAGATTATACATTGGAGTTGAGAATATAATGGCAGAGTTGGAAAAGTGGTATTTTATAGGTTTTTGAAAATTGTATTTTTTTTAAATAATTTTCAAGAGCCCAATGGCTATTCTGATGCATATGTTTCCGAGTTTAAAGACTCTGTTCAGCTCATTACACCATATAAGGATGCTAAAAAAACTGAATTCGATAGGGAGACCAATACCCGAATTAGCCAAGTCTGGTATTGGTTTGTATTCAGGCATAAGTGATGATTGTGTTGATTTCACATGTTTAAGTTTAGCAAAATAAAGTTAATTGTTAACTTACAAGAACCCTTTACCCAGATAAGATCATGAGATGTTTAGCCTCGCTTTATCATGATTTGATCCTTAATTCTCGATTCAGATTGTGATTGCATGAGTGTTGATCGAGTGGTTCGAAGGCTCAAGTTCATCACTTTTTTGCTTAGAAACTTTGTCAACTGGAAAAACGCGTCAGTTGACATCTTAGACGTCAGGTGGAGTCTGAGACGTCACTGACTCTCTTTAGCCGTTACCTAGGATGCCACAGTAGAGTTTGAGACGCCACTGTGGCTTTTTAGATGCCAACCTAGGACACCCTTTGCTGATTTCCACTATTTTTCTTCATTTGCACGTTACTCCCTTGTCTTTACTTTCCATTGCATTCCAAATCTCTTAAGCATCTTATTTTGTGACTTTTCCCATTCTCAACTTGAAATCAAAACCAAATGCAAAGTACTCGTATTTCTCGCTATTGAAGAGTCAACAAAAATGCATAAACGATTAAATTAAACATGTGAAATCAACACAATCATCAATAAGACCACAAGATTATGCTAATGTAGCAGGTGATAATTACGTATATGAATCAACATACATTATTTGTACATGTTTGCGTATTTTTATTTCACAGAAAATCAAAAATATGATTTTGTTACATATATGTAGTTTTGGTTCCTAGACAACGGTAAACTTGGTTGATATTTCTGTTTGATTGATTACACACACATAACTTGTTCATTTAATTGAAAATTTCTGATTTTTTAGTTTTTTGAATAAAAATTTTCCTTGTTTTCAATTTTTTAATTAAAAAATCTAGATTTTTTAAATTACTTTTTTACATAAATTAAAATAGATGTGAGCGGAGAGAGAATCATTATTAAAAAAGAAATTAATTGCTTTAACAATTATACCTTTATACTTTTTGGTTAATTCTCTTTATTATTATTTATTACAATCTTGTCATTATTTGATCTCAAACAATTGATTATATTAATCATCGGTTAATTAGTGATTTTGATAGTTTTCTGAATAAGAGTATTCTTTGAAATCCTCCATTGTGTTCGTATGTGTATGTTGTTGGGTCTAGAAAAGTCAAGACGAATGGTTAATTTGGATAGATGGAATGTGAACAAGAAGTATTATGTACTTGTTGTTTAGGAAGCAACGAGTCACCAAACGAGTCACTAAAGATTCAAGATTACGAAAACATTTGATGACCAAAATACCCGAAGGCCACAAAAATTGATAGAGCTTAATTTAATATTTATTATTATTTTGTTGTATTTGTTGTTTTTAGGGTTTTAGGTCATGTAACACTATAAATATAGATCATTCTCATTTGTAGTGTGTGAGGGTGTGTTTCAATGTAGTCTTAAGATGACATTCACTCGAGATAGAGTTTGAAAAGACATTGACTCTCTGTAGATGTCACCTAGGATGCCACATTAGAGTTTGAGACACCATGTGTTTTTTAGATGCTATCCTAGTGCATAATTTGTTGATTTCAACTACTTTTTTCATTTGCACGTTATTCCCTCGTATTTCCTTTCCATTGCATTCCAAACCTCGTAAGCATATTAATTTATGTCTTTTTTCATGCTGGATTTCAAATCATAACCAAATGCAAAGTACTCATTTCTCCTGATTAGATAGTAAAAAAAAGCATAAATAACTAGATTAAACATGTGAAATCAATGTAATCATCAATAAGACCACAAGATTACATGTAGGTCACAGGTGGTGATTACGTATATGTAACATAGCTTATTTGTACATGTTTGCGTATTTTTATTTCATAGAAAATCATAAATATGATTTAGTTGTTGGATATGTGATGTTCGATCATCGATAATATCAATGTTACTATCAGGGTACAATCCAAAGAGTTATACTTTGAAAGATAGTAATAAGACTATGTCTAAAATTTGTTTTAGACATATTTAATTTCACAAATTATATATAGTGGTGTTGTTATTATTATTTGTGAAATAATAATAATATTGGAGGAATTAATTATTGCGATAATTAATTAGAATTAAATTGATAAAGTTTAAATAGTTAAACTTTGAACATTTAATTAAAGATTACTAATTAATTGCTAATTGGTAAAAATTAAGGAGTAGTAATTAAATAGTTAATTACTAGTAGTGTTTTTGTGTTAAATAAAAGGTGGAAATTAATTTTGAATTAATTGACTTCAAAATCTTAAAAATGTGGATATACATTTGACTTTAAAAGTAGAACCAACCTCTCACCTTTGACTTTAAAAATAGATTCAACCTTCCACATTTGACATAACACAACACAACACACTCTCCCTCTCCTCTCTCTAGTTTCGGCCGCCCCATTCCCCTCTTCTCTTGGTTCGGCCGAACACCACCATCCACCACCACGATTGTCGAACCACCATAGATGGTTTTTGTAGCACGTGGTTGTTGCAGTGATACACGATAGAGATCGTGATTCATGATTCAAGCCATCTAACTAGACTACTATCAAATCCAAGGTGTGTTTTTGAGAGTTCTTCATTGAGGTCAATTCTAAATACTCTATGGTTGATTTTCGTTTTTTCGCATGTAACTGGATTTCTGGTTTTGGAACTTTGTTTATGAAACAAAATGTGTAACCTAAACGCTTCCACTATCATATAAAATCTGAAGTTATAATTAATATGATTAATTAAAAATTCAAAATAGTTACTACAATTCCCAACATTAGTTACATATATGTAGCTTTGGTTCACGCATGAGTGTAAACTTGGTTGATATTTCTGATTAATTGATTAAACAAACGTAACTTGGTTGTTTGATTGAAAAATTCTGATTTCTTAGTTCATTTTTTGAATAAAAGTGTAGATAGTTTAACTACAATTATTTTTAATGAAAAATATAGATTTTTGATTCTTTTACGTAAATTTAAATAGATGAGAGCAGAAAGAGAATGGTCATTTAAAAAAAGATAATAATTTAAAGGAAAGAAATTAATTGTTTTGACTATAAAACTTTATACTTTTTAATTAAATCTATTTATTACTATTTATATACAATCTTATCACTATATGGTCTTTGCCATCGATTACAGTAATTAACAGTTGATTAGTGATTTTCATAGTTTTGTTTTAAAATGAGAGTTTTCTGTAAAACTCTCCCATATGTGGATGTGTGTGTCTTTACAAGCTAGTAAGAAACCCGCATAACGTGGCAGCCCGAGTGTGTGTGTATCCTACTATACCAGCAGGGAACCCGCACGATATGACAGCGCCAACAAGTCGCAATGTGCTACACGTTTTTATTAGTTTATCAATCAAATTTGTGAAACTTTGTATGGTTTATATTAGTTTTCTTATTTATAGCATCAGTGAGGTCTATCTATGTTGTAAGCCTTACGTATTCATATGGGTTTCTTTCAGCTCATCCTTAACCAATATTTTAACTTCTTAAGTCCATATAATTTGCAAAGTAGGTTGCAAAGTAAACAACATATTTATAAATCTTGAAATTGAAAAGGGAAACTTAAATCACATACTTCTAACAAGGTGCTCGTAATTACACTACTACAAAAATCACCCTAATGCAACCTTTATAGTAAAAAAAAAGGCTGCATTAGCTGAACTTGCATTAGATCTAATGCAACTTTTTTGTTACATAATGCAACTTTTTTGTTCCTAATGCAACTTTTTTTAAAAAGTTGTATTATGTAATAAAAATGTTGCATTAGGCTAATGCAACTTCACCTAATGCAACCTTTTGTGTCAAAAAAAAGGTTGCATTAGGCTTATTTTGTAGTATAAAAAGATTACCTTATAGTGAAGATACTCTTATCTATTTTCTTGATCTTTCCTTCATGGCGTGTTGCCCATGAAACTTGTTCAGACCACCCTATAAAAGAAAATGACCAACTTAGAATTACCAGGTCACCAAATTAGTTAGATATGAAGGAACAATAATCCTCTAATTGAAATTTTATTGCAGTAAAATCTAATTCCAATGTTAACAACCCAACTTGTTTGTTAAGCATTCATTTTTGTATATAGCTATATTTCGATAAATTTCAGGGTGCTGACTTGATGACATTAACAGGATCACACAAATCATATATCTAAAGTACATCTTGCAATTATACTATTTCGAAAGAATGCATTTAATCTAACTATTGAAAGTTATATTGTATCTGACCTGTTAGTAAGCAAACATATTCAAAAACATTGCCTATTAGTCTTTGAAGAGTCATGAGGTAAATAAAGAATGTCTTGTACTCTTGTTGCAAACTATTTTTTAATTGACAGGTGGACAGAATTTATAGATACGTCTAGTGTTGTAAAAATCGGGATTAATTATTACCCTATAAATCATGAATTTATTGGTTCAAATTTTTAGGTATTTGAAAAATTATAGATTAAAAATTGTATATATGTATATAATTTTTAAAATTACATATAAAATTCCAATCCGATGAATCCCTAGTCCCTACCTTGCCGACCGACTATCAATTAGCGATTTCTCCAACCAAGGATACGTCACCATCCTGTAGGTCAAAACTGAGGACCCTAAATCAAACCCATAGTATGATTCAAAATTACACAAACATGGAAGAAGACATAATACACACACTATAGTGCTATCCTAAACTGTCACTATCTTCTAGGTGTAGTGTGGCCTTCACCGCCGCTATTCTTTCTTGAGACCGTCGGCGGCACCTCGAGAGGAGCGTGTCTTCCTTGTTGGCTTCACCGTTGCTGCTCATCACTGTTGTTCTTCCTTGTTGTGTCGCTAGGATTGTGTCTGTAGGATCGGGTTGTTATCTCTAAACAACACTTCACAAGTATTTCTTACTTAATTCTAACAGATGCGGAATGTTCTGTTAGAATGATCTCACAATTTCACTCAAAGTGACACAATAATAATCTTTGAACAATATTAAGAACACAAGAATAATTCAAGCTCAAGGATATATTTCTCTCAAAGTGGAAGTATACAAGCAAGCACACTTCAAGCAACAATACATTGGGAGGTTATATAGCCGAGGCTACAACCGTATACACTTAGGAATACAAGTTGGGTATACTAGACAAGTACATAAAGTAAAGCTTATTCTAGTATGTTGAGTGTCTTAACAGGCTAAGACACTCAGTCATGATCATTACATTAATAGACATTGACTTTACAAAGGACTATTAAATACAAAAGACATTTAATGTTGTTGATCTTCAAGGCTTCAGATGATCTTTTGCATTTAATGCAGCATGGGAGAGGTAAGGCGCTTTATCTGACTCATTACATGTTGTCTTTATCTTTACTCAGACCAGCATGTCTTGTGTCAGTACCTTTTGTACTTTGAGAGTAAGCTGCTACAGTCTTTGTCAGAGGATAAACCTCGGAAGTCTTTGTCTTGAGTGCATAAGAAGATTCTTCGGAAGTCTTAGTCTTCCGAGCATAAGAGGATTCTTCGGAAGCAGTTGTCTTGTACAACCTTCGGTAGGAACCAGTTATCCTTCGGAAGCAATGTTGCTTCCGAAGAATCACTTCTTCCTTCCGAAGGTGTTTATTCAAAGAGACTCCTATACTTAGACAAAACAAGAAGTTTGGTGAGCATCAGCCTTTATTAGTCTTTACAGTCTCCCCCTAGGCTGATGCTACCAAAACTTCTAAGGCATAAACCTTGGCTTCCATGTACCCCTCAGTACCTGTGCCCTTTTTCTAATTAATCTGATAGCTGACCTCCCATCTGCTCCATTGTCAGGATTATTGAGAGGGAGCTTATCTAGATCAAGTATATAGGGTTTTGCCAATGTCATCAGATGCAAAAGATCCACCAGTTTTATTTCTCCATTGTAGTCGGTGAGGATGAATATCCTTTCTTGTGCATTGAAGCTCCAATTTACCAAAGGGATGTATGAATGCTCATGCATTAATCTGCTGATATCCCTCATGTCTTCTGGGGTTTGTGTAGTTTTGGGAATTGCTTCAGATGTGGCTACAAGTACTGAGAGTGTTGTATCAGGCTCAGAGTCTAAGGGGATGGTTTTTGTTTCCTTTTTCCTTTTAGCCATGCTCTTTCTTCTTGTGAATCTTGGTTTGTCTTGAGCAGTGGCTTGACTCCTCAGAACTCTGGCCTGTTGGGCTTCCACAGTTGATTCTACTGCTGCACCTGTTGTTGCAGTAGACTGTGGCCCAATATCCTCATCCCTTGAGGGTTCTGTTCTCCTCTCTTCAGCCTGTGTATGTCTCTCAGGATCAGGGTTTGGTATTGATTGTTTCCTTGTAGTCTTCTTACCCTTTTTGTAGACTGAGGAGATTGGCATGTTATCCATACTTGGACTTGAAGGAGGAGATATTGGTTCTTCTTTTGGATTTAGGGGGAACATTTTGGGGAACATTGCTTTTGTTGCTTCCCCACACATGACTTCTTCTCCCTCTCTGATCCCTGCACCAGAGAGGGGAAGTTCTATTGTAGCTCCTCCCCCTAAACCTAAGCCTCTCATTAGGCTTTCCTTTCTTGCCCTGATTTGTTCAATTGAAGGTAACTCACCTCTTGCAACTTTGGCTTTTATATCTCTGATATGCATATCCATGGTTGAGTTCTTCATTGGGCCTAGCTGCCGAGCATGGAAGCCATATTCCAAGAGAAAGGCCTTGTTCTTGTCTCTGTAGGCCTTCTCTTTTTGCTCCTTTGTAAGTACACTCAGGGCCTTTGATGCAGCAACAGCTTGTTCTTGCTGCTGCACCTTGTCCAGCTCGGCAGCCATTCTAGGTACCGACCAGTTGATGACTTCATCAAAGTCATAACCTTTTTCTTCTAGCAAAGCAGAGAGTCTAGCTCGCTCTTCATCTAGAGAAGTGTTTGGTCGGCCCTTTGTTTTCTTTGGTCTCATCTCCTCCTGTTCTGCTTCCTCCTCTGGGGTTAGCTTACGTTTTCCTTTGTCATCAGCAGTTATTTTTACCCCAGAGGAGATTTCTTCTGTTGCCTCACCAGCTGGTTCATTGGCATGTAGCTCCTCTGTGGAGGAAACATCCAGGATGACTGGGCCTTCGGAGGCAGCTGCAGCTTCGGAGTTAACCTCAGCATTCACTGGCTCCTCCAGTTGACCAATCCCCTTAGATGATTCCTTATTGGATTCCACAAAGGGCTCAGGAGAGGAAGAGAGAGCTTCAGCAGCTTCAGTCCCAGAAGGGGACACAGATTTCATGGAGATTGATTCTTCTTGTGCTGTGTCTTCCATGCCAACCTGAGCTGCAGTCTCAGAAGGAGACTTAGTCCCAAGAGGGGACTGAGGTTCCAAAGAGACATTTGATGTTTGCTGTTCAGTCTCTTTGGCAACCTCCCTTGTATCCTCAGAAGCAGAAGAAGAGGAAGTAGAGGAAGAATCTTGAAAATAAGTACCCAAGAAGTCATCCCATTCAGCAGTCAAAGTGACTAAGGATGGAGTAACTTCCTGTGCACCCTCCTCTTCTCTTGCTTCTGATCCTGACCCTGCAGATGGTATATTCTCCCCCTTTTTGGTAGCATCAGGGGAGGTGAAAGTGGTAGTAGCAGGATCAGGGTGAAATGGATATAGAGTGACCGGGGGGCGCCTCCTGAGGTCCAGAATAGTGGCATCTTTGGTTTGGACCTCAAGCCGCAGGGTAGCCACCTCAGCTTCTAACTGAGCTACCCTGGCTTGGAGGGAAGTTATTGTAGCCGTCAATTCCTGTGTGGATGTGCCCTCCTCTACCGGAGTAGAATCATGGGGCGATGGAGTCCTGAGCCTAGCTCCTGCACCTCCACCACCAGATGTGGTTTCTTGGCACCCTGGATTCCCTTCATTGAGAAGAACCTCAAAGAAGTCCTCCCCAATATAGGTTGCCGCAGGTGAGGTCCTATTGCCTGTACCACTGTCCTGTGGATCTTTATTAAGATCAACAGTAGTGGCAGCCTCACCTGCATTGACCCCTTCAGAACTACTGGGGCCAACCTCTGATTGAATAGGCTCTGGGTCAGGGAACCGAGCTTGTAACTGTGTCACCACTCTCATTAAAGTTTGGGTAGTTGGAGAGAGTGGTTCCTCCACAGCTAGAGCAGGGGTTCCTTGAGCCTGGGTGATAGTATGGGTGGGGGGCATTTCTGGATGATATGAACCTGGAGACTTGGGAGACAGTCTCTTATCTAATGAAGTTGCTTCATGAGAAGCAAACTCAATGATGGGTGCATCCCTTTGAATATTCTCAGTTATGTTTTGTGACATAAGCTGAGGGCTTTCAGGCTGGTTAAGGGCAACCACAGGTTTCAAAGGAAGAACCTGTGGAGAAACAAGGGGTGTGGCTTTCACCTTAGGTAGAACTGTGCCCTGAGCAGTTCTTTTAACCTTTTTCTGTTTTGGTTCAGTAGAAGGGGCCTGAACAACTGTAGAAAGTTGCACAGGGTTTCGTTTGCGTTTGTAAGTGATTTTTATGGGGTGAGGAACAGAAGTGGAAGGTGTGGGTTCAGCATCTGTGGGGTTAACAGAGCTGTCACCTTCTGGAGCAGGGGACTCCATAGAGGAAAGAAGAGGAGTGAATGTCCCAGAGAACTGAGCACTCTTCTTCTTGAGTTGCACAAAAATCTTGGAAGAGACCAAGGGCATTTTGTAAGTATTCCCAGTTAGAGAAAGGGAAGCTCCCAACTCTTCATTAAAAAGGTGTTGCAAAAACCTGGGATACATACAAAACTTCTTTGGTGACATGATGTTGTCAACCAAATTATTGAAAATAAAAGCAGAAAAATTAAACAGTTGATTGGAAACCAAGCCATGAATAGCCGAAGCTAAATCAGATGGAACTTGGTCCCAACCACCAGATTTATTTGAAAGACAATGTAAAAACACATGTATGAGGTACTTGTAATTATAGGACACTCGACCCTTCAAATAGGTTGTTGAAGGGAGAGGACCTTCGTACCCCATTGACTGAAATGTCAATGCTACCTCATCCTTTGTGAATGAAACCTTTCCACCGGCATCATTCAGTTTAAGATGCCGACAGATGGTCTCCACAGAAATAGCAATAGGATGAGCATCAATGGTGGCTACAAGAGACCGACCATTGGAAGACGAGGAAACAGAACAAGATGCCCAAAACTGTTGGTGATGAGATTCATACACCAAGGGCTGAACAGTTAATGCAAAGAAATACCTGCTCCTTTGAAGAAAGGAGATTATTGGGGCGAAGTCAGCATCATGTTCTGCTGATAACTCCGCTGGTACATTGTGAGCAGGTTTGAAAGCAAGAAGATCCATGGCAGTGTGGGAATTTTTAGGGCACAAATTTGAGAGATCAAAGAGAAGAAGAGTTCAAAGTGAAACAGTTTGTGAGAATTTGAATGAGCGGGAGACCTTTATATACATTCGGATTTCAGCATTTAATTATATAGACACATTAAATTTGAGATCCGGATGTCAGAAAAAGGTCTTCCGATGACAGCTGGTTTCACAATTAATTTTCTCTGACTGAGGTGCTTCCGAAGAAGTGACTTTCGGAAGCAGGGTATTTATTAGACCAAGAGAGTTCAGAAGGGATGTGCTTCCGAAGTATAAAATTTATACTGTCGGAAGCACTGCTTCTGAAGTGTTAGAAAATTCATTAGGCAAAATGTTCTTCGGAAGACACTTTCTTCTGAAGAGTACCTTGAGAAGCCTATGCTTCCGAAAATAATGTATCGGAAGAATATTACTTCAGAAGGTAAGTTAGCTTCTGAAGTGTGAGATCTTCCGACTAAGGAAGAAATAATGCTTCCGAAGACTTAACCTATCTTCTGCTGAGTAGATACTCATCGGAAGATAAGTTAAGTTTATCTTCCGAGGAATTATTTATTCCTTGTCAGTACATTTATTCAAAGTTGATCATCCCAATGGATGTTATTAAGTACCTGAATCTTCCTTCATCAAATGCCTTTGTGAAGAGATCTGCCAAATTGTTTTCTGACTCAACTTTGACCAAATGAATCAACTTCTTTTCTGCACAATCTCTGATGAAATGGTATCTGATGTCGATGTGCTTGGTCTTGGAATGCTTGACAGGATTATTGGTGATGGAGATTGCACTGGAATTGTCTATCTGAATAGGAGTATTGAACAGATCTACTCCATAATCCTTCATCTGATTTTGGATCCAGATGACTTGTGCACAGCAGCTAGAAGCAGCTATATATTCAGCCTCTGCAGTAGAAGTAGAAACACATGACTGTTTCTTGCATTGCCAAGACACAATCCTGGATCCAAGAAATTGACATCCCCCTTATGTGGATTTCTTGCTGATGTTGCAACCCCCATAATCACTGTCTGTATAAGCCATGAATTGGAAGTCTTCATTTCTAGGATACCATAATCCTAGACTTGGTGCTCCTTTGAGGTATCTAAAGATTCTTTTTACAGCTAGCATATGAGAGACTTTGGGATTGACCTGAAATCTTGCACATACACAAGTTGCAAACATGATATCTGGCCTGCTTGCTGTGAGATACATCAAAGAGCCTATCATTGCTCTGTACTGGTGCTGATCAACATCCTCCCCCTCAAGATCAGGGCTAAGTGATGTTGTTTTGGACATAGGAGTTCCCAGAGCTTTGCAATCAGAAAGCTTGAATCTTTCAAGAATGTCCTTGACATATTTTGATTGACTAATGAAAATCCCTGTAGGAGTTTGTTTCACTTGTAATCCAAGAAAGAAGGTGAGTTCTCCCATTGAACTCATCTCAAATTTGGATTTCATTAGTGATTCAAACTCCTTGCAGAGAGATTCATTAGTAGAACCAAAGATAATGTCATCAACATAGATTTGAACTAGCATGATATGTTGATTTGACTTCTTGAAAAAGAGAGTTTTATCAATTGTTCCTCTCTTGAATTTGTTTGCCAACAGAAAAGAAGATAAAGTTTCATACCATTTTCTGGGAGCTTGATGCAACCCATAAAGAGCCTTATCAAGCTTACAGACATGATCAGGAAACTTTGGATCTTCAAATCCTGGAGGTTGGCACACATAAACTTCTTCATCAATTTTTCCATAAAGAAAGGCACTTTTAACATCCATCTGAAACACTTTGAAATCTTTTGCAGCTGCAAATGCCAAAAATATTCTAATAGCTTCAATTCTGGCAACAGGTGCAAAGACTTCATCATAGTCAATGCCTTCCTCTTGAGTGTATCCCTGAACAACCAATCTTGCTTTGTTTTTGATGACAACACCTTTGTCATCTTTCTTGTTTCTGAACACCCATTTGGTTCCAATGGCATACTTTCCTTTAGGCAAAGGACAAGTTTTCCAAACTCCTTGTCTTTGAAACTGAAGAAGCTCTTCTTGCATAGCTTCTACCCAACTGTTATCTTTTAAAGCCTCTGCAACCTTCTTAGGTTCTATTTGGGATAGAAAGCAAGAAAACAAGCAAACATTTGCTTCATGCATAGAACTTCTAGTTCTGACACCTTCTTCTACATTGCCAATGATGTTTTCAACTGGATGAGTGCTGTGAATTCGAGTCCTTGGAATCACATCCAGTTGAGAAGATTCATCCACATTGAGTGACTCAAGGTTAGGAAGAACTACCTCAAATTGGATTTCTGGCAGATCACGTGGATTCAACGTTTGAACTGTTGTGGGTTGGTTTTCTCTGGGAATAGTGATTTCCAGAGAATTTTCATCTGCTGAAGGACTTCCTACTTCTTCTTGATGTTGTGAATTAGAAGCAGCTTCAATTGAAGGACCTGCCTGAGATGTGTTGATTGTTTCAGACTGTGATACATCATTTTGTGTTGAAGTGGATTCTGCCAAGTTTTGTCTTGAAGCTATTGGCAGTTCAACACGAAAGTCATCTTCTCTTGAGCCTTTGGAGGTGTCTGTGGTAGCTGACTGTGAAACTGGAACATACTCTTTCACCAGATTAAATGCAGATGTAAAACTATCAAGATCAAACAACCAATCAGGGCCGGTTCCAGATTTATTGAGAGTATGTTCATTGAACTGAACATTTGCAGACTCTTCAATAACTCTGGATGCTTTGATGTATACTCTATACGCTTTAGCATTTGAAGAGTACCCAACAAAGTAGCCCTCTGCTGATTTCTCAGCAAATTTGGCTAAGTAATCTTTAGTATTCAAGATGGTGCAATGACATCCAAATGGTTTGAGAAATCCAATGAATGGCTTTCTCTTATGCCAAATTTCATAAGGAGTCATGCCATGTGACTTAACTACCAATATTCTATTTTGGACATAACAAGCAGTGTTGACTGCTTCTGCCCAAAAAGTTATTGGAAGTTTGGCATCAGACAACATGGTTCTTGCAGCTTCAATTAGTGTCCTATTCCTTCTTTCAGCTACACCATTTTGTTGTGGAGTTCTAGGAGCACTAAATTGTCTTGTGATACCTTTAGATTCACAAAAAGAATTTAAAACATGATTCTTGAATTCTGTTCCTTGATCTGATCTGATTATTTTTACATGATGGTCACTTTCATTCTCCACCCTGAGTATAAATGACTTTAGGATTTCGGCAGTTTCATCCTTGGTATTTAAGAAAAACACCCAGGTATACCGAGAGAAATCATCAGTAACCACCAAACAGTATGATTTTCTACCAAGACTTTTAACACTTGTGGGGCCAAACAAGTCCATATGTAGTAAATGAAGGACTGTGGTAATAGAATTTATCTCTTT
The DNA here is from genome assembly GCA_009363875.1 of Mikania micrantha. Lineage (NCBI taxonomy): Eukaryota > Viridiplantae > Streptophyta > Magnoliopsida > Asterales > Asteraceae > Mikania > Mikania micrantha. Next base: position 9,161,753 of record CM018697.1, on the reverse strand, counting down.
GGCATAATGAGATGACTTGTGTTGCTTACCCTTTAAGCATGCAACACATTTATCAACACATATGAATTCTTTTGTTGGTAAACCAGTTACTAAATTATTTTTGACCAATTTATTCATATTTTTGAGGTTTACATGACAAAGTCTTCTATGCCAAAGTGATGATTCATCAAGTGAAGCTTTTGAGACAAAGCAGCTTATATTACTAAGAGGTGCAGCTGTGCTCATATCTAGCATATACATGTTACTTCTTCTTGGAGCTCTGAGTAGAATTTGATCATTTGGTATCACAAATCCTGGTTTCAGAACAATGCACTCATGCTCAGTAAACAACATGTTATGCTTTTGATCACACACCTGTGATACACTTAGTAAATTGTAGTTAAGTTCTTTTACAAAATGTACATTCTCAAAGCTTACCTTACCATTTGTGATTGTGCCTCTACCTGTTATGTATCCTCCTACTGGATCACTTCCAAAAGCAACAGACCCGCCAAAGAATGGTTCATATTTGTGCAAGAGGGTCTTGTTGCCTGTCATGTGCCTGGAGCAGCCACTGTCAACTATCCACAAGTTGCCTTTTGATTCCTGCTGTTCCTGCACATGACCAGAAGTGAGTTAGTTTCTGATGGGAACCCAAGCCCATGTGGTCTTGGGTTTACCATTTGCATCATTGTAAGTAAATTTCTTTGACATCATTCTAGGTGGGACAGATGATGTGGATGCTTCTGATGTGGGTGATGGCTTATCAGATGATTCCTTCTTCTTCTTCCATACTTGTGCCATTTGACTTGTCGGAAGACTTGGTTTCTTTTGATGGTCATCGGAAGCTGTTTTTCTTTTTCCTTCCGATGATCTTCTTCCGAAGACAGATGACCTCTTTTGTTTGTTGAAAGCATTCCTTTGATGAGCTTCCGAGGTTCCTTTTCTTTCGGAAGCTTCCTTTTTCTTTGCTTCCGATGCTTTCTTTTCAGAAGCATTTTTATTTTGTTTCTTCCTATTACTGGAGGTACTTGCTTCCGATGCCCTCTTGACCAAATTTCTTCTCTGTTCTTCCGAAGAAGTAGATGACTGACTCCAGCTATTCTTTCTTCCTCTTCCCTTGATTGAGGAAATTCTGCTTCTTGGATTATAGAAGCAATCAGCAGCAAAATGATTCTTTTCACCGCACATCAGACATAGAGTTTGAATGTTGGGAGAGTGTTGCTGCTTATCCCTTTTAACGAAGTCTGATCTTTGATCCTCAGAGAATGATGGTTTGGATGTTCCAGCATACTTGTTAGTCTTGGACTTTGCCTGTTTTCCTGGAGAATTGACTTTTCTCTCCATTGATCTACCTCGTTTTGACTTGTCAGATGGGCAAGTCACATACTCATCTGAGGAGATATTTTCTGTGGTTTTAGCTTTGATAAAAACTGTTGAATGTTTCTTAGTTTTCTTATTTTGATTCTTAAATTTCAAAGCTTGTTTTCCTTTTACTGATTTAATAGGAACATCATCCTCATCTGAGCATGTTGAGGTACTTGGATCAGAGAGATTATCCTTTTGTACTACCTTGTGTATATCCAACTCCTCATTATACACAAGGTCAACCAGTGATTTACACCTAACATCTGTTATGGAAGTATAAGCAGATGGAGGTTCCATTTTGTTATATCCCAAACCAGCTCCCCTTTTATTCACAAGTTCAGTTGTGCTGCTCATTCTAAAAAGTTTTTCATATTTTTCACCTTGGCTTAGAAATTTGTCTCTGTAAGACTCAGCCAATACAAGTTCAGTCTTGGCAGTGGTTAGTCTTTCTAAAAGATTTTTAATCTGACACTGTTTGTTAGTATCTTCATGTTTTAAACTTGAAATGGTCTTTTCCATTTCTTCAATCTTTTCTTTGTAATTTCTTTCAACCTCAAAGAAATTTGCCTTGACTACTTGTAGAGACTCAAGTTCATTACAGAGTTGAGAATTTATTTTCTTATAAATAGTTAATGTTTCTAAGCATTCAGGTGAGCACATGCTATCAGTTACCTTGCTTGAGGAAGATGAGTCATTTGCCATCAAAGCACTGTTGGAGATGGAGGGGTCCTCAGCTTGAAAGCTCCAGTCTGCAAAATCTTGTTCAGCAATGTTTGCATTGTTAGATGAGCTTGATGGTCTTTGTTGTGGTTGCCCAGAAGTTGTCTGCTGAGTTCCTGTGGACTTGCATTCTCTGGCAAAGTGGCCTAACTGTTGACAGTTAAAGCATTTGAGTTTAGATTTGTCAAGTCCAAACCCAGTCTTCATATTGTGCTTTTTGAACTGTCTGCCGGTTCTTTGGTAAAACTTCTTAGCCCTGTATGAAATCATAGCCATTTGATAGTTTATATCCATCTCCTCAAGATCATCTGCAGGAATACCATCCAAGTCTTCTTGACACAGATGAAAGTAATTTGTCTCCTCAGCCATAAAAGCTCCTTGCCCAGAGGTTAGTAGTGGGGTTGGGTTAGATACAAGGTTTGATGAATTTGGAGTTTCAGGAAATGTGACAGTGGGTGTGGAGGTAGAATGGTAGAGGGGTTGATAGCTTTGGTATGGAGGATTATTGATGGGTGCATAAAGAGCAGCTGAACCAGATGGTGAGTGAGAAACTTTAGATTCTTGGGCATCTAATTCCATCTGATAGGCACTGAGAATACCAAACAATTCTCCTAAAGTTAGAGTTTTCAGGTTTTCTGTTCTTCTGATGGTTACAGAATAGATATTCCATGCCTTTGGAAGAGACCTCAGAAATTTTCTGAGCACATCTTGATTATCAAGAGTTACACCTGCAGTAGTTAATTCATCCACAAGTTGGACATACCTTAGGTACTGAGAAGACATATTCTCATTGTTTTGTTGACAAAAGTTTTCAAACTTCTGTTTCAGCATATCCTTCTTGTTTTCTTTGACATCTTCTGACCCTTCATACATCTGCTTCAAGGAATTCCACAGTTCTTGAGCAGACTTGCATTTCTTGAATGCATGTATAATGGAGTTCGGTATTGACATCTGGATTAGCCAAAGAGCTTTAGAATCAACTTCCATCTTCTTGTAATCTTCGTCTGAGTACATAGATGGATCTTTTGGTACTGCAGCAACTCCAGCACCGGCAGCAGCAACTGTAGGAATGTAGGGACCTTCAAGAACATACTTCCAAAGTTTGAAGTCTTGGTTCCTGATGAACCCTTCCATTCTGACTTTCCAGGTATCGAAGTCTTCAGGTGTGAACATTGGTGGCTTGTTGAGAGTGCCATTTTCTGTATCATGTTTGTTTAGAGCAGCCATCTTGGACAGACACAGAAAATATGAGTGTTAATACTATGAGGGTTTATAAGAAATAGAACTGGTAACTTGATGATGATTAGTCAGTCAAGTTCAAGAGCCAAAGCTCTGATACTACTTGTAGGATCGGGTTGTTATCTCTAAACAACACTTCACAAGTATTTCTTACTTAATTCTAACAGATGCGGAATGTTCTGTTAGAATGATCTCACAATTTCACTCAAAGTGACACAATAATAATCTTTGAACAATATTAAGAACACAAGAATAATTCAAGCTCAAGGATATATTTCTCTCAAAGTGGAAGTATACAAGCAAGCACACTTCAAGCAACAATACATTGGGAGGTTATATAGCCGAGGCTACAACCGTATACACTTAGGAATACAAGTTGGGTATACTAGACAAGTACATAAAGTAAAGCTTATTCTAGTATGTTGAGTGTCTTAACAGGCTAAGACACTCAGTCATGATCATTACATTAATAGACATTGACTTTACAAAGGACTATTAAATACAAAAGACATTTAATGTTGTTGATCTTCAAGGCTTCAGATGATCTTTTGCATTTAATGCAGCATGGGAGAGGTAAGGCGCTTTATCTGACTCATTACATGTTGTCTTTATCTTTACTCAGACCAGCATGTCTTGTGTCAGTACCTTTTGTACTTTGAGAGTAAGCTGCTACAGTCTTTGTCAGAGGATAAACCTCGGAAGTCTTTGTCTTGAGTGCATAAGAAGATTCTTCGGAAGTCTTAGTCTTCCGAGCATAAGAGGATTCTTCGGAAGCAGTTGTCTTGTACAACCTTCGGTAGGAACCAGTTATCCTTCGGAAGCAATGTTGCTTCCGAAGAATCACTTCTTCCTTCCGAAGGTGTTTATTCAAAGAGACTCCTATACTTAGACAAAACAAGAAGTTTGGTGAGCATCAGCCTTTATTAGTCTTTACAGTGTCTATGTTGCAATAATCGTGGTGTTTAGGTGGGAGACAGGTAGAATCGAGAAAGACAAGTGGAATCTTTGATTTCAGGGTTTTTAGGCTGGAGACAGGCATAATCCTTGTATTACTAAACGCGGATGAACAATCCTTGTATTACTAAATGCGATGAACAATCATGGTGTTGATGAATTATCGAGATGAACAATTAGACAGGACAAAGCAATGGGATACTAGGAAAAACTAAAAAACATTTATACGTTTTAACCAAAGAAGAGTTGCAGAACATGTGTGAGAACAAAATCACATTCCTACAATTTCTTATGCCAATAGGCTTCTAAAGAGCAATGCGTGCTCCCACAAACAAGATCCTAAAAGAGATGAAAGCATAGTGAGGTCAAACAATTCTACTAAAACTAACCACATTCTAACAAAACAATTCCAGATTAGCACTTTCAATGATGTCTGTTAGCTGATATAGTTGTCTCTAAATTAGTACAAGAACAATACTTTACATATTTATAATTAGAGACTGTCCACTATCCAACGCTTTCCAGGATTAAGAATTCATTTGCCTTTGATTTGACACACTACCATTTCTAAACAGGCATAAGAAAAAGAATGAAAATTTCATATAATTACCTCATCTATTCCCAGTTTATGGGAGAAGAAGCGATTATTAAAAGTAAATCCTAAGCCATTAGGTGCAAATGATGTAATCACAATCCCTCTGCCAGGGGATTCTTTGATTTTACTCAACTGTGTCTTGAATTCTGCAACATGTTTTGCAGATGGAAGCACAACCAGTATAAAAGAACAAAGAAAAAAACTTCAATCACCATTTTTTTTGGCAAATATGCAAATGTAGGAGTAATGTTAATACATACATAGATATCTTCAAGTGTGTTCTTCTTTACATTAATAACAACTATTGAAGTCAACATTTGAAGTAGAAATCTAACTTGATGTAGAAACTGGCATGTGATTCACCATTTGAAGTCAACAGAACAGAAATCTTGAAAAAAACAAAAACAAACATCTAAGCTCAAACCTAAACATTTGAAAACGTCAAAACAAATTCAATCAATCCAAAACAAAACACATACATGAGTAATTACTGTCATTGGGAGCCTCAGATTTTGCTAGATCAATGAGACTTAATGATATAAGCCCTAAGGTAAGACCATACATCAATCCAGTAAACAAAACCAATAACACACTCAAATAATCAGATCTAAAAAGGGGGAAAACCCAAAGGAAAATCAAAAGGGAAAAAACAAACCAGAGAGCTCAGAAGCACGCCAAATCTACACCAAGAAAGACAATTATTAACACCACCGTCTCCATCGCTTGCCATTTGAAGACCAGAAACCCTAAATTTAGGGGAGTGAAATTGTTTGTTCAAACCGCCTATCTGGAAACTCCAAATCAAAAACTAGTACAGAAAGAAATAAATTGGGCATGATTTCAAAAATATATATATATATATATATATATATGTGTGTGTGTGTGTGTGTGTGTGTGTGTGTGTGCGCGCGCGCTTATGAGATCTACATCCAGAAAACTCAATGGGTCAGATTAAACGAACCTTTAGGTCGAAGAAGTCTCCCATTTGAAGTTCTTGAAAGCGGCTCCCAAAAAAATTAACCAAAACCGCTTGATATAATCAATTTAAAGCCCAGGGTATAACTTTTGCAGAGAATAATTCATACTTTCGCTCAAGTAGATTCTAATTCATTTGCATATGAGTTTATAAGTTAGATTTTAAACTTATATTCAATATATCACACATCAAACAAACAAACAAATTCAAAGTAATAGCCATATAGTAAGTAATAAAATAAGTTTAATAAATCAATGACTAAATTATCGATATGGTTCATGTGATTTAATAATATTTCACTATTTGCTTTTAGGTTTTATAAATTACACATATAATCCGAAACCTTAATTATTTGTTAGATATGAAGGAACAATAATCCTCTAATTGAAATTTTCTTGCAGTAAAATCTAATCCCAATGTTAACAACCCAACTTGTTTGTTAAGCATTCATTTTTGTATATAGCAATATTTCGATAAAGATCAGGGTGCTGACTTGATGACATTTAACAGGATCATACAAATCATATATCTAAAGTACATCTTGCATTTATACTATTTCAAAAGAATGCAGTTAATATAACTATTGAAAGTTATATTGTATCTGACCTGTTAGTAAGCAAACATATTCAAAAACATTACCTCTTAGTCTTTGAAGAGTCATGAGGTAAATAAAGCATGTCTTGTACTCATGTTGCAAACTATTTTTCAATTGACAGGTGGACAGAATTTATGGATATGTCACCATCCTGTAGGTCAAAACAGAGGACCCTAAATCAAACCCGTAGTATGATTCAAAATTACACAAACATGGAAGAAGACATAATACACACACACAAAGAGCAACACACATACAACTAGTTATAACTCACCCGCATAGAGTTTAAACAAAAACATACACACATATATATAGACGTGTTTCACACACAAAACCTACATAACAAAAGAAATAGTAAACATAAAAAATCACACACATACAATAAACAATAATCATACGAACCTACAAAATCAAACAAAAATATGAGATTTATACCTTCTTCGTGTTAGGTTTACGAAGACCTTTGGGGAGATTAGGGCAGCCGGCCCAAGTCTGGCCCTATGTTCCGCCCGTTTAATTGTTTAACCTAATTTGATCTCTATATATACCCTTGTCATGTGATTGTAATCTTTGTACACCAAGAAAGACAATTATTAACACCACCGTCTCCATCGCTTGCCATTTGAAGACCAGAAACCTTAAATTTAGGGGAGTGAAATTGTTTGTTCAAACCGCCTATCTGGAAATTAGTACAGAAGGAAATAAATTGGGCTTGATTTCAAAAAAAAAAATGTGCTTATGAGTTGTACATCCAGAAAACTCAATGGGTCAGATTAAACGAACCTTTACGTCGAAGAAGTCTCCCATTTGAAGTTCTAAAATAAAATTAACCGAAACCGCTTGATATAATCAACTTAAAGCCCAGGGGTATAACTTTTGCAGATAATAATTCATACTTTTGCTCAACTAGATTCTAATTCATTTGCATATGAGTTAATAAGTTAGGTTTTAAACTAGGTCCTGTTTGGAATTTCATTTAAAAATGACTTTTTGACTTATTTATTTTTTCAAAAAACCAATAAGTCAATAAGTTGTTTGTCAAACCTAAAAAGACTTTTGAAAATAACTTTTTGTAAAAGGGTGTAAGTTGTTTTTCAAAAGTTAAAAATTATAGTTTTTAAAAATAACTTATGACTTATTGACACAAAATTACAAATCTATCCCACTCTTTATCATTTACCTAATAACATTAAAATAGTCTTAATAGAAAATGTCCTTTTTGGTCATTTTGAAAAATAATTTTAGAAAAGCTAATCCAAATACATTTTTAAAAACTTCATTTCAAAAAGTCATAAGTTAATAACTAATTTTGACAAAAAGTCCTTTTGAAGATAAATAAGCAATCACAAACATGGCCTTATATTCAATTTATCACACATCAAACATTGGATCGGGTTATGTAATTCAACACAACACTTTCACAAGCAATCTTCTACCCAGCTTGATAGATTTGAAAGATTCTATCAACTCGACTCACTCACACTTGCAGAACAAATACAATACACAAATAAAATTGATTTCAAGGTCAAAGTATATTTCGTTCAAATGCAAAGTGAACAATACTCTAAAGCTCAAGCACACATCTGTGTCTTGCTAAGTTACAAGTGAAGGATTATATACTAAGACCTACAGTTGTATTCTCGTAGGGATATACGGCTGGACAAAACACTAGAAACAAATGTATGCTAAATCTAATATTTGTTATGGTCTTGACATGCCAAGCCATATTAATTACAATTAATACAAAAGACTCAATTGACTTTTACAATAAATACCTAAACAACAAAAGGCATTAAATGTTTCGTATCTTTGTAACTCTGACAAATCTTCTTTGTTACTGACTAACATCTGAATGTCTTCTTTGTTGATTTGGATGTGAGAAGCAGCTTTGATTATTTCTATAAGTGTTCGGAATCTTTGTCAGAGAAAGTCTTTGAAGGTCTTTGTCTTGGAAGCAACTGATAGTCGATCGGAAGCTCTGAGTGTGTTAAGCTTCTAAGTGCTAAGGAGGGCTTCTGAAGCTTCAGGTTGCTGTATAGCTTTCAAAAGAAGAGAATTATCCTTCTGATGCAATAGTTCTTCCGAAGGTTAATTCTTCTCTTTCGAAGGCTGTTTGTCTTCTGAGAGTTCAAGACTGGATCAAGAGATGTTTTGGTGAGCATCAGTCTTAATTGTCCTTACACAAACAAATTCAAAGTAATAGCTTATATAGTAAGTAATAGCTTATATAGTAAGTAATAAAATAAGTTTAATAAAGCAATGACTAAATTATCGATATGGTTCATGTGATTTACTAGTATTTCACTCTTTGCTTTTAGGTTTTATAAATTATATATATAATCCCAAACTTTAAACATTTGTAACACATACAGTCCTTAAGTCACCAAATGACACTCACATAAAGACTATATGTGTTACAAATGTTTATAGTTTGTGACCATATAGGCAATTTATAAAACCTACGGACCAAAAGTGAAATACAATCAAACTAAATGGCCTATCTTGATAATTTACTCTGAAGCAAAAAATCATCAATTCAATAGTAAGCCATACCAATAACTCTCCTCTTTTGTGATTTTTTCTTCTTCTTGACTAAATATGGCAATGGTAAAATGGAACGACTCTTTTAAAATAAAATCAAACATGCGAGAAGACGATTAAACTTGGGAGATGACAACTCTAATGTATTGCAATTAACTAATTATTCTGAAATCTTACTCGTAATTGTAAATCTTGTCACACCCTGATCGACGATGAAATACGTCGTGGTGTGACTTTGACTGCTAATTAGCTCGTGGTGCTATTTGTAAATTTCGGTAATTAAAGCATCATAATTAAATTTCAAACAAGCATTCATTCATTAATCAAATAACACTCATTACATAATTCAAATCTAAACAATACAAGTGAATTTCTTAACAATTGTTTAAAGAGTAAACTAGTCCACTAAGCTTATAATATGTTTTCACCAAGTCTTCACCTTAACCTGTCACACATGTAAAAATAGGCTTTGGGTCAACTATATAAATAGTTTGTGAGTATAACATACAATTTAAATAAATGTTTTGAAATTAAATGATGCATTACAATTAGACTATCCAGAATTAGAATCTAAGCATGTATAAGTCATGTTTGCAAATAAGATGAATACAATAACAATAATGTTCTCTCAAAAAAGTGTACTACATAGAACTTAATCAAGATTGATCAAAGCTTAAACTAAGACATGCAAAACACAAGTTTTCAATAGATTAACGTCTCTCAAACCAGTTTTAATAATAAACATAAGAACTAATATTTCAACTAAGTTTGCAACAGATAATTGTCTCTCAAACAAGTTTCAATACTAACATAACATCTAGTATATCAACATTGCTTGCAATAGATAAATACATGAATAAGAATCATACATTTCAATTAAAGTAGACATACACATAGTAAGGGTTCTAACTAAATAGACTAAAAGCTTTACATCGAATGATTTTAATTCTATATAGACATTGTTTTGAGTAAACATATGTAACATCCAAAAAAAATGAAAAGTAAAAGAGAGGGTATAAACTCACTTGATTTCTTAGCTAAATCCTCGATCTTTAAATTGATATAGAAGAAATGAAAGTAGCACATCTTAACCTAAAGTTATAGGAAAACTTAATAAGCTTAGTATTTCTAAAGTTCAAGTTTTCGTATACCAATGTTATGCCATATGTGAATTCCCTAAAATAATGTGTCTAACATTTATATTGTATTTGTATAATTGAAAGGGTATTTTGGGAATATTCTTTTATTAATTGAAATAAATATTCCTACAGATTTTTGTTTACTAAATAGAATATCCATATATGAATTGAAATTAACTAACAATATTGGATATGTAAAAATTGCTAATAATAATATTCTAATAAAAAATATATATCAAAAATATGATATTTTATTTGGAATAACAGTTTCACAATTACTTAAAATGATTATGTGTATTTATTTTATGTATAAATGGTTTTAAAACTTAGGTTAGTCATGTATTAAACATAATTAGAAAATAATTGATAAGGAAAATCATTTTCTGAATAACAGTAACTTTCAGACATTGATAAGTTGATAAAATTGTTATTTTGTTTATAATATTTATTTCTTTTATTTTAAATTTTACATAATTTATTCTTTAATAAAAGAATATTGTTTTGAAAAGTTTCAAAATGTGTTTTAATCCTTATTATCTTATTTAAAATAAAATTAAAAAAATATTTTCGGAAAAATAATGTTGTTGCTCTTCTTCTTTATATATAGTTTTCTAGTTGATATTATTTTTTTGAAATTATCCAAAAGAAATGGAAAATAAATATTTTCTTAAAATGGTTTAAAGAAAAAAGTTATTAAAATTTGGAATTTTCGAAATTTTTATATAAAAAATAGTGAGGAAAATGACTGAAATGAACAAAAACATAAGAATGACTAAAATCGGCCGAAGCAGGTCTAGAACCCGAGACCTCTAGATCTCATTCACAAGAATTTACCGTGGACTATGCCTTGATTTTCCCCCTATTGATATAAAACCCTACATTTGAGATTCATCAAATTCGAAGGATTAACGACTTGTGAGTGTCAATAACCATAGGGTTATTTATCTACGTCGAAAAACGAACACAAGGAGCATCAAACTCACTTGGATTGTGTTGTAGTTGTATGAGTTCGGTTGAAGCACGTTTCGACCGGAAACACGAGTTCAATATATATGATGTCTGAGAAGGGTCTGGGATGGGGCTTTCAATACCATAGCTTTCAAAACTTGAGTGCCAATATGTGTGTGAGTTTAATTTGATTTTTGTAAATGTTTAGGTCGATTTCTCGTTCACATTTATTTAAAAGCTTCGGGTTATTTGTTTAGTAGGATTACCATGCATGTTTAAAAACAGAAATTGATCTCTCTATCTCGTCCAGAATTAGCTACCGAATGCATATCTGCAATTGATTCGATTTTTGATTGCCAAAATCGTGGTTTGGTTGATTACCCGTGATCTCTGGGGCTCAGGCTCCTCGATGAACTGTGCTGCCCACGCATGCACCATCACATCATTCGCCTCGATCTGAGTAGTGTTCTCCTCGGCTAGTATCTCGACTGTCGTGATCGGTGCTCCGTGCTCTTGGAATGTTGCAGTCGTAACATCTTTGTGCTCCTCCAGATGCTCCATCCTAGTGCGCGTCTGGTCCATCTCCGCAGTCATCTCCTCCTGCTGTCGGATGGCTCGTCGGGTCATCTCGACCAGATTATCGTGCATCCAATCAGTATGAGCTAACTCCTCTCGAAGGTACGCTACCTGCTGTCGGAGGTAGTGTCAGTCTGCAAGGACCGCCGCGAACTTTCCCGAAAAATCATACATGTGTCGGATTGCCCGATCCGACTTGGAAGCATGGGTCGCAAAGGCCTGCTCCAATGGATAGCCGAGGTCGATGATCACTGGATGTACTCTCGAATGACATTGGGGGTGGTAGTCTCTCCTCCTCGATCTAGTAACGGATCATGATGGGATACCAATCCCACTCACGTGTGTTGCTCGCCGAGCGAGCACGCGTGAACTCTCCTACGACTGTATCCAGTAGTGGAAGCATACAACGCATCTTGCGTAGATCCTCCTTCATCATGTCGTCGTCAGCCGGTCTCTGTTGTTGTCCATCATGTAACTTGGTTTAATAAGTAATCATATTACAATAATAAAAACAACATTGTGCAATGGCTAAGTGTGGTGTCTAGTGTAGAGCAATAGCTAGAATCACAACTCTTAGTCATATAGAATGACTCTATATGAGTTTGTAAAATACGTTTGAAATAGCAACATAAATCCAACTAATTAATTTAACGTGTAGCGGAAATAGTAAATGTCTACAGCAGCGAAAAAAATAAGTTGTTTAAAATACAGCGGAAAGTAAAGTGACACACACTACATTGTTTAATACATGTAATAAATTAAAGTGTTTGTTCAATAGACACAATATGAATGCAAGCTTAGTCTTGTGCTCGTTTGCCCTAAGTGCATCCTTATCCATAAGCAGCTAGTTACCTGAGAATACATGTTAAGAAAAAGTGTCAACACATAGGTTGGTGAGTTCACAAGTTTTGATATCAGTACATAAGCATATAAAAATGTTGTCACGTGTCATGCTGTTTATTATATTTTTGTTCCGAGCCCCAGGCTCCAAGTGTGAGTTTCGTCTCTACCAAACTAGACTTGTTTGCTCTAGCCTCCGCCATGCCTATCGTAGGGACATGGACGATGGATTGAGATTACACGCGTCCTGGCATCCGGTCAGAGTTGGCGCTGCGTGGGGTTCGTCACGCCCAATAGTACTATCTAAACTCACCTCATTGTGAATACATTAACGGTGAGATTGTGCGAGGTCTTTGTTAGGATACAATACTTAAATGTTTGTCCAATAAACCAACATACACAATATGTTCGTACAAGTATAAAAGTTTGACTCAACAACAAGTATTCTCCCCTTATTTTGAAAGTTTGTAAAAGAGTTTGAAAGAGGGGCTGTAAACTCACCTGAGTGAAAATAAGTAACGCGTAAGCTCCTAGTATTCGGGTGTGTCGGTCACCGGTTACCTATATCGTACGGCTTGCGTAAGTTTGTGTTCGTGATCGTGTTTGTGACACCCCGTAATTTCCAGGTCAGCTTATTATTTATTTAAATGTTTATTTAAATGCTTTATGTACACGTGGCACTAGAATTAGATTAATTTAGTGTGACACGTGGCACGACAGTACGAACATTGACACATGACTAAATAATTCGAAGAATTATCGACAAACAGTACACACGTGTCAAAACACACGAACGTTGGTGAACGTCTAACACATTGTGTAGCACAACACTCGAAACTTCACGAAACACTTCACAAGTCAATTATGGCTAATAATTGTCAAATGGTGTCCAAACGACGCTCGAATGATGCCCTACAATCGAGAAACGGGCGAGAATGGGCCCAGAACAACAAAATAGGCTTATTGGGCTTTGCATTTGGGCCAGGCGGTACGCCAGACCCGGAGCTCCCACGACAGGCGATGCGCGCGGGACACAAAAGGCGCCCAGCATGTCTGCCCATCCGCGCGTAACGACAGATCCATTCCCCCCACGTCAGGCGTTACGCCTGGCAGCGTAGCACGCAAAAATCTTTATTTATCCAAGAAAATCATTTCTATCCTACTCTACACACTTTCCCCGAGTTCATAGTCATCATTCGACTTCTTCCCCAATCCACCTGCAACTCACCCCTGGAAGCCATTAGAAGCCATTGTGAGCATTCTTGAAGCTTAGAGTTGGAGATTGGAGCTTGTTAATCACTTTAAAGCTCGAAGATTCGACATCTCCCTGCCATTGCTACGATCATCATCATCTTAGTGCTTCTTAGAACCTTAGAAGGTAATCTATGCATCCCTTATGGCTTAAAATCACCATTATACCCACATGCATGTGCTAAATCTCACATGCAAGCACTTTGAATGCACATGCACGAGATTATGATCTGGGTTTGTTGATTTTGATGTGTTTTATGATGATCTAGGATGATTAGAATGCATCTTATGATGATACAAGATGTTGTGAATATATAGATTTCATGTTTTGTTCATAAAGTGTTGAGATATTGCCATGCATGTATGATCTAAGGCATTTTAGATAGTTTTGTTGATGTTGAGATGATTCATGATAATGTATAAGTGTCCTTGCAAGAATAGATTGTGATTATGATGGTCAAAATGTGATTTAGAGGCAAACTTGCTATTTTTAGTAACTTTTTAGTTACAAGTTGATGATTCGGTGTATATGATGAACATGCATGTATGTGGAATTGCTATTTGGATGATATTATGATTGTTAGGAACCTAAGAATGTGATCTTGATGTTACTATGGTCATTTTCAACATGGTTACTATATTTAGAAACTTTTTGAGTAAAAATATTGATGGACGATGATTTGGACTATGTTGACATGATTAGATGATAGTAAATAGATTGTTATGATGAATGGTGACATGAACAATGGATTGGAAATGCTTAGATAGCCATTTTATGCAAAAACCACAAAGTTACTATTTTTAGGAACTTTATTTTTACAAAAACTGACTCGTGAACATTTTGTACGATTTGAACATGCTAAATGATTTATTATGTTGTAATATGATGATTAGATGCTAAGTTAGATGGTTTCAGATGTCACGCATGCTAAAAATGGAAACTTTCCATTTCAGGAAACTTTTGTGCACTAACATGTTATAAACGACTTATGTGAATCCGTATGATGAAGTGCTATGTGTTAACATGATCCCGTAGGACTATTGAACATGCTAGCACTATAAAACCGATATGCTTTGTGAACTTTCTATAAATGGAAACTTACTATAAATCGTAAGTTGTCCATAGACGCGATTTACGCATTTTGCACACGACAAACACTTACACGATTGCTACACGATTCACCAACCGTCACACGGTTCACCAACGGGTCGTTGACTTGACACGGTCAAACACGGTCAAACACGGTCAATGTGGACCAACACGAGCAAACACGGTCATTGTGGACCGACACGGACAAACATGAACAACCAAGGGTTGTTGGACACAAACACGAGCACAAACACTAGCACGGTCACATACACAAACTCACGTACGATATACGATATACGTTGCCGGTGACCGACGCACTACTTTCTCGAGGAGCTTACGCAAACTTTCATTCACATCACCAAGGTGAGTTTACGGCCCCTCTTTACTCTTTTCAAACGCTTTTAAATAGGGGGAGAATACTAGTTGCATCGAGTCAAACATCTATTACTGTACAAACATTATTGTGTATGCTGGTTTATTGGACAAACATTAAGTGTTGAACTCGTAACAAGCCCTCACAAAGTCTTACCGTTAATGTACAAACAACGTGGTAAATTTGGATGGATTCATTAGGGAATGACTAACCCCACGGGCACTATGTTGACTGGATGTCATAACCCGTGCAAATTCTGACCTAACTTGCTATGCATACGAGGCATAGCGGAGGCAAGGACAAACAAGTCTAGTTCGGTAGTGACGCACTGACACTTTGGGCCTAGGGCTCGGTACTAACATTTGATAAACAGCATGACACACTTTCTTACTATATGTATATCAAAACCTGTGAACTCACCAACCATTGTGTTGACACTTTTCAAACTTGTATTCTCAGGTAACTAGCGTGGCTAGCAGGAGGACAGGAATGCACACTTTAAGGAACGAGCAATTAGGAATTTACATGCATTCTGTCTTGTCATTTGAAAACAATTTAATTTTATCATAATAGATGATGTTGTATTAAACTATTTATATTTCCGCTGCATTTTTGTCAAACATTTGATTTTCCGCTGCAATATATTATGACAACTTTTATTCCGCTGCAAACTATTTTGTAAATGTATGTGTCAAACTTGGATTTATAAACGCATATAGAGTTGTTCTATATGACCTTGAGCTGTGATTCTGGACACGTCACATCCACGTGAACATACGCCACAAGTGGGAATTTGGGGGTGTGACAGTGTCCGTGTTTGTGTTCGTGCTCAACAACCCACGGTTGTTATGTTTGTTAATGTTTGACTATGCTTGTTCGTGTATGGCCATGTTTGACCGTGTTTGACCATGTCAAAGTCAACGGCCCGTTAGTGAACCGTGTGTTTGTTAAAGTTCGTATTATGTTCATTATTGTTCACGCATTAAAACACGTAAGTCAAATTAATGTACAGCTTACTATTTATAGTAAGTTTCCATTTTTAGTAAGTTTGCATAAAAATCCGTTTTTAATAGTTCTAGCATGCTCATTAATCCTAAGTGATCACGTTAACACTTAGCACGTTGTTACGTACGATCAAATAAGCATACAAGTCCGTTTTTGAAATTTAAAGTTTCCTAAAATTGAAAGTTTCTATATTTGTTAAAGTTAACTACAAAAACATCACATAATATTATAACAATGCATTCTAAGTCGTTTATCATCGTTAAAGCTTACCTAGGGGCCTATTTCACTAAAATCACCAATTAAAGTTACTATTATTAGTAAGTTTTAAATAAACCCATTTTACTAAAATCAAACCATACAAGTTTGTTCATAATATCATTATTGTCCTTAATCAATCTCAATATAACCTAAAATCATCATACATGCGTATTGTTCATTACAAAAGTTTCTATTTATAGAAACATGTAACAAAACACTTATTTTATCAAAATTTAATAAATCAATATATCAAAATTCATCATTTTAAACATACATCATCATTCCAAAGTACATGCATGTTCATATTACATCATTTAGTAAGTTTTGCATAAATAAAGTTACTATTTTTAGTAACTATGCTCAAAATTATCTAACCTATTGTAACACTTCACACAAATCAAATAATCATTCATGAATACTCAAAATCATCTAGAACTTATTAGATCATGCATGCATGTCAATAAAAATGATCATTTCATAGATATATGACCCAAACTACTTCCTTATCACCAAAACCCAATAGCAAACATCACAGATCGATCTCATGGCCACAAATCAGTTATAATATCATAGAATCACATATTCATAAAATCAAAATTTCGTGCATGCATTACCCATAGGGTTGCATGTGATAGTTTCGAGTTGCGTGTAAGTTTTTATGTGTTAAATGTGTGTGTTTTGGTGTTGAGAGTGTATGAAGGCTTCAAATATCACCTCACAAGCCTCGTAAGGACTGGGTTGAGGCTGTAGCAGGTCTTCAAGAACTCCAGAAGTGGCTGGGAGTGACTCAAAACTTGATGAGAAGAAGAGATGATGGTCCTGGAGCTCCTCCAAAGCTTCAAACACTTGGAAATGGCTTCTAGATGCAAGGAAGGGCTCTCCAGCGGTTGTAGGAGTGATTGAGAGGGAGGTTTGATCGATTTGTGGCATCTGACTTGAGATAAAATGAAGATAGTAGGCTAGCAATCATGTTTGAGTGGTTTAAGAAGATTTTTCTGTGATTTGGCAGCCTCACGTACCGCCAAGACTGCCCCCATGGGGTCTTGGCGTACCGCGACGAGTTTCAGGATTCAATTTGCCCGCCCAAGCTCCGTGTACCGCCAAGGCCCACTCCGGGGTCCCTGGCATACCGCGAAGGCTCCCGGATTAGCCCAATTGGCCCAATTATGATCATTTGATTCTTTTTTTCGCTCGTTTCTCGTTTGTCACACAACGTTTATCATTGCTCGGGTTATATTTAATCAATGTTTGATCAATTGTGAACTATTTATTGTTCACTTATTCGTTTTGTTCGACGTTTACCAACGTTCGTGAATTATTCGACACGTGTGTGCGTTGTTCGATAATTCATCGAATTATCGTGTTTATGACTGTGTTTGTACTATTGTGCCACGTGTTACACTAAATTAAACTAATTCTAGTGCCACGTATGCAATTGTTTATTAAATAAACATTTAATTAATTTAAAAGCTGACATGGAAATTACGGGGTGTCAAAAACAGCTTCTGAAACGCTCCCAAACTCCCAATCAAGTTCGTGGACCATCAAGAACAAAATTCTAATCAAAGTCAGTCAATTCGGAAGCAAATCAAGTAAGTAATATATCCATTCTACTCGGTTTTACATAGGGATCAATAGCCCTATGGTTTAAACGACTCACAATCAACAAATCGTTCAATTAGAGATCTAGGGTTCATACGTTTTGAACAAGCTAATGAAACTGAGAATATGTACAATTGAAACCAGAATCATAACAATATGAACCATCTAGCCTGGTGGTAAACCGCACGGGTTGCGGGTTATTGGTCGGGTGTTCGAATCCGGGTGTGGCCGGGTTTTGCTATTTTTCTTTTTATTTTATTCTTTTATTTTTATTTTACTCTCCAAATAAACTCTAAAAATTCTAAAAAAAATCCTAAAATTATAAAATAATGTTTCTAACATTCTGTAAAAATTTGGGAATTTTTCAGAAATATTATTTAAATGGTTTTAATTATATAAAAAATACTAAAACATTTCTAAAAATACTAAAAAATTTTCCAGAAATAATAATTTAACTATAAAAACATTCTGGAAATTTTTAAATAAGTTTTGGAATATTATTTTACAAATTTTCTATTTTATTGTTTAAATTAAAATTTAAAAATATAAGTATTGCTTATAAAAATTTATTTAAAAAGACAGAAAATTATTTTTAATTTTCTGAGATTAATTGTATGATAATATAACAAAAAATTTATTAACAAACGTATATATGTTTATAAAGATATCATTCTTTTAAACTATTTTAAACTTATAAATTATTTTCTAAATTCATAAGTTATAAACATTTGTAGGTTATTTATTATATTATGGTTAGAAAGTTAATTATAAACATTTGATTATCATCTTACTATTTAAAGTTCATTAACAAAGTCTCAAAATATTTTTTTAAAGCATTATGCATTTTTATGTAGTTTAATTTAAATCTTTTATCTATCAAAATCAATGGTTCACATGTACAAATAAAAACATATACATTAAGATAGAAGAATCTAAGTCTTATTTCTTCTATACTTAGGTTGATTCTTGATTCATTTCTTCATAACCATAATCAAGCAATTATTGGAAAATTCTAGCTCAAGAACATGTGAGTTTTCTTATACCCCTTTTTACATTTTTGTAAATTCTTGGGATGTTGCACATGTCATATCAAACATGTTATTCTAGAGTCATAAACAAATACTATGATGCAATTCTATAGTTTAAGTTAGAGTTAGATTTGAATGTTATGTGTTACCTATTTGTTTGTATATTTATGTGTTATTATTATTGGATTATCATATACAATGCATTAGTACTAGTAGTCTTTAATTAACATGACTTATGTCAATGTTTAATATTAAGGTGAAATTGCCAAAAACTATGAGTATTACTAGTAACATTTGTTTAATGACTTTTGTCATTATATTAGCAAAGTTGAAATTGCCAAAATCATATTATTCAAACAATGTGGAACATATATATTTAGATAAATTCTTATTAGACTATTGTTGCATCTTATTTCCTCTATATATATATATATATATCAAATTGTATGAGAATCTCACCAACTATGCAAATAGTTGAACAAAACTTTATTTTACATGTGTAACACGTTAGTGGCTTGGATGAAGACACATTTAAGTTATTTGGACCTAGTTAATAAAATAAACAATGTTATTTACTTTGGTTTTGAATTGTAATATCGGTTTATGATTTGTTTTGTTTTGAACAATGTGGATGTTGAATGATTTTATGTTATGAATGAAATTGGATTATTAACTATTGAAACTTACAAAGTAGCACCATGAGTTATGAACAATCACAATCACGCCCCAATGTATTCCGCCATAGGTTGGGGTGTGACAGTTTTAGTCATATAAAACATATAAATTTTGATTTTCCCCCGATTGATGTAAAACCCTCCATTTAAGATTCATCAAATTCGAAGGATTAACGGTGTGAGTGTCAATAACCATAGGATTATTGATCTACATCGAAAAACGAACACAAGGAGCATCAATCTTACTTGGATTGTGTTGTAGTTGTATGAGTTTGGTTGAAGCACGTTTCGACCGGAAACGCAAGTTCAATATGAATTCTGAGAGGGTCTGGGATTAGGGGTGAGCAAAAAACCAAAATAACCGAACCAGAACTGAATTAACCGAACCTAAAAAACCGAACCGAACAAATAACCGAAGAAAACCGAACCGAAAAAAACCGAAACCGAATTATTCGGTTCGGTTTCGATTTTTCATATTCTAAAAACCGAAAAAACCGAACCGAACCGATATGTAATCTTTTTTAAAAATTTATATATATATATATATATATGTTGCTATTTTTATACTTATTTAACGTGATAAAACACACAAATAGTCTACCGTTAAAGATGATAAAAATTTGGATTAGATGAATACTATCATTTTAAAAGTTGAAGACCAAAATTATTGCATATTTAGTTATTTACTTTTGATTTTTTTTAAATGTAAGAATATGATGACAATTATTTAGTTTTATTTTGATTAGTTGGTGTTTGGTCAATTAATTTATGAATTAGCTATTGTTAAACATCTTTGCACTTTCAATATTGTGTGTGAGAATAACAAAAAAAGCAAAATCAAAAAAAAAAATTAAAAAACCGAAAACCGAACCGAAACCGGCAAGAAAAACGAAAACCGAAAAACCAAAAAACCGAAAACCGAATGGTTCCTAATAACTAAAAACCGACTATGCCGGTTTCGGTTTTAGCCAAAAACCGAACCGAACCAAACCGAGCACACCCCTGTCTGGATGGGGCTTTCAATACCAGAGCTTTCAAAACTTGAGTGCCAATATGTGTGTGAGTTTAATTTGATTTTTGTAAATGTTTAGGTCTGATTTCTCGTTCACATTTGTTTAAAAGCTTTGGGTTATTTGTTTAGTAGGATTACCATGCATGTTTAAAAACAGAAATTGATCTCTCTATCTCGTCCAAAATTAGCTACCGAACGTATATCTGCAGTTGATTCGATATTTGATTGCCAAAATCTTGGTTTGGTTGATTACCCATGATCTTTGGGGCTCGAGTTGCAGACCGGTTAAGGAAGGGGGAAAGAAAATCTGGAAATTACACTTTTGAGTCCCTCAGTTTTTGTATTTTGATAATTTTGATCTTGAAGTTCGTTAGTCACAAATTTGATTTGTCCAATTTACAATAATGATCCCCTAGTTTAATTTATTTTATTTATATTTTTTATTTCTTTCTTATTATTTTATGTTGAACCGTTTTTATAAAGCTTATAACTTTTAATTAAATATTAATAACTTGAATATTTTTATAAAAGTTTTATAGATCTTAAAATTTTCCTAATAAAAAATATTATTAATATTATTATACGTACGTACGTTTTGTTTGTAAAATCTTATAACTATGAATATATTATTATCCATGATTAGGGGTGTTCATCGAATCGAATTTCGAATAACTCGAATATGTCGAATCAAATGATTTCGAATTTTGAATTTTTTATGAGCATTTGAATTTAATTCGAATTCGAAATTTATTCGCAAAAATCCAATTCGAATTCGAAATTCGAATTCGTTTTCAAATTCGAAATTCGATTCTATTCGAATTCAGAATCCGAATTCGATTCGAATTCGACTAGAATTCGAATTAGTTTGATTTGCATTTAATTTAAAAATTGTTTATACTTGCTATCTTTATATATTAAAAATATCAAATAATTAAAACCTTAAATATCCAAATATCAAATAACCAACATCTAAGTTGTAATATTAAAAATATCATTTAAACTAAAAAAATGATAAAAATTCAATAAATAATGCCAATTATAACATATAAAAAACTTAAAGTGACAAATAATCAAAATATTATAAATTAACAACCAAAATGATCAATTTTCGAACTTCATAATTGATGTTTTTGTTTTGAATGTTTAGGTTTTGTGTATTTAAAAGTGTTAAAATTATGGGTGTTTTATAATTAAATTGACATTTATGTAATAGGCTTTCAGTTTTTATAAACTAAACCACTCAAATAAAAAGCCTAATTTTTAAATATAGTAATTACTTGTATATATAAAATAAAAATATATAAATAATTTAAATTCGAATTTCGAATCAAATCGAATTAAAAATATAAAATTCGAAATTCGATTCTAAATTCGATATTATACTACGAATCGAATCGAATTCGAATGTGAAAATTCGAATCGAATTTCGACTTGCTGTTTTTTGAATTGAAATCGAATCGAATTTCGATTATTTCGAGTCATATTCGAAAACTGAACACCCCTATCCATGATGAGTAATTTTTATTAAATTGTTTTATATTTTTAATTATACTAAATTGGTATGTTATATTGCATATGCATGGACATGTACACATACATACTGCATACATATGTTTAAAATCTGACACCATTTTCTTCAAAATCGAAATGTAGAAACCTTAAGGGATTACAAATCTAGTCATATACTTTGTGAATAGATTAGCTCTCTCAAAACCCTTACTAAAGCATCCATTTTTCAACACAATCTAAATAACTATGCAACTGCTAATGAGATTGTACGTGAAGAGGTCAAACAAGAATATGGATAAAAAATTAGAACATCATCTAAGTAATTAGACCCTTCAACTTGGGGCTAACATCAAAATAAAAATGACAATATGAAGTTGGAGGAGTTTTAGCACCAGTAGCGGATTCACGAATTTTTTTATGGGGGGCAAAAAATGGGTCTAGATAAAAAAACGGGTCGGGTTAGTTGAAACCATAAAACAAACCAATCGGCTCGGGTAGATGCAGCTCGGGCTAGTTAAAGTCACCAAACAAGCCTATCAAAAGTATTTAGAAAAACAATTACTTAAATAATCAATTTCAAAGTTACATCATAAGTTAATATTCGTATAAATTCTATGAAAAGAATTTTGTATTAATTTCCAATGGTGCCCTTATAATCAGATATATGCCCCTTAAAATCATATTCGTGCCCCTTAAAATCAGATTCGTGCCCCTTTATAATCAGATTTGTGCCCCATTTTGTTTCAAAATTAAACAAAATTATTTAAAAATAATGTGTTTTAACATTCGATCATGGGGTTCTAGGGGGCCTATCCCCCCCTAAGTTGGTTTTGTATCCGCCACTATTTATATAGAGATTCATTCAAATAAGAATTAACATGATGAAGAAAATTAAAAAGAAACATTTATAAACATATTATTTAATGAGTGAAATTATTCATTTTTTTTAAAGTATAAGAAGTTACTTTCATGCCCCTTTAAGCTAAATGCGTCAATTGGTTCGGTTAACGGTTTATTTGGTTTGATTTAATCGGTTTTCAATTTTTCCCCTCTCAAAAAACCGAACGGAATTCAAGAGCTGGTTCGGTTCTAATTTCGGTTAAAACCAAATCAACAGATTGAAAGCCAATTAATCGCATTAAAGTCAAATAAACCGAATAAATCGAATAAACCGATTAAAAACAAAATAAATCGATTAAGAACTGAATAAACCGATTTGAATAAACCGAATTCAACCGAGTAAACAGAATTCTTATATATTATTAATAAGATAATAAATTTAAATTTGAATTCGGTTTAATCGGTTAACCAAACAAACCAAATTTATATTAAATTGGAATTAAAAACCGAAATTCGGATATGGTTAGGTACCGAATCGAAAACCGAATTCGGAATTTGGATACAACTAGAACCAAAACAAAAACCGAATTCAGAATTCGGCTCGATTTTTTCAGTTACGAATACGTTTCTGTTTACGGTATTAAACGGTTTTTTGGTTTCTTTGAACACCTCGACTTTAATATATGAATTCGCTAGAGGGCCTTTTTTTTGGCTCGTCCTGGGCACCCAATTCTCAGGGCCGCCCCTGTATAAAAATAATTTATTTCAAGTCAAAAAAATTATTTTTATGCTTTTTAGACTTTTGACTAGAAAGAAATTTTTGTTTTCTTTAACTAATATTGATTATTAATTAAATATCTTTATATTCGTATAATCATATACATATGTATAGATATTGTGTAATTTAGTATTTGGAATTTGAAAGTTTTGGTTACGTTAATAACAGTATACAATTTCTTATTTGATTTCCTTTTGGAAAAAAATTTTTGTCACTTGAAAAGAGTTGCTAATAAAATGTGATTAAAAAAGGGCTGTTTTATTTGGACACCCCACTTTTATATTTTTACACCCCTGCGGGCCAATACGGGCCGTAATGGCCATTACGGCCCGGTATTGAGTACAGACACACATTCCAGAGAATTCCTAGGAATCAGTGCAACATTCTGTGGGACGGGCCGTACTGGCCATTACGGCCCGTCTTGGCCTAACCTTATTTTTCAAGCCATTTTGAGTGTCAACCAGTTTTGATAAACGTTGATACGGCCCGTACTGGCCAGTACGGGCCGTCTTGAGTTAATTTATTTTATTTAATCATAATTTACTTATTTAAATATTTTTTAACGATATACGATTAATACGTGAATTATTTGAACGATGTGTGTTATTTATTTTATTTAAACTTAATTTACGTATTTAAATTTAATTTTTAACGATATACGTTTATTATGTAAGTTATTTGAACGATACACGGCTAATACGTTAATTAAACGTCATAATGTCGTTTTAACTAAATATTTCATTTTGTAATCAGCTTGTTTACGTTAGTTAAAATAATTTAACTAACGTGCTCCTGTATCGGGCCACCGTCCTCGAGTGGCTCGGTCAGGCGCACCCCTGTGTAGCAACGCCTCGAGTGGCTCGGTCAGGCGCACCGCACGGTAAACGTGCGGTGGATGCTGCGGAGGCTCCTCATCTCGCGGCGGTGACAAAACCGGCTCCTCCCGAATCGGCTCGGGCTCCTGTATCGGGCCACCGTCCTCCTGCTGCTGCTGCTGGTCTGGCAATACAATAACCTGGGCCGGCTGAAACGGGCGGCCGTCCAGCCCAATGAACCGCAATCCCAGACCCGGGATGTCGGCGGCAACCTTCATGCTGATGACCGTACGACGATCGAGCTTACGAGGCTCGATCGCCGCCAGATCCTCAAGCATGTCGATCATGCCTCTGCTGCGGGCGATGTGGGTGACAAAGGCGCCACCCCACAATGTACCGCGCTCCTGTCGGTGGTAGAAGGAAGCGTAGTACAACGCAAAACACCGTGCCAGGTTGCACGGCCTGCCAGCAATGAGTGAGTGCAGATAAAACAGATCTGTCGACGTCACCCACTCCTGGCTCTGACCACGACCTGAGATGGTCGTCACGATGCAGCGGTGGATGTAACGGATCAGTGGATCTCTGATCGTCGAGGCCCGTACTCGGGGGCCGGTGAAGGGCGTATCGGATACCTGGGACCACCAGGCCCTCATAACCCCCTCCTCCCCCTGCGTCAAACCCTGTGTGAAGTCGTCACGAACGGTCTCCGGCTCGTAATATATGCCTAAGTGCACGGCGAACCGCTCGATCGACATCTCGACGTGCTGGCCGCATAAGGAGAACTCGACATCCGGAGGAAGCTCCTCGTCATCCTCCTCCCGAACTGCTGCCTGGTGTGTGGATGTCACGCCAACAATTTGAATAAATGGAAGCCTGTACTGGTTCGTTTTGTACGTCGCGTCCATCATCAGTACGTGCGGAAATGCACGCCACCAGCAATACGATTTTGGATGACAGAAGAAAATGTCTTCCACGACGTTTGTTTCAGGATCCTCCCGGGTATAGTAAACGTACTGCTGACTGTGAAGCACGTTTTCCAGGACCTGCATCGGAGTATCACCGAATTTCTTCTTGTTTTTTAGCTTCTGCTGTAAATTGTATACATCCCTAGGGACGGATACATTTGCAGGGTTATGTTTCTTTATGCTCGAAAGTATGTTACGAGGATCCATGTGTCGCTCGGTCAAATTCTCCACCAGATCTTCTTCCTCCTGAGTGAATCTTCTAACATATGGATGACCCTCTAGATTCTGAGCAGGCTCGTGATTGTGATTGTCGTTAATCACCAGCAATTTCCAGGATTCACGAACTTCGTTGTATAACCCTATCAGTTGAAACGGACAACCGATTTTCTTGCTGCCTGACCGTCTAAGGATTGCGATGCTATTGTGCTCGCCACCACGGTCACACATGAGCCAGACTTTGATTACACTGCCTGTTGTCTTTGATTTCTTCGTTCTTCTTTTGACTACAATGTAACCATTGTCTACTGCTCTACTTTTCACCCACCCTACCAGCGCTTCCTCAGACATAAACTCCTGACATATAAAAACAATAATAAATAGCTTAAATGGATAGCGATAATATACAATTATTAACATTTAGTTTCATTTAATTTACCTCTTTTGTTTCCCAGTCAACGTTTGAAGCCACCGGCTTTTTTTCATAACCCTCCTCCGTGTAACTTTGTTTACTGTCGTCATACACGAACCCATACGATGCTTGACTATCAAACCCGACATCAGCGTTAGGTTCAGCATTCAGATCTATCGTGCGGTATGAATACTCAACAGGAGGCTCTTCGTTCAAATCAGGCACGGAATAGTTGAAAAAACTCCCGTCCCAAAACGACATCGTTACAGATATGAATTATCTTGAAATATATTTGAATTCGAAAGTTACGCGTTCGTTTGAAACGATTCATGCTTATATACAAATTTGAAAATCTTCAAGACGGCCCGTAATGGCCTTTACGGCCCGTACTGGGTCAAATCAATGTCCTTCTGTCAGAATTGAAAAAGCAAGACGGGCCGTAATGGCCAGTACGGCCCGTCTTGATGTCAAATCATTGTACTAGGTTTCAGGGAATGTCTGTACGATGAATGAGACGGGCCGTCCTGGCCATTACGGCCCGTCTTGCTTCCAATCATTGGAACATGTTGTCAGGAGTGAATGTTTGACCGAAGCCTGAGACGGGCCGTAAAGGCCATTACGGGCCGTCTCAGGGGTGTATTTTTAAAAAAAGTGGGTGTGAGAATAACACCACCCTAAGAAATTACTACCTATATACATTTTGAAGTTTGATGAACAGTAATATTATTTTAATAATAATAATAATATAATATTAATAATATATAATATTTTAATGATAATAATATAATATTAATTATATTATAATATTAAAATATAATAACAATATAATATTTTAATGATAATATATAATATTTTAATGATAATAATATAATATTAATAATATTATAACATTAAAATATAATAACAATATTATATTAATAATAATATAATATTAATAATATATAATATTAATATAATAACAACATTATAATAATCATAATATACTAAAAATAATATAATAATAATAAAAAATACTATTATATTATTATAATAACATTATTATATTGTAATTTTTATTCGCTAGTTCTTAAAAATTTACGACTAAATGTATTTTATTTACTGTTTTAACATTATTTTTTACGTTGTGAGTCTAATAATATTATAATCTCACTTGTGCTTCTTTTCATGTTACTTGATTTTTTTACACATTGTGTAATGTAGGTTTTAGACAATTTTTATTTTTTACTATTATTTTAAAAAACTTTTGTGTTAAAATTTTTCAACACAATGACATGTTTATGTTATCTGAGTTTTGATTTTTAGCATTTCTAAAAGAATTGAAGGCTCAAAACGAATGGTCAAAGGAATAGATAATAATATAAAATTTTATTTAAGGACTAAAATGACATTTTTTATATAAACATAGGCACATTTTGACATTTAACTCTATTATAATAATATAATAAAAATAATTATATAATAAAAATATTATATTAAAATATAATATTAGTATAATAACGTTATTATATTCTAATTTTTAATCATTTACGTTTAGGTTTGTAGTTCTTGAAAATTTACGTATAAGTGTGTTTTGGTTAC
The DNA here is from genome assembly GCA_009363875.1 of Mikania micrantha. Lineage (NCBI taxonomy): Eukaryota > Viridiplantae > Streptophyta > Magnoliopsida > Asterales > Asteraceae > Mikania > Mikania micrantha. The sequence goes on along the minus strand of CM018697.1, from coordinate 9,133,877 downwards.
TGTTTTGGCATTGAGTTTTTTTACGTTGTGAGTCTAATAATATTATAATCGCACTTATGCTTCGGTTCATGTTACTTGAGAATGATGGTTGCTTTTGCAATTAAGTTCAATTTATTATTTTTTAACAAATTGACAGCCGTTGTAACCGTTTTATATTTGTGTTTTGATATTCATAATGGCACCATCCCCGTTATGATCGAATAGTCATATTAATATAACAATATAACTTGACCTTTTTTTTTTGCATATTGTGTAATGCAAACAATTTTTATTTTTTACTATTATTTTTAAAATTTTTTGTGTTAAAATTTTCCGACACAATGACATGTTTTATGTATTCTGAGTTTTGATTTTTGAAACCATATTTTTATCATGTTAAATAAAGGGTCCCGCCGCAACGCGCGGGCGGCGGCAACCCTAGTTAATTATGATAGGAAAGTTGCACCTGCTAAATAACTGCAGCCATCTAGCGTTACAAGTACGTGTGTGGCCAACAACTCTCGAAAGACTTTGACCGATGACTCTATAAGTTCAATCATAGTCTTCCGGACTGATTAGGTCTGCAGATGTTAATTAAAGGGAAGCGTTATTTGGACACCTCTTATGGATCAGTTAACAACACCTAGTCCTATACTGGTTGTAAAGACTAATAAAGGCTGATGCTCACCAAACTTCTTGTTTTGTCTAAGTATAGGAGTCTCTTTGAATAAACATCTTCGGAAGGAAGAAGTGATTCTTCGGAAGCAACATTGCTTCCGAAGGATAACTGATTCCTGCCGAAGGTTGTACAAGACAATTGCTTCCGAGGAATCCTCTAATGCTCGGAAGACAAAGACTTCCGAGGAATCTTCTTCTGCACACAAGACAAAGACTTCCGAGGTTTATCCTCTGACAAAGACTGTAGCAGCTTACTCTCAAAGTACAAAAGGTACTGACACAAGACATGCTGGTCTGAGTAAAGACAAAGACAACATGTAATGAGTCAGATAAAGCGCCTTACCTCTCCCATGCTGCATTAAATGCAAAAGATCATCTGAAGCCTTGAAGATCAACAACATTAAATGTCTTTTGTATTTAATAGTTCTTTGTAAAGTCAATGTCTATTAATGTAATGATTATGACTGAGTGTCTTAGCCTGTTAAGACACTCAACATACTAGAATAAGCTTTACTTTATGTACTTGTCTAGTATACCCAACTTGTATTCCTAAGTGTATACGGTTGTAGCCTCGGCTATATAACCTCCCAATGTATTGTTGCTTGAAGTGTGCTTGCTTGTATACTTCCACTTTGAGAGAAATATATCCTTGAGCTTGAATTATTCTTGTGTTCTTAATATTGTTCAAAGATTATTATTGTGTCACTTTGAGTGAAATTGTGAGATCATTCTAACAGAACATTCCGCATCTGTTAGAATTAAGTAAGAAATACTTGTGAAGTGTTGTTTAGAGTAAACAACCCGATCCTACAAGTGGTATCAGAGCTTTTGGCTCTTGAACTTGACTGACTAATCATCATCAAGTTACCAGTTCTATTTCTTATAAACCCTCATAGTATTAACACTCATTTTTCTGTGTCTGTCCAAGATGGCTGCTCTAAACAAACATGATACAGAAAATGGCACTCTCAACAAGCCACCAATGTTCACACCAGAAGACTTCGATACCTGGAAAGTCAGAATGGAAGGGTTCATCAGGAACCAAGACTTCAAACTTTGGAAGTCTGTTCTTGAAGGTCCCTACATTCCTACAGTTGCTGCTGCCGGTGCTGGAGTTGCTGCAGTACCAAAAGATCCATCTATGTACTCAGACGAAGATTACAAGAAGATGGAAGTTGATTCTAAAGCTCTTTGGCTAATTCAGATGTCAATACCGAACTCCATTATACATGCATTCAAGAAATGCAAGTCTGCTCAAGAACTGTGGAATTCCTTGAAGCAGATGTATGAAGGGTCAGAAGATGTCAAAGAAAACAAGAAGGATATGCTGAAACAGAAGTTTGAAAACTTTTGTCAACAAAACAATGAGAATATGTCTTCTCAGTACCTAAGGTATGTCCAACTTGTGGATGAATTAACTACTGCAGGTGTAACTCTTGATAATCAAGATGTGCTCAGAAAATTTCTGAGGTCTCTTCCAAAGGCATGGAATATCTACTCTGTAACAATCAGAAGAACAGAAAACCTGAAAACTCTAACTTTAGGAGAATTGTTTGGTATTCTCAGTGCCTATCAGATGGAATTAGATGCCCAAGAATCTAAAGTTTCTCACTCACCATCTGGTTCAGCAGCTCTTTATGCACCCATCAATAATCCTCCATACCAAAGCTATCAACCCCTCTACCATTCTACCTCCACACCCACTGTCACATTTCCTGAAACTCCAAATTCATCAAACCTTGTATCTAACCCAACCCCACTACTAACCTCTGGGCAAGGAGCTTTTATGGCTGAGGAGACAAATTACTTTCATCTGTGTCAAGAAGACTTGGATGGTATTCCTGCAGATGATCTTGAGGAGATGGATATAAACTATCAAATGGCTATGATTTCATACAGGGCAAAGAAGTTTTACCAAAGAACCGGCAGACAGTTCAAAAAGCACAATATGAAGACTGGGTTTGGACTTGACAAATCTAAACTCAAATGCTTTAACTGTCAACAGTTAGGCCACTTTGCCAGAGAATGCAAGTCCACAGGAACTCAGCAGACAACTTCTGGGCAACCACAACAAAGACCATCAAGCTCATCTAACAATGCAAACATTGCTGAACAAGATTTTGCAGACTGGAGCTTTCAAGCTGAGGACCCCTCCATCTCCAACAGTGCTTTGATGGCAAATGACTCATCTTCCTCAAGCAAGGTAACTGATAGCATGTGCTCACCTGAGTGCTTAGAAACATTAACTATTTATAAGAAAATAAATTCTCAACTCTGTAATGAACTTGAGTCTCTACAAGTAGTCAAGGCAAATTTCTTTGAGGTTGAAAGAAATTACAAAGAAAAGATTGAAGAAATGGAAAAGACCATTTCAAGTTTAAAACATGAAGATACTAACAAACAGTGTCAGATTAAAAATCTTTTAGAAAGACTAACCACTGCCAAGACTGAACTTGTATTGGCTGAGTCTTACAGAGACAAATTTCTAAGCCAAGGTGAAAAATATGAAAAACTTTTTAGAATGAGCAGCACAACTGAACTTGTGAATAAAAGGGGAGCTGGTTTGGGATACAACAATGTGGAACCTCCATCTGCTTATACTTCTATAACAGATGTTAGGTGTAAATCATTGGTTGACCTTGTGTATAATGAGGAGTTGGATATACACAAGGTAGTTCAAAAGGATAATCTCTCTGATCCAAGTACCTCAACATGCTCAGATGAGGATGATGTTCCTATTAAATCAGTAAAAGGAAAACAAGCTTTGAAATTTAAGAATCAAAATAAGAAAACTAAGAAACATTCAACAGTTTTTATCAAAGCTAAAACCACAGAAAATATCTCCTCAGATGAGTATGTGACTTGCCCATCTGACAAGTCAAAACGAGGTAGATCAATGGAGAGAAAAGTCAATTCTCCAGGAAAACAGGCAAAGTCTAAGACTAACAAGTATGCTGGAACATCCAAACCATCATTGTCTGAGGATCAAAGATCAGACTTCGTTAAAAGGGATAAGCAGCAACACTCTCCCAACATTCAAACTCTATGTCTGATGTGCGGTGAAAAGAATCATTTTGCTGCTGATTGCTTTTATAATCCAAGAAGCAGAATTTCCTCAATCAAGGGAAGAGGAAGAAAGAACAGTTGGAGTCAGTCATCTACTTCTTCGGAAGAACAGAGAAGAAATTTGGTCAAGAGAGCATCGGAAGCAAGTACCTCCAGTAATAGGAAGAAACAAAATAAAAATGCTTCTGAAAAGAAAGCATCGGAAGCAAAGAAAAGGAAGCTTCCGAAAGAAAAGGAACCTCGGAAGCTCATCAAAGGAATGCTTTCTACAAACAAAAGAGGTCATCTGTCTTCGGAAGAAGATCATCGGAAGGAAAAAGAAAAACAGCTTCCGATGACCATCAAAAGAAACCAAGTCTTCCGACAACTCAAAAGGCACAAGTATGGAAGAAGAAGGAATCATCTGATAAGCCATCACCCACATCAGAAGCATCCACATCATCTGTCCCACCTAGAATGATGTCAAAGAAATTTACTTACAATGATGCAAATGGTAAACCCAAGACCACATGGGCTTGGGTTCCCATCAGAAACTAACTCACTTCTGGTCATGTGCAGGAACAGCAGGAATCAAAAGGCAACTTGTGGATAGTTGACAGTGGCTGCTCCAGGCACATGACAGGCAACAAGACCCTCTTGCATAAATATGAACCATTCTTTGGCGGGTCTGTTGCTTTTGGAAGTGATCCAGTAGGAGGATACATAACAGGTAGAGGTACAATCACAAATGGTAAGGTAAGCTTTGAGAATGTACATTTTGTAAAAGAACTTAACTACAATTTACTAAGTGTATCACAGGTGTGTGATCAAAAGCATAACATGTTGTTTACTGAGCATGAGTGCATTGTTCTGAAACCAGGATTTGTGATACCAAATGATCAAATTCTACTCAGAGCTCCAAGAAGAAGTAACATGTATATGCTAGATATGAGCACAGCTGCACCTCTTAGTAATATAAGCTGCTTTGTCTCAAAAGCTTCACTTGATGAATCATCACTTTGGCATAGAAGACTTTGTCATGTAAACCTCAAAAATATGAATAAATTGGTCAAAAATAATTTAGTAATTGGTTTACCAACAAAAGAATTCATATGTGTTGATAAATGTGTTGCATGCTTAAAGGGTAAGCAACGCAAGTCATCTCATAATGCCAAAGAGATAAATTCTATTACCACAGTCCTTCATTTACTGCATATGGACTTGTTTGGCCCCACAAGTGTTAAAAGTCTTGGTAGAAAATCATACTGTTTGGTGGTTACTGATGATTTCTCTCGGTATACCTGGGTGTTTTTCTTAAATACCAAGGATGAAACTGCCGAAATCCTAAAGTCATTTATACTCAGGGTGGAGAATGAGAGTGACCATCATGTAAAAATAATCAGATCAGATCAAGGAACAGAATTCAAGAATCATGTTTTAAATTCTTTTTGTGAATCTAAAGGTATCACAAGACAATTTAGTGCTCCTAGAACTCCACAACAAAATGGTGTAGCAGAAAGAAGGAATAGGACACTAATTGAAGCTGCAAGAACCATGTTGTCTGATGCCAAACTTCCAATAACTTTTTGGGCAGAAGCAGTCAACACTGCCTGTTATGTCCAAAATAGAATATTGGTAGTTAAGTCACATGGCATGACTCCTTATGAAATTTGGCATAAGAGAAAGCCATTCATTGGATTTCTCAAACCATTTGGATGTCATTGCACCATCTTGAATACTAAAGATTACTTAGCCAAGTTTGCTGAGAAATCAGCAGAGGGCTACTTTGTTGGGTACTCTTCAAATGCTAAAGCATATAGAGTATACATCAAAGCATCCAGAGTTATTGAAGAGTCTGCAAATGTTCAGTTCAATGAACATACTCTCAATAAATCTGGAACCGGCCCTGATTGGTTGTTTGATCTTGATAGTTTTACATCTGCATTTAATCTGGTGAAAGAGTATGTTCCAGTTTCACAGTCAGCTACCATAGACATCTCCAAAGGCTCAAGAGAAGATGACTTTCGTGTTGAACTGCCAATAGCTTCAAGACAAAACTTGGCAGAATCCACTTCAACACAAAATGATGTATCACAGTCTGAGACAATCAACACATCTCAGGCAGGTCCCTCAATTGAAGCTGCTTCTAATTCACAACATCAAGAAGAAGTAGGAAGTCCTTCAGCAGAGGAAAATTCTCTGGAAATCACTACTCCCAGAGAAAACCAACCCACAACAGTTCAAACATTGAATCCACGTGATCTGCCAGAAATCCAACTTGAGGTAGTTCTTCCTAACCTTGAGTCACTCAACGTGGATGAATCTTCTCAACTGGATGTGATTCCAAGGACTCGAATTCACAGCACTCATCCAGTTGAAAACATCATTGGCAATGTAGAAGAAGGTGTCAGAACTAGAAGCTCTATGCATGAAGCAAATGTTTGCTTGTTTTCTTGCTTTCTATCCCAAATAGAACCTAAGAAGGTTGCAGAGGCTTTAAAAGATAACAGTTGGGTAGAAGCTATGCAAGAAGAGCTTCTTCAGTTTCAAAGACAAGGAGTTTGGAAAACTTGTCCTTTGCCTAAAGGAAAGTATGCCATTGGAACCAAATGGGTGTTCAGAAACAAGAAAGATGACAAAGGTGTTGTCATCAAAAACAAAGCAAGATTGGTTGTTCAGGGATACACTCAAGAGGAAGGCATTGACTATGATGAAGTCTTTGCACCTGTTGCCAGAATTGAAGCTATTAGAATATTTTTGGCATTTGCAGCTGCAAAAGATTTCAAAGTGTTTCAGATGGATGTTAAAAGTGCCTTTCTTTATGGAAAAATTGATGAAGAAGTTTATGTGTGCCAACCTCCAGGATTTGAAGATCCAAAGTTTCCTGATCATGTCTGTAAGCTTGATAAGGCTCTTTATGGGTTGCATCAAGCTCCCAGAAAATGGTATGAAACTTTATCTTCTTTTCTATTGGCAAACAAATTCAAGAGAGGAACAATTGATAAAACTCTCTTTTTCAAGAAGTCAAATCAACATATCATGCTAGTTCAAATCTATGTTGATGACATTATCTTTGGTTCTACTAATGAATCTCTCTGCAAGGAGTTTGAATCACTGATGAAATCCAAATTTGAGATGAGTTCAATGGGAGAACTCACCTTCTTTCTTGGATTACAAGTGAAACAAACTCCTACAGGGATTTTCATTAGTCAATCAAAATATGTCAAGGACATTCTTGAAAGATTCAAGCTTTCTGATTGCAAAGCTCTGGGAACTCCTATGTCCAAAACAACATCACTTAGCCCTGATCTTGAGGGGGAGGATGTTGATCAGCACCAGTACAGAGCAATGATAGGCTCTTTGATGTATCTCACAGCAAGCAGGCCAGATATCATGTTTGCAACTTGTGTATGTGCAAGATTTCAGGCCAATCCCAAAGTCTCTCATATGCTGGCTGTAAAAAGAATCTTTAGATACCTCAAAGGAGCACCAAGTCTAGGATTATGGTATCCTAGAAATGAAGACTTCCAATTCATGGCTTATACAGACAGTGATTATGGGGGTTGCAACATCAGCAAGAAATCCACATCAGGGGGATGTCAATTTCTTGGATCCAGGATTGTGTCTTGGCAATGCAAGAAACAGTCATGTGTTTCTACTTCTACTGCAGAGGCTGAATATATAGCTGCTTCTAGCTGCTGTGCACAAGTCATCTGGATCCAGAATCAGATGAAGGATTATGGAGTAGATCTGTTCAATACTCCTATTCAGATAGACAATTCCAGTGCAATCTCCATCACCAATAATCCTGTCAAGCATTCCAAGACCAAGCACATCGACATCAGATACCATTTCATCAGAGATTGTGCAGAAAAGAAGTTGATTCATTTGGTCAAAGTTGATTCAGAAAACAATTTGGCAGATCTCTTCACAAAGGCATTTGATGAAGGAAGATTCAGGTACTTAATAACATCCATTGGGATGATCAACTTTGAATAAATGTACTGACAAGGAATAAATAATTCCTCGGAAGATAAACTTAACTTATCTTCCGATGAGTATCTACTCAGCAGAAGATAGGTTAAGTCTTCGGAAGCATTATTTCTTCCTTAGTCGGAAGATCTCACACTTCAGAAGCTAACTTACCTTCTGAAGTAATATTCTTCCGATACATTACTTTCGGAAGCATAGGCTTCTCAAGGTACTCTTCAGAAGAAAGTGTCTTCCGAAGAACATTTTGCCTAATGAATTTTCTAACACTTCAGAAGCAGTGCTTCCGACAGTATAAATTTTATACTTCGGAAGCACATCCCTTCTGAACTCTCTTGGTCTAATAAATACCCTGCTTCCGAAAGAAACTTCTTCGGAAGCACCTCAGTCAGAGAAAATAAATTGTGAAACCAGCTGTCATCGGAAGACCTTTTTCTGACATCCGGATCTCAAATTTAATGTGTCTATATAATTAAATGCTGAAATCCGAATGTATATAAAGGTCTCCCGCTCATTCAAATTCTCACAAACTGTTTCACTTTGAACTCTTCTTCTCCTTGATCTCTCCAATTGTGCCCTAAAATCACCAACTCTCATGGCTCTTCTTGCTTTCAAACCTGCTCACAACGTACCAGCGGAGTTATCAGCAGAACATGATGCTGACTTCGCCCCAATCATCTCCTTTCTTCAAAGGAGCAGGTATTTCTTTGCATTAACTGTTCAGCCCTTGGTGTATGAATCTCATCACCAACAGTTCTGGGCATCTTGTTCTGTTTCCTCGTCTTCCAATGGTCGGTCTCTTGTAGCCACCATTGATGCTCATCCTATTGCTATTTCTGTGGAGACCATCTGTCGGCATCTTAAACTGAATGATGCCGGTGGAAAGGTTTCATTCACGAAGGATGAGGTAGCATTGACATTTCAGTCAATGGGGTACGAAGGTCCTCTCCCTTCAACAACCTATTTGAAGGGTCGAGTGTCCTATAATTACAAGTACCTCATACATGTGTTTTTACATTGTCTTTCAAATAAATCTGGTGGTTGGGACCAAGTTCCATCTGATTTAGCTTCGGCTATTCATGGCTTGGTTTCCAATCAACTGTTTAATTTTTCTGCTTTTATTTTCAATAATTTGGTTGACAACATCATGTCACCAAAGAAGTTTTGTATGTATCCCAGGTTTTTGCAACACCTTTTTAATGAAGAGTTGGGAGCTTCCCTTTCTCTAACTGGGAATACTTACAAAATGCCCTTGGTCTCTTCCAAGATTTTTGTGCAACTCAAGAAGAAGAGTGCTCAGTTCTCTGGGACATTCACTCCTCTTCTTTCCTCTATGGAGTCCCCTGCTCCAGAAGGTGACAGCTCTGTTAACCCCACAGATGCTGAACCCACACCTTCCACTTCTGTTCCTCACCCCATAAAAATCACTTACAAACGCAAACGAAACCCTGTGCAACTTTCTACAGTTGTTCAGGCCCCTTCTACTGAACCAAAACAGAAAAAGGTTAAAAGAACTGCTCAGGGCACAGTTCTACCTAAGGTGAAAGCCACACCCCTTGTTTCTCCACAGGTTCTTCCTTTGAAACCTGTGGTTGCCCTTAACCAGCCTGAAAGCCCTCAGCTTATGTCACAAAACATAACTGAGAATATTCAAAGGGATTCACCCATCATTGAGTTTGCTTCTCATGAAGCAACTTCATTAGATAAGAGACTGTCTCCCAAGTCTCCAGGTTCATATCATCCAGAAATGCCCCCCACCCATACTATCACCCAGGCTCAAGGAACCCCTGCTCTAGCTGTGGAGGAACCACTCTCTCCAACTACCCAAACTTTAATGAGAGTGGTGACACAGTTACAAGCTCGGTTCCCTGACCCAGAGCCTATTCAATCAGAGGTTGGCCCCAGTAGTTCTGAAGGGGTCAATGCAGGTGAGGCTGCCACTACTGTTGATCTTAATAAAGATCCACAGGACAGTGGTACAGGCAATAGGACCTCACCTGCGGCAACCTATATTGGGGAGGACTTCTTTGAGGTTCTTCTCAATGAAGGGAATCCAGGGTGCCAAGAAACCACATCTGGTGGTGGAGGTGCAGGAGCTAGGCTCAGGACTCCATCGCCCCATGATTCTACTCCGGTAGAGGAGGGCACATCCACACAGGAATTGACGGCTACAATCAGTTCCCTCCAAGCCAGGGTAGCTCACTTAGAAGCTGAGGTGGCTACCCTGCGGCTTGAGGTCCAAACCAAAGATGCAACTATTCTGGACCTCAGGAGGCGTCCCCCGGTCACTCTACATCCATTTCACCCTGATCCTGCTACTACCACTTTCACCTCCCCTGATGCTACCAAAAAGGGGGAGAATATACCAACTGCAGGGTCAGGATCAGAAGCAAGGGAAGAGGAGGGTGCACAGGAAGTTACTCCATCCTTAGTCACTTTGACTGCTGAATGGGATGACTTCTTGGGTACTTATTTTCAAGATTCTTCTTCTACTTCCTCTTCTTCTGCTTCTGAGGATACAAGGGAGGTTGCCAAAGAGACTGAACAGCAAACATCAAATGTCTCTTTGGAACCTCAGTCCCCTCTTGGGACTAAGTCCCCTTCTGGGACTGAAGCTGCTGAGGCTCTCTCTTCCTCTTCTGAGCCCTTTGTGGAATCCAATAAGGAATCATCTAAGGAGATTGGTCAACTGGAGGAGCTGCAGCTGCAGAGGTTAACTCCGAAGCTGCAGCTGCCTCCGAAGGCCCAGTCATCCTAGATGTTTCCTCCACAGAGGAGCTACATGCCAATGAACCAGCTGGTGAGGCAACAGAAGAAATCTCCTCTGGGGCAAAAATAGCTGCTGATGACAAAGGAAAACGTAAGCTAACCCCAGAGGAGGAAGCAGAACAGGAGGAGATGAGACCAAAGAAAACAAAGGGCCGACCAAACACTTCTCTAGATGAAGAGCGAGCTAGACTCTCTGCTTTGCTAGAAGAAAAAGGTTATGACTTTGATGAAGTCATCAACTGGTCGGTACCTAGAATGGCTGCCGAGCTGGACAAGGTGCAGCAGCAAGAACAAGCTGTTGCTGCATCAAAGGCCCTGAGTGTACTTACAAAGGAGCAAAAAGAGAAGGCCTACAGAGACAAGAACAAGGCCTTTCTCTTGGAATATGGCTTCCATGCTCGGCAGCTAGGCCCAATGAAGAACTCAACCATGGATATGCATATCAGAGATATAAAAGCCAAAGTTGCAAGAGGTGAGTTACCTTCAATTGAACAAATCAGGGCAAGAAAGGAAAGCCTAATGAGAGGCTTAGGTTTAGGGGGAGGAGCTACAATAGAACTTCCCCTCTCTGGTGCAGGGATCAGAGAGGGAGAAGAAGTCATGTGTGGGGAAGCAACAAAAGCTATGTTCCCCAAAATGTTCCCCCTAAATCCAAAAGAAGAACCAATATCTCCTCCTTCAAGTCCAAGTATGGATAACATGCCTATCTCCTCAGTCTACAAAAAGGGTAAGAAGACTACAAGGAAACAATCAATACCAAACCCTGATCCTGAGAGACATACACAGGCTGAAGAGAGGAGAACAGAACCCTCAAGGGATGAGGATATTGGGCCACAGTCTACTGCAACAACAGGTGCAGCAGTAGAATCAACTGTGGAAGCCCAACAGGCCAGAGTTCTGAGGAGTCAAGCCACTGCTCAAGACAAACCAAGATTCACAAGAAGAAAGAGCATGGCTAAAAGGAAAAAGGAAACAAAAACCATCCCCTTAGACTCTGAGCCTGATACAACACTCTCAGTACTTGTAGCCACATCAGAAGCAACTCCCAAAAATACACAAACCCCAGAAGACATGAGGGATATCAGCAGATTAATGCATGAGCATTCATACATCCCTTTGGTAGATTGGAGCTTCAATGCACAAGAAAGAATATTCATCCTCACCGACTACAATGGAGAAATAAAACTGGTGGATCTTTTGCATCTGATGACATTGGCAAAACCCTATATACTTGATCTAGATAAGCTCCCTCTCAATAATCCTGACAATGGAGCAGATGGGAGGTCAGCTATCAGATTAATTAGAAAAAGGGCACAGGTACTGAGGGGTACATGGAAGCCAAGGTTTATGCCTTAGAAGTTTTGGTAGCATCAGCCTAGGGGGAGACTGTAAAGACTAATAAAGGCTGATGCTCACCAAACTTCTTGTTTTGTCTAAGTATAGGAGTCTCTTTGAATAAACATCTTCGGAAGGAAGAAGTGATTCTTCGGAAGCAACATTGCTTCCGAAGGATAACTGATTCCTGCCGAAGGTTGTACAAGACAATTGCTTCCGAGGAATCCTCTAATGCTCGGAAGACAAAGACTTCCGAGGAATCTTCTTCTGCACACAAGACAAAGACTTCCGAGGTTTATCCTCTGACAAAGACTGTAGCAGCTTACTCTCAAAGTACAAAAGGTACTGACACAAGACATGCTGGTCTGAGTAAAGACAAAGACAACATGTAATGAGTCAGATAAAGCGCCTTACCTCTCCCATGCTGCATTAAATGCAAAAGATCATCTGAAGCCTTGAAGATCAACAACATTAAATGTCTTTTGTATTTAATAGTTCTTTGTAAAGTCAATGTCTATTAATGTAATGATTATGACTGAGTGTCTTAGCCTGTTAAGACACTCAACATACTAGAATAAGCTTTACTTTATGTACTTGTCTAGTATACCCAACTTGTATTCCTAAGTGTATACGGTTGTAGCCTCGGCTATATAACCTCCCAATGTATTGTTGCTTGAAGTGTGCTTGCTTGTATACTTCCACTTTGAGAGAAATATATCCTTGAGCTTGAATTATTCTTGTGTTCTTAATATTGTTCAAAGATTATTATTGTGTCACTTTGAGTGAAATTGTGAGATCATTCTAACAGAACATTCCGCATCTGTTAGAATTAAGTAAGAAATACTTGTGAAGTGTTGTTTAGAGTAAACAACCCGATCCTACACTGGTCGTATGGATGTCTAATTTTTTCAGAATGTGTCAGATTTTGTCTGACGGTTGAAAAATCATACGGGCCGTATGACCCTATACGATTCGTATAGCTATAAAAAGTTTTTTTTATTATTTCCAAAGGAGGTACATTAGTATGTCATACAAAAGTGACCTGCTCCATCAATGTGGGGCCTACAAGCACCAATCATTGAACTCCTTTATAGATCTAATTTCTAAGGCTATGTGTTATCAGCCGTGACCCAGGCGTGATGCCCCTGGGTCACGCCCCCATCACCATAACACACTGGGCGTGACCACCAAGTGGTGGTTCAGTCGTGAGGGCTATCACGGTGTGAAGGAGAAGAAAGGGAAAAAAGGTGGTGATAACATGGAGTGATGGGAAAGTGATGGATAACATAGGTAAAGATGATATGAAGTGATAAGGGGGTGATGGTGTTGATTGATTACGTGATGCCTACGTTGAGTGATAGGAGCTTTTGCATAACACATAGCCTAATATATATATATTGTAAGTACCTACATCTTCTTCCTCGTTCTTATGAAAACCAGCCTTCAAACATTACAAAAAATCTGGCCTACATCTTCTTCCTCATTCTTCTTCGTCTCTGTCACAATTGTTGCTTCTGCACCCACTGTGCAAAATAAAGATCCATACGGGCTGTATGGCCGTATGGGTGCGTGTCAGAAACGTGATTTGATGTGCTAGTTTTTGTAGGAAATAAAATATACATACGACCCGTATGAGCCCATACGAGTCGTATGGATGGTGTATGTTGAACCAGTCTGGCGTCTCCCTAACAGGTCCCAATTAAAAGATATTCAAAAAAATCAAAAAGCATTTCAAAAACTGAAAATCAAGCCATATCTTAAACTGGAAAAAAACTGAACCGAAATTCTGAATTTGTTTTGCATTTTGTTTAGCGGTTTCAATTTTTTTGAATTCGATTTGTTCGTTTTATTCGTTTGACTGATTAAACCGAATTAAGATTTAAATTTAATATTTTTATTAATAAATAAATAATAACATATAAGGTTGAATTTTGTTTATTCGGTTTTTAACTGCTTTATTTGGTTTGTTTGAATTTAGATTTAAATTTATTATTTTTATCAACAAATTTTTATACGTTATTATAAAATAGAAAAACAAGTATAAATTTATAGAAAAAATAGGTTACCACACACTTTTTATCATATTAGTGTCAGACTCACTCAGACATGGGCCTAAAAAAACTCGTTTTTGTTATTTATTTGTGGTTTTTTTCTCCTGTGATCTTTATTTTTGCATTACTAAAAAGCTTTTCTGCTATGCTATACAACATATCCTTCTTGTGAGACCAAATTAACGTTTTCTTCTCAGATATGGAAACTAGTTTTGCTTTCATATTTACGTTCCTATTGATGCAAAGATTTGGCTCAAGCATAAGTGCTACTTTTTCTTCAAATGTCACGTGTATTGAAGAAGAGAGACGATCCCTTCTTTTAATCAAACATAAGATCACAGACAGGCATAATCTTTTGTCAACATGGAGCGGAAACAAATGCTGTGAATGGTGTTAGGTTTAATCTTGATTTAGTTTTATTATTTAGTTGGTACTTTTAGTTAGTTTATTTAGAAATTAAGTGGGAGGTTGAAAGTGTTAGGATTGACCGAATTCAATGGATGTATACGTTGGGTAAAACGTGTGCCTAGTTTCTAGGTAGGAAAGGTCATTAGGTAGTTAAGTATTTGCTAATTTGTTGCTCAAAGAAAATTCTATGTAAGGCTATTAATAGCTATTTTCACATGAATGAGAATGTCGTAAGTTTGAAAAACATCAAAGTTTTTTTTCTTCTGCAAGTTTCCTTAGCTTTCATACGTGAGTTTGAGTGTGTGTTAAGGGCCCAATCCAACAATTGGTATCTAGAGCAAGGTTAACGGGGGGCTGTTTTGAGAGTCGTTACGAGGAAGGCGGCATCCTTGGCTGTTGTCGTCGGAAGCCAGCACGAAAGAAGAAAGATTATGTTGCCGATCAAAAGGAAAAGAAAGAAATTGAAGACTGAGTCGTCGGAAATACCATACCGGCGTTAAAGAAAGATCGGTGAGAAGAGACCGAAGTCGTAATAGACCGAATGACTTGAAAGAAAGACCGATTGCTCGCTGGAGACCGAAAAAGACCGTAACCAGAGAAATAGAACCGGTGAGACCAAGAAGACCGAAGCAGTGAAAGACCGAACGGTGTGACTGAGACCGTGTAGGTGTGACAATGACCGGAGGTCGCACCAATGTAGACGGGAAAAAGACCGAGCTCGAAGTAACCGAGACCGGCGGTTTTCTTTTCCTGGGTAAGAAAGCAAGACCGTAGACCGAAAGAAGCTTTTATTGTAAGAAAGCTTAGACCGTATGACCGGAAGATAGACCGAGATTGTGAACAATGACTGAGAGTTCATAATAGATCAAGTCGTGAACCGAAGACCGAAAGCGTTCACGTTAGTAAGAGAAAGAGGAAGACCGAACCTGTGTTGTTCATGTAGCAAGAACCGAAATCAAGATTAAGGGTTGAATGTTAGGTTTAATCTTGATTTAGTTTTATTATTTAGTTGGTACTTTTAGTTAGTTTATTTAGAAATTAAGTGGGAGGTTGAAAGTGTTAGGATTGACCGAATTCAATGGATGTATACGTTGGGTAAAACGTGTGCCTAGTTTCTAGGTAGGAAAGGTCATTAGGTAGTTAAGTATTTGCTAATTTGTTGCTCCAAGAAATTTCTATGTAAGGCTATTAATAGCTATTTTCACATGAATGAGAATGCCGTAAGTTTGAAAAACATCAAAGTTTTTTTTCTTCTGCAAGTTTCCTTAGCTTTCATACGTGAGTTTGAGTGTGTGTTAAGGGCCCAATCCAACAAATGGCATGGAGTTGGGTGTGGCAGTCGAAATGGTCATGTTGTCAAACTTGATCTTCGAAGTCATTGGAAAGATTTCAATGAAAAATGGCTGGAAGGTAAGTTGAGTCCTTGGTTACAGAATTTGAAGCATTTGCGTTACTTGGACTTGAGCATGAATGGTTTCTCAGGTAAATTCCTGAATTCTTAGGGTCGTTCGAAAGTTTAGAATACCTTAATTTGTCACACTCAAGTTTTAGCGAGGGAGTAGTTCCTCATCATCTTGGAAATCTCTCAAGGTTACAAGTTCTTGATCTTAGGAGTATTTTTATCTTCGATGATGGATTTGGGAATTTCCTAGCGCCTATTGTGGATGATTTGAGATGGGTGTCATCGCTATCGTCATTAAGGTACTTGGATTTATCAGGGATATCCATTGGTAACCATACTGATTGGTTCCATCCGGTTAACATGCTCCCTTCTTTGCTTACGTTGAACCTAGCAGACACTGGTATCAATATCCCTTCCACTCAATTCGTCAATTTCACGTCTCTTAATTCAATCGACCTCTCTGATAATGACATCAATTCCACCATTCCTATCTGGTTATCAAACCTTACTGGCCTCATGCATCTAAATCTTAAATTTAATAAATTCCATGGTAAAATTCCTGATTTTATAGGAACGTTCAGCACACTTGCTTCCATCGACCTCTCAGTCAATTCCTTTTATACTTCGATGCCGGATTTACTATGTAATTTGAGCAGCCTTTTTCATCTCGACCTTTCAGATAACATATTTTCTGGTCCTGTTCCTTCAAATCTTGGACTACTCTTGAGGCTAGAATACCTAAATCTTCGTTATAATCATCTGAGTGGAAACATTCCCTCAAACTTTGGACTACTCTTGAGGCTAGAATACCTATATCTTCGTTATAATCAATTGAGTGGAAACATTCCCATGGTCAGCAACCTCGTTCGTCTAGATCTTTCAAGTAACAAGTTTTCTGGTCCCATTCCCTCATACCTTGGACTATTATCAAGACTAGAAGACATGTATCTTTACGATAACCAACTCAGTGGGAACATTCCCATGAGTTTTGGACAGCTTTCGAAGCTCAAGAATCTAGATCTCTCTCGTAATTCATTCGTCGGAGTTCTTTCTGAAACACACTTCACAAACCTAAAGAATCTAATCTATTTGGACTTGTCTTCGAATTGGTTTGCTTTGAATTTCAGCTCTCGATGGATACCTCTCTTCCAACTGCAAGTATTTAGAGCAAGTTCCTGCAGCAACATCGGACCCTACTTCCCGAATTGGCTTCATACACAGACACATCTTCAGCAGTTAGATCTTTCTAACTCGAGTATTAGAGGTACATTGCCAGAGTGGTTCGATAGCATCTTGTCTCATATTCTTCACCTGGATTTGTCCAATAACCAGATCGGTGGCAAAATGCCGCTATTTCATTTCGATACTAGTGTCCTAACCACCTTGAAGATGAACTCGAACAAATTTGAGGGGACACTAGCTGCATTTCCGTCAAATGTGAACCATTTGGATCTCTCAAATAACTTACTGTCAGGAGAACTCCCTCAAACTGGTGAAACAATGAACTTAACTTTAGAAGTTGTTAATCTCTCAAAAAACCGCTTCACTGGAAACATTCCAGTAGACTTATGCAGGGCTTCATACATCCAAGTTTTGGACTTATCACAAAATAAACTTTTTGGAAGGCTTCCTGAGTGCTTAGGGAATTTGAGTGGTTTGATAGCAATGGATCTTTCAAATAACACCATCATAGGTGTTGTTCCAAGTTCATTGGGTTCTTTTACACAACTCACGACATTGCACTTGCACAACAATAGACTTGAGGGGAAACTTCCGCTGTCTTTACAAAATTTGACGAATTTGGTCACAATGGATATAGGGTACAATTTTCTAGTGGGTGATATACCTTTCTGGAGTGGAGAAAGGCTATTAAACCTTAGAATCTTGAACCTACAATCAAATAAGTTTACGGGTAAGATTCCACTACAGTTTTGTCAACTCAATGCTATTCAGCATTTAAACTTGGCGCAGAACAATATAATTGGGACGATCCCTCCTTGCTTCGCTAATTTAAGTGGAATGATCACCGATCAAAGTAGCATAGTTTACCGTATTTATAACTATGAAGAAAATATTCAGGCTTCCATTAAGGGAATTCAGTTGGTGTACACCAAGACAATAAACTTTCTCACATCCTTAGACCTTTCAAGCAACAACATTACAGGGAAAATTCCAGATGCTTTGATGAACCTTGTAGGTTTAAAGAACTTGAATCTTTCAAGAAACCAACTTAAAGGACGGGTTCCAATGAGGATTGGAAATCTAAATCAAATGGAATCTTTAGATTTGTCCATGAACATGTTGTCTGGTCAGATACCTCAAAGTTTGACTACCTTGAACTTTCTAGGCTACTTGAACCTATCATTCAATAACTTATCCGGTCCAATCCCTATTGGAAATCACCTCCAGACTCTTGTGGATCCCTCTGTTTTTCAGGGGAACGATGGACTCTGTGGGCCACCACTATCAAGAAGTTGCAAAGGAGACAATTCATCATATGATCATGTTGGTAAAGTTGAAGCTCAAGATGAAGATGAAGATGAAGACTTTTGGCTTTATATTGGCATGGGCGCAGGTTTCGTTGTTGGATTCATAGGATTACTAGGGAGTTTGCACTTTATTAGGAGCTGGAGGGTGGCTTACTTTGAGATGCTTGAAAATTTTTACACATCAATTCTGGTGAATCTTGCTTGCCTAAGGAGAACTTTTGTTTCGTAGCAAAAGGTATGTTATATTGTTATTTAATGTGTACTGTATGTGGCTACCAACTATAGAAAAAAGACTGACAGATGTATGGACTTTAAGTGTTGTTTATCATTTTTAAACATTGAGTATTGATATACAATAAAATCTCTGTTTCTGTTCTATTGTTTATTCTGTTTATTGATTAGATAATCAAAAGATACAACATCTAAGATACTAAGTTAGCAAATTCCAATGGGTAAAACTGCTAAAAAAACCTTCGGCAATTGTTTTGAAAGTTTACATAGCGTGAGGCATACTGGCATGTTTGCATCTGGCTTTAATGGAAATTTTGCTAGTGGTTGTCAAAAATCCGAAACAGTTACGAAAATAAAAGATCGTCAAGTAGATGTTCAGAGCAGTACTAGTTGTCAAAGTTCTGATTATAAAAGTGGCCAGATAGTTTTGAATAGATTCTTATTCGGTTATTAAAATAGATTCGGGTTGAATTAGACATTTATATACAAAATATTGCTTATTCAGATCATCTGAATTCAACCCGAATAAACCATATAAAGCATGTTTATTCGGATGTAAAAATTAAACATATTCAGGTTATTCAGATGGATTCAGGTCAGTTGTGCATATTTCTTATTCGGGCTGGTAGATTTTGCGGTATGTTCCACAGATTTTGTTTACCACACTATTACAAAACTAGGCAATTGTCACCAAAATTTATCATTAAAATAAATGGTAGCAAATTCTACTACCAATTTCTCACCAAATGCAAATTAAAAGTATTTAATATGATACGGTAGCTAAATAGTGAGAAATTTAACCACGTTTTATTTTTGGTTGCAAATTGGTGAGTAAATAATTATATCATAATTTGCCACCATCATAATGGTGGCAAAAAAAAGGAAACCACTAGAGGGCACGTTTAATAATTAGGAGTGTAAACAAGCAGAGCCGATCTCGAGCTTGTTAAGGCTTGAGCTTGGGTCGTTTAGATAAACTCGGGCTCAAGCTCGAGCTCGGCTCGTTAAAAAAAAATTTAGGCTCGAGTTCGGCTCAGCTCGGCTCTTTTAGATTTTATTTATTCAAAATCTCCTGTAAATCGTGAAATCGCAGTCGAGAAGTGGTGAATTCTTTGCAATTGTACGTGGTGATTGCTATTTGCAGCCGTTGTATTTGCAGCCGTACGTGGTCGTCAAGCCGTTTTCGTCTAGACATTGTCGCTGAGTTGTTGTCGTCGATCTGTTGTAGTCAAGCCGTTGTCCTATGCAATCATACGTATCGAGCGTTTGATTCTGTTTGTCGTGGTGATTTCTGTTTGCACAGTGGAAACGATCGATTGGAGGAAGCTGAGGAATCGCTTGCTTTGGGAAGTGATTATCAGCAATATCCGTGCATCACTACCGTCGATCCGGCTCTCATTCTCAAGTATTTACGCATTTCACATTTTCACAACTTTTTAGTGTTCAGATTGTTCGAGTATATACATACTTCTAGGGATAATATTTGAATTGGCTTGTTGGATTAGCAAGAGTCTAGATTACATCACACTTGTGTCGTTTAGGCTGAATTCACGTAGGATGATTTGTAGCTTTTGTCAAAATTTTAATGAAGGGTCTGTCCTTTCAAGGTCTGCAATTGTTTGCCTACATGTTGAGTGGATTTGAAATTGAATTGAATTGTTCTTGTTGACATAAATAAAACATACAAAGTGAATGAGATTATACATTACATACGTGACTTAGATGCCTCATAGTGTCTCTTGAATTTAAAACCAAGTATATTCTTTTGTAGGACTAATTTGCCATAAGCCTATGAGAAAAGGGTGAATTTTAGTAATGTTTTCATCCAGTTTTAACCATATGCATTGTTTGGTACTCAGCAGCAATATCTCTAAAAGTTGAGTTTAGGTAAATTGATAACATACAGAGGAACCATAGCAGGTTTTTTTTCTTTCTATATTTACTTATTCATATGTTGTGAAAATTGACAGCCACAAGATATACCGTTATTTGTTGGGAAGCTAATGGTAGCATATGTTATTTGAACTATTGGCTAGACCAGTTTTCATGGTTTTACTCTTTTAGAAGCTAACGGCTGGAGTAGAAGATGGTTTGTTCTAAATGAGAAAACCGGAAAGGTTAGTATCATATTAGGAGCTTTGATATACTTCTAAGCACTAAAAGTGATTTAATTGATGGGATTTGGTACTTTTGTTTAGGCTTTAACTCATATTTTATATGCTTCTTTTGGCCCAATTTGATTGTGTTTTTTTATGCTAATTGATTGCTTAATAGTTGTTTAAGATTCAATAGTTTTTAGATCTTTGTGTGAACCACTTGAAAATTACTTTTGGTAGATTAAGATTTTAGTTTTAATTATTAAAGAGTATATATATAATTTCTATCCATTGTAATTCTAATTAGTAGATCATATACCCAAATCACATTATTGTAAATATGTTGTCTGCAGCTTGGATACAAAAAAAAAATAAAAATAAAAAAAATTCCGTGGTGTCATCACTTTGGAGGTATGTGTTGGTGATCTCTCTCTTAAAGTTAATTTTCTTTCTCTTTTATAATCTTTGGGAACATATTCATATTATCTATATTTTATATTGACTCCCTACTTTAACTTACCACAAGATATTTGAACATTGGGATCTTCTGTTATTTTATCAAGGAATAGCTGAGGATAGCAATTTTAGAATATGCATAGTTAACAATTGAATATTAAAATGGTAAATTAGATACCCCTAACAATTGAATTTGTAAACAGTAAATTCTCCAATCTAGCAAATTACCATTACCATTAGTCCATTACTGTCTTATCCTCTTGTTGCAGTTATGGCCATGCAGGAGCAAAAAATAGAACACGTGTAGGGATCATTGTTTTTATGCTATTAATTAATATGTAAATTGATTTGATAATACACATTTAAGTTTTATATGTGCAACCATGCTCTTTTAGTTTTTTTTCTGATGTGGCTATCCAATTATCCATTACTCGACAAACAACATATATATTACATGTTCATCATGTGTGGTTCTTTTTTTTCTCTTATCAAGTTATAAAACCGCTACTAATGCTTAATCTGCAAGTTCAGTCATTCATATTTTAATTTTGCATCTAATCTTAATCTTACAGAAAACTGAACAAGAGAAATTGGAAAAGCTTGCTAAAAAGGTTTCTCTCCAGTCTAATTTTCTTTCTATATCTTTCTTTTGATATAGTGTTTCTTCTAATATTCTTTAGAGATGGCAATTTTGATCTATATACTTATAAACAGTTCAATATGGGTTGTATCTTATCTCGATCAGGCAGGTTAAATAAAATTTGATTAAATAAATCTAAAATTTTTGATTGTAAATTATATATCTTGTTATAAGAACAATTTTATATATATTATGTATATATAAAGAATATTTAAAAGTTTTACCCAAAAATGAGGCAACTGTGGTTAAACCTTACATACCTCTCCTGGTGGTTATAAGAATGCATTGCATACAATGAATCTCTTTCTATTTTGAAGATTTGCAAGATGCATGGGTTTGACTATATGATTTCAGTTGACTTAATTGGAGTCAGACCCAATGGTATCCTCCTACTCTGCTCATATGTTGAAAAAACATTTTCATGGGGTGAATGTTTAAATCCAGTTAGTGTCAAAAAAATATATGTGTAGAAATTGGAAATAAAAAACCTTAAAAATTAATATTCTTTTTTTTTATGACAACAGTCGATTCGCTGACAAATCCTCAAAGAAAAACTCGTATATCAATTACATCACCTATGTTTCATTATTTCTAGGAGGAAACCTACTACTGAAATAAACTCTCTAGAGTAGTCAAATAAGATATTAACCAATGTCATTACTAACATCACCCTCACAAAATGAAATTGAACCATTATGAATTTTATTTGCAAGTTAAACGGAACTTGACCCATTATGAATTTTTATTGCTTATTTTGTAGAATGAAAAGTTGAATGAGATTATCAAAGAGACTTTGAAGGAGAAAGAAGAAGAAAAAGAAAGATTAAATGGAATTATTGCGGAGTTGGAGGCTGGAAAGGAAAAACATAAGGCAGAGAAAGATGCTACGAGTAATCGAATGTCAAAAATTGAAAATATGTTAAAAACATTGGTCCGAAAATAGACTATAAAACTTTTAGATTGATTGTTAGACTATTATTATGTTTGGATAGTTTCTATTATGTTTAAACTTTTATGATATTTAGTTATTTTGAAATTTAAGTAAATCTAAGTTCTGAGATGTGAAATGATCACAAATTTGTTTTAGCAGATTTTATGTTTTAGCATGAAAAATGAGAAAATGGTCATACAGGTCATACGTGTTTTGGTGGCAAAATAGTGGCAAATATGTTTGGGTTTGGTTGGAAAATGGTAGGTAAAATATATGGTGGAAAAAATGGCAGCAAAATGTTAGCTATAATGATATGGTGGAAAATGGTAGCAACTAATATGTTTGGAAAATGGTAGCAACAAATACGGTGGCAATATCATCGCATTTTTTTTATGGTCTCAACATATTGGTGGCACAAAGTATTAAGGTGGCAAAACGGTAGCAGCAGGTAATTTGCAACCAGGGTTTTTCCCACCGCTTTTATGGTTGCAAATTGGTCTCAAACTAGCATTTGCCACCATTTTGCTACCTTAATTCTGGTAGCAAATACCGTATTATGTAGTAGAGAGTTTTACTGTCAAGATCAAACAACTAGGTCCGTAAATGAGTCGAACGTCAAATGAACGTACAGTTTGTGAGCCATTCGACAGAATGTTTGTTTTATGTTCTTTTGTTCAATAAAATGAATAAACATGAACAAGAGATTTTGTTCATTTACTTTAAACCAAAAAATTAAAATTTAAGAATATAAAGTGTATTTAATGAATAACATGATAAAGGAAGGAACACAGCTTATTCATATATTTTAAAACTTAAATCTTTGAAAAATTAGTTTTGATAATTTTGGATACGATATATGATCCGAATAATAAAAAGGGTAATCTGTCCAGATTCTATCTGAACAGGAAATCCTGGATCGGTTTTTTCAAGTTTTGTATACAATTTGATTTCTAATTTTTTATTTATTTTGGATTTTTTTTGACACCCATAAAGTAGCCCATTGGTTTTCATTAATATACATAGAATCATGTTTTCACCTGGGTTTTTGATTTTAAAACAATTCATGAAGGTTTTCATGAATTGGCGTATCAAAATGGTGTATTGGTGGCGTATTACAGAGCCAAACCACACAGGAATACATAGTTGGCGAATGATACGCCAGTGGGAGGCGTATCATACGCCGGGTGCAGCCCAAATCGCGGATTTTTCCCGTTTTGCCACCTATTTAAGCCCAAGAACCTAGGGTTTCGACCCATCTTCGACTTTGACGACTTTTGGAGGTTCTAGGGGTTTCCAAGGCCTAGGAATTCATCAATTAACCATTCCAAACCCCTCGGAGATTCCCGAATTGAAGTTAGCACACAACCGAATGAAGATGCAAGGCTAATTCCGTTGAAATCACGACCGGGTGAATGGTTAGTTAGGTTTAGGGATTTCTATGATTTCAATTGTAATTGAATACAAAAAAGAGTGGGTTTCTATCTTTATAATTGTTTGTATGTTGCTTTTCGTATTGACTCGAACGATTTGACTTTTCTGATTCAATCGAATGTTTATCATTTTTCAGTTTACAATTGTGAAACATTGAATGTCAATTGGATTATCACTTTCAAATTGATATTGGTAATTGATATCCTAGGGTTAACATTAATTGGTTTTCATCAATTAATTACTAAAATTAGGTTTATCAATTATCCGTTCATGCGAGAAGTAACAATTCATGTCTATGTGATTGTTTTGATCAATTAAATCATAAAGGTTCCTACTTTCCTTCTAATTCAAATCCCAGGTGTGATTCGTTTTCATAATTAAGTTACACTCCATTTGCTTTCATTGTTAATTTGCTACAAAAATTAGCTTTTTACTAAAGTTCAAACAACCATCCATCGATTTTACAATTCTCGTCTAGTTAAATCAAATAACGATACACCATCCATCTAAACTCTTCGTGATTTGACACCCTACTTACCCTACTAGTTAAGGTAGATAGGAACACACTCATTAACTCTTATTTGATCGGTACTTCGACGTCGGTCAAATACGAACACGATTGAATCACCGGATGAATTGAAAGTCGTGGATCACACTTTCAGATCAAACTATTTGTTGTTCACTAAAATGTTTGATCGGATAAAATTAAATTCGAAATCAAGAACAAGTATCAAATTGTTGAATTTCGTGAAATGAACCAGAGAGTAGAATGATGATCGATCAATCAGGTTTTGGAAATACGCTGATGATTTGGAAACTGCCTCCAGGCAGTTTTCAAGTTTTCTAATTCTCGAATTTGCCACTAAAATTATAAAATGAATTTGCATCTAAACAGGGGCTCTGCCCTTGGACCCCGCTATTCGGGGGGCACTGCCCCCGGACCCCACCAAGGGGGCAACCCATTGAATCATAAAACATTAAACAAGCGTGCACCCCACACCTAACTTATTTAACGAGTTTCATGATTCGTATTGATCGATAAAATTAATCCTAATTACACTAAAATATCTAACATAAAATTGTAAAAACTTGTGGGTATTGTTTGGAATGTTTACTTAGCGTGTTGCGTGACTGCACCTCGCTTTAATAGAAATTCAAACAGCTTTAATGGAAATTTTATTATTGACTACTAGGTAAGTCAAATATTCAAACCGATATAAAAATAAAAGATTGCCAAGTAGATATTGAGAGTAGTCAAAGTCCTGTTAATAAAAGAGGTGCTATATATTCATGTTGGATATTTGGATGTAAAAATCAAGCTTATTCACGTTATTCAGAAGGATTTAGAACGTATATGGATATTTCTTGGTCGGGTCGGGTTACGAATAGGGTCCATGTAACAACCGAAATTTTAGTAATTTAATAATAAACGTACGAGATTTCGGTTACTGTTGAAACTGTGACGATTGTGTACGAAAAATTCGGCATTTATGACAGGAGCACATTTGGTCGTGCTTGAAATCCACGAGGATTTAGCAACTTTTGTTATTGGGGATTGATAGTATGTGAAAAATGATGAACGTGGGCGAAAACCGTGCGCAAAACGGAGTTCGTATGCTCCCGGAATCGCGAAACGAAGTTAAAAATCAAAAATGATGACGCTGGTGACGTGGGGCGGTACGCCTGGCGCGACGCACCCAGTTGGGGCGATGCGCCCCGGAGCATATGTCGGCCAAACTTTGTTTTAAGCGATCAGAACGCATAGAAACCTTCAAAATCGCATTTCTTCGATCTAACTCGACTTCCGGACGATATTTTCTTCATCTAACACCTCTAATCTTCAACTCAAAGCCCCTTAAACATCCAGATCATCCCAGGGATTATATATACAAGTCCTGATCGATGTTTTAACCGCAGAAATTCGTCAGATCAGGTAACGGTTCCTTTTAACCTTCTAGTTTGATCTTGATTGATTAGATCTTGATTTTGAACGTAATAAGATAGTTAGGATTGTTGATTATTGCCTAGATGATGGCTAGGATTGATTATAAATGAAGAACACGAAGTTTTAACGGTTAAATCCTTGTTTTGATCCGTTGTAATGCCCGGTTTGCATGAAATCACAACTATGGTTATAATGGTTTAATCCATTTGATTATGACAATATAGGTGATTAGCTTGGTTAATCTTTGAAATACAAAGGTTAAATCTAAGTGTTTCAAACTAATCACAATCATTAACATACTCATTGGAGCGATTATCTGATGTTTATGATAACAGTCAGATTAGTATGTTAAACATGGTTATTAAACCTATTCTAAGACTATGTTGTGATATTTCATGATATATGGGTAATCAATGATAAGGATTATCATTTCTAAGCCATTAATCTGTTTAGGAACTGTTTTAGCATTATAATCAACAACATTAACTATTTGATGACCTTCAAGGCAATGTCTTTGACATTGAACGTTCAGAAAGATCTAATCAGTAGGTTAAAACATAAATGACTTATTAAGTGTAAACGAATGCAGAATTTCACCATTAGTACCAGTTTACGAGTGATCTTGCTACAGTAAGACATCAAGCGAGTTCTATGAGCCCTCTTTTATTATTTTAACGTTTTAGGGCTGATATGCATGTTATAAAGTTATTTTAGGTAAATGATTGTTTTATCTGGCTACGGTCAGATAAGAGAATGTGTTAAAGTAAAGAATGTTTCAAGTTGTAAAGTTACTGTATGAAAGTGACATTAACCGGATTAAGGTCAGGTAAAGAATGTTTTCAAGTAAAGAATGTTTTAAAGTAAATAATGTTTGAAGTCTCAATTGTGATTGAGTAGGAAATATGGTTTTGAAATCCCGGCTGCGGTTGGGCAGAATTTGAGCACTGCGGTGCGATAAAGTGTTTATGATTATGATGGTTTAAACTATTTAAACCATGTTATGTATGAATGAAGTATGTAACGAAGTCTTGTACCGGTATGAGCCGTCAACTTCGGTTGAAGGTTGAGGAAGTCCTGTAAAAGAACAGGCCTGTCGACTATGTGTCGCCAGTTGAGTAAGTCTTATACATGTATGAGCCTGTCAACTTCGGGTTTTCAGTTGAGTAAGTCTTGTATTTATACAAGCCTGTCGACTTCGGGTCGTCAGTTGAGGTGTCTTGTGCTGCACAAGTCTGTTGACTTCGGGTCAACAGTTGAGGCTAAATTTTATGCATTGTATGATTGATGTAACGAGAAAATGTATGTTATGTTTATGAAATACTTTATGTTCGATATGATAGAGACTGTCGACTTCGGTCGGCAGTGAAGGCTAATGTTTTATGTATATTAAAGATTTTACTTTTATGAAAAGCTAACTTAGAACTCACCAGCGAAAGCTGACCTGTTTTAGCATGCATGTCAGGTTGAATGGTTAGAGAAAGGAGACCAGGAAGGCTCATGGCATATATTGAAGATTACCCCTGGCATAGACTGGCTATGATATAAACCTATTAAAGATATGAGCTTTGTACTAATGTTTGTTTAGGTTTGTATGATACTTTATGTAGTCGCCTTAAATTCCGCTGCTATGATAATGTAAATATGATCTAAAGAGTATGGGTTTGATGTTGCCAACTGAGGGGTTCGGGGCCTCTTAAGTTGGTATCAGAGCCATAGTTTGAGAGATCCGGTCATCCCTAATGACTGGACTTAAACTGAAAATGGGACAGAATGATAAGAATGCCAGTCAAGGGTAGTTTGATGCCATGAGCTGAATGTTATGTACGAGTTAAGACGTAGGTGTAAGGTTAGAAAGGTTGTTAGAGTCATGCACGTTGGGGTGACGGGATGGGAAACGTTTAGAGCCTATGAGTTGGGTAAATGGTTAATAACACCTGATCAACGTCATTAACGATTTACGAAGCTTATTTCGTGCTAAACTGATCTTGTACTGACTCATCAATTGTGCATCCTGTAGGTAGTTAGATGGCTGAACAAAAGGGTAGACTATGTAAGCAACCACAGGAACATGAAGAATTACGTATCGAGAATGAAGAACCCATCAACGAAGATGATCACGAGCATAACGAGAAACCGGAGAATGAAGATGAGCTTACTCTAGAGCCTAGGGTAGCGAAGGCTATTTCTGATGTGGTCTGCAAAGTCATGGAGGAAAAGTTACCCGTCTTTATTGCAAAAGCACTAAAGGATACGTTGGGAGACGAGTCTGAAGGGACTAAGGAAAGCACCAAAGATGGACCGAATCAAAAGTGGGCATCTGGATTAAAAAGAAATAGAAAGGATAAACCGGGACTCCCTAGAAAAGGCGTA
This sequence comes from Mikania micrantha, assembly GCA_009363875.1. Taxonomy (NCBI): domain Eukaryota; kingdom Viridiplantae; phylum Streptophyta; class Magnoliopsida; order Asterales; family Asteraceae; genus Mikania; species Mikania micrantha. Next base: position 9,105,631 of record CM018697.1, on the reverse strand, counting down.
AGGTAGGAGAAGTTGAAACATGCATTAAGTGCGGAAGGAAACATTGGGGAGAATGTCGTCTGGGGACTAATTTGTGTTACCGTTGTGGACAAGCTGGACATTTTTCGTATAATTGTCCAACTAGGCCAAAGTGTTACAATTGTGATAAATTTGGTCACGTTAGCAATAATTGTTTTAAACCAAAGACAATAACTACTGAAGCCAACAAACCTGAAAGTAGCAAGGAGGGTAAGAAGCACGAGGCAAAAGCTCATGCCTTTACCATGACGAAAGATCAGGTAGACAACGACCCTGATGTGGTGACAGGTACATTCTTGGTTAATGTGAGTTAAAATTTGATCTAGATTTGAGGAGATTATTCTCTGTGATTATAATAATATTTTGTTAGTATCATAAATACTGACAAGGTCTCACTAGGTTGAGAAACATATGTTGACATTGGGAATCGAGAATGGAACCTGTGTTTACTAAACGTGAAAGTGAGATAGAAAAGTCAACTATACGGATATGTGTGATAGAGGTGTGATTAGAGATGAGTAAGCAAAGATAAATGAATATATGCCTAGCATTAGATATAAGTGAATGCAATGTATATAGTGAGTCTATTGTCAAATGCGAATGACAAGAAATGTTAAACCAGCAAGAAAGTTGAAGGGCATAAGAGGTTGAAATAATATGATATACTTTTGACAAATAGTGACGTGAAGATAGATCAGACTAAGAATTAGTATGCTAAAGATGTTAGAAATGATTTTAATAACTCTAATTGGAAGTTATTTAAGTTAGAAGAGAATACATAAGTGTTGCAACATTGTTATCGTTTAATGAACTATGTTGTTTTCACGTGATAATGGATATTGAATATGCATAGAATATGTAAAGAGCTTATAGTATAGATTATAAGATGTGGGTTTAATACGATTACAGGTGTTAAGGAAATTTTGCATCTGTTGCAAGAAATTACTTAAGGAACTTTGTATTGATACAAGTTTAATGATAAAGGATAATTGCCACTGTTTTATGTATAAGAAAATTCATGGTATTGTTATGTAATAGTGTGCATACGTATGTTAACAAAGGAAAGTTTTATAATAAGATTGTCATGCATAAAATAGATCGAATGATGTAGCCCTTATGGAGGCCAATGATAAAGTCCTCTTAACAAGGGAAAAAGATGAAGTTCTCATAATGAGACAAATGATAAGGTGAATGATGAAGCCTTCTTATTGAGGGGAAACAAGAAAGTTCTCATTATAAGGTGACTAATGAAATCTTATAACAACCCCATGACTTGGGTTGATCTGTTGCATGTAATGAAAAATTTGGTTGGCCTTATGCATTGACAACCTTATGTGTTAAGATATGTATTTAAGTTATGTTGAGAAAATTTATTAAGGACCAATTTTCCAACGAGTTTCTATAAATGGTTTAATGCCAAGAGAGATAACTGTTTGTAGAGACTAAGTGTAAGGATTTAGCACAAGCCTCAAATTAAAGAATAACGTATGTTGTAGCTACAAAATATGACATGTTGTAGTATACAAGTTAGGAAAAGATAAGGGTGCAAGGATTAAGTACCATAATAAGCTACCTGCTACAGCTAAAGTATGACATAAAAGGGAAGACGACTTGTTACCATATGATCGTCAAGGTGTGATTAAAGCATGCTTATGGTTATGTTTATGTTGTTCTGTGTTTATGATGCTGATGAACGAAAGATGATATGTCATGACTATGTATACACGTTTAGGTGGTAGCACGGTTTATGCATGAAAGTATGTTAAGTATGATGAATGCATGTTAGTAAATTATGAGGATGAATTGTATGATAACATGGCAGGATGACAATTATAGGTGTTAGGATGAAATCCTAGGTTGCTAGGATGAAAGTATGATGCTATGATGGTTACATGCTAGCATGACAGGGTATGATGCTGGGATTTTATGATGATATGATACTAGCAAAGCATGTTATGAGTAATCCTATGTTATTAGGATAATGTACGATGTTATGTTAAATGATGATATAGTGCTAGTATATCATGTTATGATAAAGGATGGTTGCTCCAGTACTTGTTACTGGGTAATTATGGATCTGCAGAACACTTCGGCGGGTCAGATCAACGGTTATGGAGCCTTGTGCCGGCATAAGCCCATGGTTACGCTTGGTAGTAGTAGTTGTATGATGATTAGGAAGTGTCTGGTAGACGAGCAGGCACATGTTCCTTTAAAGGATCATTTACTATTAATGGTAATAGTAAGATTAATTGAAGAGTTTCAATTAGTTAAAGCTCGAATGAAATTTGCACAGAATCGACAAAAGTCCTATGCCGATAAAAGACGGAGACCGATAGAGTTTGACGTAGGTGATCAAGTACTGTTAAAAGTTTCACCATGGAAGGGAGTTATTCGATACAGGAAGAGAGGAAAGTTGAGTCCGAGATTTATTGGACCTTTTCAAATAATGGCACGGGTCGGTAAGGTAGCTTACCGATTAGATCTACCAGATGAACTGAGTGGAATTCATCCGACATTTCACGTTTCACATCTGAGAAAATGTCTAGCGGATGATGTAGCATATGTGCCTTTAAATGATATTGAAGTTGATGAAAGGTTGAAATACATAGAAGAACCAGTTGCAATTGTTGATACGAAAGAGAAGTAGTTACGTAACAAGGTGATTAGGCAAGTTAAGATTCAATAGAAACACCGAAAAGGATCCGAGGCGACATGGGAGACTGAAGACGAGATGAAACGACTCTACCCACAGTTGTTTGAAATGTAACAGGTTTCGAGGACGAAACCTATTGTAAGGAGGTAGATTTGTAACAACCGAAATTTTAGTAATTTAATAATAAACGTACGAGATTTCGGTTACTGTTGAAACTGTGACGATTGCGTACGAAAAATTCGGCATTTATGACAGGAGCACATTTGGTCGTGCTTGAAATCCACGAGGATTTAGCAACTTTTGTTATTGGGGATTGATAGTATGTGAAAAATGATGAACGTGGGCGAAAACCGTGCGCAAAACGGAGTTCGTATGCTCCTGGAATCGCGAAACGAAGTTAAAAATCAAAAATGATGACGCTGGTGACGTGGGGCGGTACGCCTGGCGCGACGCACCCAGTTGGGGCGATGCGCCCCGGAGCATATGTCGGCCAAACTTTGTTTTAAGCGATCAGAACGCATAGAAACCTTCAAAATCGCATTTCTTCGATCTAACTCGACTTCCAGACGATATTTTCTTCATCTAACACCTCTAATCTTCAACTCAAAGCCCCTTAAACATCCAGATCATCCCAGGGATTATATATACAAGTCCTGATCGATGTTTTAACCGCAGAAATTCGTCAGATCAGGTAACGGTTCGTTTTAACCTTCTAGTTTGATCTTGATTGATTAGATCTTGATTTTGAACGTAATAAGATAGTTAGGATTGTTGATTATTGCCTAGATGATGGCTAGGATTGATTATAAATGAAGAACACGAAGTTTTAACGGTTAAATCCTTGTTTTGATCTGTTGTAATGCCCGGTTTGCATGAAATCACAACTATGGTTATAATGGTTTAATCCATTTGATTATGACAATATAAGTGATTAGCTTGGTTAATCTTTGAAATACAAAGGTTAAATCTAAGTGTTTCAAACTAATCACAATCATTAACATACTCATTGGAGCGATTATCTGATGTTTATGATAACAGTCAGATTAGTATGTTAAACATGGTTATTAAACCTATTCTAAGACTATGTTGTGATATTTCATGATATCTGGGTAATCAATGATAAGGATTATCATTTCTAAGCCATTAATCTGTTTAGGAACTGTTTTAGCATTATAATCAACAACATTAACTATTTGATGACCTTCAAGGCAATGTCTTTGACATTGAACGTTCAGAAAGATCTAATCAGTAGGTTAAAACATAAATGACTTATTAAGTGTAAACGAATGCAGAATTTCACCATTAGTACCAGTTTACGAGTGATCTTGCTACAGTAAGACATCAAGCGAGTTCTATGAGCCCTCTTTTATTATTTTAACGTTTTAGGGCTGATATGTATGTTATAAAGTTATTTTAGGTAAATGATTGTTTTATCTGGCTACGGTCAGATAAGAGAATGTGTTAAAGTAAAGAATGTTTCAAGTTGTAAAGTTACTGTATGAAAGTGACATTAACCTGATTAAGGTCAGGTAAAGAATGTTTTCAAGTAAAGAATGTTTTAAAGTAAATAATGTTTAAAGTCTCAGTTGTGATTGAGTAGGAAATATGGTTTTGAAGTCCCGACTGCGGTTGGGCAGAATTTGAGCACTGCGGTGCGATAAAGTGTTTATGATTATGATGGTTTAAACTATTTAAACCATGTTATGTATGAATGAAGTATGTAACGAAGTCTTGTACCGGTATGAGCCGTCAACTTCGGTTGAAGGTTGAGGAAGTCCTGTAAAAGAACAGGCCTGTCGACTATGTGTCGCCAGTTGAGTAAGTCTTGTATTTATACCCTGTCGACTTCGGGTCGTCAGTTGAGGTGTCTTGTGCTGCACAAGTCTGTTGACTTCGGGTCAACAGTTGAGGCTAAATTTTATGCATTGTATGATTGATGTAACGAGAAAATGTATGTTATGTTTATGAAATACTTTATGTTCGATATGATAGAGACTGTCGACTTCGGTCGGCAGTGAAGGCTAATGTTTTATGTATATTAAAGATTTTACTTTTATGAAAAGCTAACTTAGAACTCACCAGCGAAAACTGACCTGTTTTAGCATGCATGTCAGGTTGAATGGTTAGAGAAAGGAGACCAGGAAGGCTCATGGCATATATTGAAGATTACCCCTGGCATAGACTGGCTATGATATAAACCTATTAAAGATATGAGCTTTGTACTAATGTTTGTTTAGGTTTCTATGATACTTTATGTAATCGCCTTAAATTCCGCTGCTATGATAATGTAAATATGATCTAAAGAGTATGGGTTTGATGTTGCCAACTGAGGGGTTCGGGGCCTCTCAGTCCACAAATTTTCAAATACGAATAAACTGTTATCCAACCCGATGAACACCCCTATATCTTGTTTTAGTTCATATTTTTCTAAAATTTCAACTCAATCTTGTTAACCAGTTTGACTGTCAATGTCAAAGGAGTACAACTATAAAGGAATCGAACATTCATTGAATAGCTTGTGAACTGTTCAACAATAATTTCGTTTATGTTCGTTCGTTCAACAAACTAAGGCGGGCAAAACACATCTTAATGGATTTAACAGGTTTTAGACGACGCAATTAATGTAAATATAAAACATGAAAACGACTAATTTAACATTTGGTTTGGTGATTTTAGCATGAAAGTTCTCTATTTTATGCAACACAAAAGTAAAATAATGAAGTTTAGCCTCTTAATTTCTATTATTTTGAAAAAACATAAAATTAAATAGTAATTTTTTTTGTTAAACAGGTCTAATCGTGTCTAACAAGTACCCATTTTGCCAACTCTGCAACAAATGAATGAACATGAACAAAAAAATTCGTTCGATTTATCTAAACCAAAAAAATCAAAAATATAAAACACATTTCATGAATAAACATGATAAATGAACAAAAACAAACACATTACCGAACATTCGCAGATATAAATGAACGGATATGTGCTTAGTTTATGATCTTCAAAACTTAAATATTTGAAAACTTAGTTTAGGTAATTTATAGTACGATTTACTTCGATTTAAGATAATTATATTTTTATTTTTATATTAAGCGTTTATATTTATGCAAGATGATTTTGGTTAATGTTTGAGATTGAGAATGCTAATTTTTTGAAAATAATATAAGTCTGTTTGTGTTTGTAAACATTTCATTGATAAGTTTAATCTTACTATTCTAATGCCACATGTCATCTTATTGCTATTTCATTTAATTCTCTTTTTAATAAATACCTATATCATCTCTCTTATTAAATAATCATAATATTAATCATATTATTTACGTTTTTGATATTAATCTTACTTCTTATCTTATTACTCTAATAAACAAAAATCATTTTTGCCACTTGTCATGCTTTTAGAATACTAATGTCACATATCATCTTATTGTTATTTCATTTAATTCACTTTCTTAACAAATACTTATATCATCTCTCCTATTAAATAATCATAATATTAATCATATTATTTACCATTTTCATATTAATAATTAAAAATAGTTTTAAATAAATTAAAATTTAATTTTTGTTCAAAAATATGTACTTTTTTATAAAAATTAGAATTTTCTTATAAATAAGAAATATTTAAAATCGTTATTTTTAGGAAATTAATAGTTCTAAAAACAAGTTTTCTTAAAAGATGATTTTTTTTAAATGAAATTAACTATAAAACTAAGTTTTAAACATATGATTTTTATAAACAAATGACATTTTTTTAAAACAAAATATTAAAATTCTTTTTTTTAAAACCACAAGTTTTAAAGAAATGATAGGGAAAACTATACTTTTGACAAAAAAACTATATGAGTTTCTAACATTATAGTTTAAAAATCTTAGTTGTTACAAACTAAAAAGACCAAATAATAATTCTTTAGTTATTAAAGTTTTTAATTGTTAGTCTATTACATAAAATCTTTGTCTATACTTACTTTAATCATTCTATACAAAAATATTGTTTTATAATTCTTAAGTTTTTATTAATAACTATTTAATATTTTATGATTAATCCGTGTAATACACGGGTTAGTAACATAGTTTCTTAATAAATGAACACATACAAGAGTTTTTGTTCAGTTAGTGTACATTAACAGCAATGAGGTAGTGCCTCAGTGGTACTCTGAGATTCTTCCATATGGGAGGTCTTGGGTCCAAATCCCTCCCACAGTGAAAAAAGGGTCTGAGGTGGGTCAGGTTTTTTCCCAGTGGGGTGGTTGTGGTGGCTCATTTGAGGTCCAGGTAACTAGACCTTAGGGACATGGCCTGAAAACAGTGGACTCACACGATTGATACATTCGCCGTTGAAAAAACAGAAAAAAAAAAGAAACTATTCATGAACACATTAATTGTTAAATGAAAGAATACAAAAAACAGCTTTTTCGTGTTCATTTACTATCTTTTTACCATCATTTAAACAATAAGTAGTTGGATATAACTAATTTTGCAAGTAAGGCCCATAAAAAAAACAAGGCTTTCAAATTACAAAAAAAAATGATATCTAATTATATGTTTAAGTTCTTTTTTTATATTTTTAGTTTTTTTTTGTGAGAATAGTAAATCTATCCTACTTTTTAAATCTATCCTACGTTTTCCGCTCCCTATTTTCTAAGTTTTAGCCTCAAATCATACAGCATAATCAAATTATCAACGACCGATCAGAAACCTCTCATTTGGGGCTAAGGGCCGTTTTGTTGGGTCTGAATCATTAAGTGTTGAATGGTTAAGATGTTTGAATGGTTAAGAGGGTCTGAATGGTTAAGTGCTGAACTGGTTAAGAGTGTTTGGTTGCACATCTGGATGAGAATGAAAATAAAAAAAACAAAAAAAAAACCTTTTTTTTAAACCTAGCCGGTCGAGCGACACCCCACAACCCGCATCCATCACCTCCGGCCAGCTCCTCTGCAGCACCTCAGCCTAGCTCGTCCGGAGCATCTCTGCCTAGCTCGTCCGCAGCACCGCCATCCACCGCTGCCGGTCGAACCCTCACCATCGGTCGTCGAACCCTCACCATCGGTCGCAGATCCCCCCGTAATCACCATCGATCGCCATCAGTCGAACCCATCACCTCCGCCCAGCGCCTCCGCAGCACCACCGCCCACCGCTGCCGGTCGAAGCCTCACCATCGGTCGTCGAACCCTCACCATCTGTCGCTGCCATCAGTCGAACCCTTCGGTTGCAGAAACGCTAGGTCGTCGAACCCTTACAATCGGTTGCAGAAACCCTAGGCCTCGAACCGTCGCAGTCGAACTAGTGATGGTGGTCGTCGATTAGTCAGTGGTGGTCGTCGATTAGTCAGTGGTGGTCGTCGTCAGTGGGTGGTGGTGGTCAATCAGGGCTGGTCGACCATCGGTGGGGAGGAGGCCATCGATCGGTGCTGCCATTCAGAGGCTTTTCTTCTCATTCAGACTCATCTCCAAGTCTGAATCATTCATACCTCCATTCAGACCCTTCCTTCCGTTTAGACCCATTCAAACCCATTCAGACCCAAACAAACAACCCCTAATACCACTGAAATCAAAGCAAATGGCTTGCACCATTTTTCTTGAGTTATCATTGGGATTGTAGCCCTTCTTGGCAAATAAAATGGCAACCTAATTACACACAGAATCAACATGATGACACTCTGTTTCTTAGGTACAAGTTTATCTGCAGAACGTACCAGTAATGGTACGCTGGGATCTTGACAATGATCATCTGGAATTCTCTGTAGATTCATACCAACAAAATGCATATATGAGACTTAAACAGACGTGAGTTATATAAGCAGAAACAATCTCCCTGTTTTCCTCATTTTCCCTAACCATTTAAGGGAAATCTTGCTTCGACCATTAGAATCTTTCTTTTCATTTTGGATTCTTTTCATATTGTATTCAAAATGTTTAGAATCAACCAAGTATTAACAGTCCCTTTATTCTGTTGGGTAACCCAGTAGGCTCCTATCACTTTAGGGTTGCACAAACCGTTTTTTTTCTTCTCTAAACCGGTTCGGTTTGAGAACCTATTTGGTTTGGTCAACGGATGGTCAAAACCGGTTTGGGTGAAAAGCTATCCACTATGATGTTTCACTGAAGCCCACTGGTGTTTGATCTTTATTGATGCAAACGAATCCAATAATTATCTTGTGAATCACCAAAAAACAGATCAAAAACAGGTCCAACATAAAACAAACATGTGTGATGTGTCTGCAGTTATGGGCATATTATAGCATGCTTGCCTTTGTCTAATTAGTATAGTAGTATATGTTATAATATACCAAGTATTAAATGTGTTCTATAGCAATTATGAAATACAAATGATCAAAGGACTTCAACTAACGTATGGAGCCATGTTTTTTTTTCCCCTTGGGTCACCTTTTATTGATGTTTAGTACCAACTGAATGGTTTCTAAATACTCAAATCTAACCTTTAAAATCACTAAGATTAAATCCTCACCGTTTAAATTCATTTTAACATGTATTTACTTAAAGGAGTTGTCATGCGCCTCAATTTATACAACTTCCCTAGCACCCACTAATGAACAGTTATATCCACATGTAACCAATCCACTCAATCTCTCTCAAAAGTACAAACCCTCACTTCTGTGTGCAAACCTCACAATTTTCCGGCTTCATTCCCAAAACTTGAAAACCTTCCTACCACAGTTAGGGTTGGCATCGTCGCCGCTCAATTGACCTTCTCCGCCGCTCAATCGCCCTTCGCTCAATATACCACCACATTCGTCCAAGCTCCCAGCGAAGTTATCCAATCGATCACCTTCATGCTTTTAATATTTAAATGAAGCTTTAAACAAGTACTAAATTCATGTATGATGAAGTTATATATCTACTTTATGCCTTTTCTGTTTGTAGCAAACCTGCATTCCCTCACTACGTATATACGCTATGATGGAAAATCATCTCTCTATACTATAGTAGAGGTGGCATAGGAAGCTTTTTTTTTGTTAAGGGCCAAAACGAATTTGGGTCAATTTTCAAAATCATATCTCTAAATTCATGTTTGTGAGTTTTTTTAGGTAATTCACTTGAACAATATCATTGTCTTTTTAAAAACAACTCATTGTTGAAAACATGGTTGTCCATGAGCACAATATTTCTTCCTTTTTGTCACTACAGGATCTGTTATTCTACTTTTGCGGCAATGAATATATGAAATATGTGCAATTTTGTGTGAGAAGTGGCTTAAATGCTCCATAACGGTATTCAATTTCTATATTATTTTTATGGTGTCAAACAATTGCTTTAACAATCAATATGCTCTTTATAAATAGAGTGGAGTTTAACGATATTTATAAAGAACATATTTGAAGTGCATATAAGTCTACTTCTTTTGACTGTATTGTGTTGCATGTATACTAAAACCAATATGACTGTTGATTAATGGTTCATTTTAAGTAGTTCTAGATACACATTTCAATGACTGTTGCTTTAAGTTTTTTTTTTAATAATATTTGGTCGATTTACTCTTTTGATCTTAAACAAATATTGTTTTTTTTAGATGCAAAAAAAAAACACAGTGACAATATGACAATAAACTTACCAGCAACTGGACGGATATAAAACTAGTTTTATAGGTTTTTGAAAATTGTCTTTTTTTAATAATTTTCAAGAGCCCAACAGCTATTCTGATGCATATGTTTCCGAGTTTAACGACTCTTTTCAGCTCATTACACCATATCAGGATGTTAAAAATAAACCGAATTCGATAGGGAGACCAATACCCGAAATATCCAAGTCGGATATTGGTTCGTGTATTCAGGTATAAGTGATGATTGCGTTGATTTCACATGTTTAATTTTAGCAAAATAAAGTCAATTGCTAACTTACAAGAACCCTATACCCAAAGAAGATCATGAGATGTTTAGCCTTGCCTCATCAAAATTTGATCGTAATTCTCGATTCAGATTGTGATTGCATGAACAAACGTGTTGATCGAGTGGTTCGAAGGCTCAAGTTCATCACTTTTTTGCTTAGAAACTTTGTCAAAACTAAAATTCTTCAAAAAAAAAAAACCATAAGGCTTATGATTAAATAGGTCAAAAAACGTGAAACAACCGAAAAATGCGCCACTTGGTGTCCTAGACGCCAGGTAGAATCCGAGACATCATTGACTCTCCTTAGACGTCACCTAGGATGGCACAGTAGAGTTTGTGACGTCAATGTGGTTTTTCAGATGCCACCCTAGGACACCATTTGCTGATTTCCAAAACGAAAAACAAAATTGATTGGTAATAATTGTGATTAGTTTTCTAAGTTTTCCCCAAAATGACGGTTTTATGTTCATTTGTTCAAAGATTCACGGGCTATGTGCTTACTTTTGGGTTAAAGCAAAGTGGATGCGATAATTCATTATTCTTCAATAACAGGAGAGATACCACGTACTCACTCCTATATGTTGATGACATAATTCTCACATCAATGAAAGTTCCCGTCCCCCTCAACTTCATCTTTGGGGATCTCTGTTACACGACACAAAAAAACCTTGTGGAATCTCAACAAACATATGTAAACGAGATACTTCAACATGCTGAACTCGAATCATGTAATCCCGTTACCACACCGCTGGATACCCATGCCAAACTAAGTGCCTCATCCGGAACCGAGTTTGAAAACCTGGCACTCTATCTGAGCTTGGCCGAAGCCCTTCAATACTTGACGTTTACTAGACCAAACATAAGCTACACGTACAACAAGTTTCTATGCATATGCATGCCCTTGCATAGATCGAAAATGCTTTAAAAGCACTAATCGGACACAACAAAGGCACATCCAACTTGGGTCTCACCATTGCACTTACTACAACACCCTCTCTTATCGCCTATACTCATGTGGATTGGGTTGGGTGTCCGATATCCGTCAATCCACCTCCAGCTATTGCGTCTGCTATAGCAACAACCTTCTTTCTCGGTCCTCAAAACGTCAACGAACAATCTCTCGCTTAAGCGCCGAAGCCGTATATCGTGGGGTCGCTAATGTGGTAGCCGAAGTATGTTGGCTGCGTAACTTATTGTTGGAACTTCGTCACCAGCTACCTCAAGCCACTATTGTATACTGCGACAACGTGGGCACCATCTATCTTACCGGGAACCCTATTCAACACCAGCACACCAAACACATAGAGCTCGACATTCACTTCATTCGCGAACATGTTCAACGTGGGCAACATTTGAGTACTCCTTGTCCCCTCACGTTACCATATCTCTGACATAGTTACCAAGGGTCTCCCACGCGTTATATTCGAAGATTTTCGCTCCGGTCTCAGCTTACAATCTCCTTCCGTTTCAAATGCGGGGGTGTATAGACCACATATAATTACCTTCACATTTAGCCTTGTAAATAGCCATATAATCTGCATGATTTGTATCACCTCCATAAATAGGAGATTAGGCTTGTATTATTTATAGGCAATAATATTGTAAAGAACGGGACAATTGATTGAGAATTACATATATCTATCAGAGAATATAATAGCAGAGTTGGAAAAGTGGAATTTTATAGGTTTTTGAAAATTGTTATTTTAATAAATTTCAAGAGCCCAACGCACTACTAGAGAACAAGGATTTGCTTCCAGTATTATGGTTGCAAAATGGTGGCAATTTACCTTTCAGACCAATTTGCGCCATAAAGGCGGTGACAAATGACCTATTGCTACCATTTTACCACCGTTGTATATTTTGCCACCTAAAGTTGCGACAAAAAATGTTGCTACCATTTTGCGGCCATAATTGTTGCTATCATTTTGCGGCCATATTAGTTGCCACCATTTTGCTACCATATTAGTTGCCACCATTTTGCTACCATAGCATTCTAGCTACCATTTTGCGACCATTTTGCTATAGTTCTGTTAGGATCATTAGCCACCATTCTCCAACCAATACCTAATATAGTTGCCACTATTTTGCCACCAATACCCATAGTTCTCTAAAACCATTAGCTACCATTTTCTCACAAATCTCAATTATAATTGACACTATTTTACCACCAAAACTTGTATCACCATTTTTCCACTCGATCATTTTATTCCAATGCCACATATCAGAAACTAGACTTATATAAATTTCAAAATAACCAAACATAATAAAATTCTATACATAATATGTCAGGTAATAAAAACGGATTAAACATCAAACATAATACAAATTAACCAAACATAACAAAAATCCAAAACCGTCAAATAAAAATGTTTTATAGTTTATCTTCGGACCATAGTTTTCAACATGTCTTTAATTTTTGACATCCTATTATTGATTGCATCTTTCTCTATCTTATGTTTTTCCTTTTCAAAGAAGAATACTTCTTATACATTGAATAATTCATCTAATGTCCATAACACGTAAATATGGTTACGAGTGTGATGACGTACAAAGAGGTATGTTGAGGAAGAAGGAAAACAAGTTTGTGTCACGTAGGGTTATTGCTAAATAATAATACCACTATGAACCTAACTATAAAGTAACACCTAATTCTTATCTAAGATCTACCTATAAGCCAACTCAAACTCTAATTTTACCATTTCAATGAATGTTAAAATTATTATTCATAATAAATAGAAAAAAAATAACATACCTCAGTGTCTTTACTGTCATGTGTGTTCGGGTCATTAATATTGCTAAACCCAAACACTTTTCCTTTATTCTTGACACCGGCAGCTCGTGACTACAAGTCCTCAACAAATTTGGGATAGTTGTCATGTTCATCTCTATACTTCTCTACAAGACATCTATCATATTTATCCTATAAAAATAAACACGTAATGACATAATTTAAATTTCATTGAATCATTTATATTTGTTGCTTGGATTTACTAAAAAGTTAACTCACCCAAGTTTCTAGAAATATTGCAATGCTAGCCATCCTTTATTTTTGCATTATATATATAAATTGTCCTTTGCAAGCAAATTCTGCTTTTTCTTCCTGTTGACTATTTTTAAACTTAAACAATAATCTACATTCTGAAATCCTTGATGGTGTAGACGATCTCATGCAACTAAGTTATTTAAATGAACCGTCAGCCCTATACAAGATGAACAAATAACATGTTTGGGAAGTAAGTCAGTAATAGATAAACAACCCTGTGTTTGTAAAGAAACAATAGTATTGAAATGGACATGCCCTAAACGAGCATGCCAAACTTCAAAAGAAGCCTTAGGGCAATTATTAACAGCAACAAAAAGTTGGTGATCAGGCTGCAAAACATAAAGCCCATTCTCACAGCGACCGCGAGCCAGAACTTGGCGGGTGTCCCGATCCTGAATAAAAAAGGAAGGATATGAGAGCAAGACATCAACAGAATTATCCTTGGTTAATTGACTAATAGAGAGCAAGTTTTTGGTGAGATATGGAACCACAAGAACATTGTTTAAATGAAGATTATTAGAGAGAGAAAAATAACCTTTTTGAAGAACTGGCAATGACTGACCATTACCAAACGTAACAGTTTCTGTTACCTGATGCTGCTGAGGGATTAGATAAAGCAGTGGGATCGGGAGTCATGTGAGCGGTGGCGCCCGAATCTACATACCAATCAGGAGTGGGAGAAGAGAGATTGCATTGACTAAAGAATGCAGAAGCAAGAGAGTCATCATTGTTGACAGCAGAAGATGCAAAGGAACTGAGCTGAGGACAATGAGTAGCATAGTGTCCTTCAAGTCGACATAATTGGCAATGAGGAGGGCGACGGCCACCACGAGACCGACCCCCGGCCAGAGAAGCACCCCGAGGGGAGCGACCACCACGTCCTCTAACAGAAGAAGAGGATCTAGGAAATTTAGTTTGGGCCGAAAAAGCAACGGCGGCTGGAGAAGTTCCATGTAAAGACCGCAAGAAAAGTTCTTGACTTTCAGCCCGTGCAAGTAAATCAGCAAAGGTACCTAGGTCGAGAGGAGCGTACTGCAGTTGAGAAGTTCTCAAATGTGGGACCAAGACCACGTAGAAAACAATGGATAAGTTCAGCCTCATCAATACGATGACCAATGGATGAGAGTTGATCGGTGATATGTTTGAAACGGCGTCCAAACACACCAACAAAGTCGCTACCTTTTTCAAGTAGGCGAAGTTGATCTTTGAGATTATGAATGCGTTCAATAGAAGAGTTGCTATAGGCATGTTCAAGAGCGATCCAGATTTGCCGAGCAGAACTAAGACCCACGATGAGAGAAACCGCCTCTTCAGTGAGAGAGGCATGTAGAATTATAGTGGTGCGTTGATCAGCAAGTAACCAGACCGAATAAGCCGGATTTGGGACTGTTTTGGCATCAGGGATAGTAGTAGTGGCAGGGGCATCAGACGAACCATCGACATGGGAAAGAAGATTTTGGTAGGAAAGGATGGGAAGAATCTGATTTTTCCATAATGGGTAATTGGTAGAAGATAATTTGATGGTGAGCATGTGAAGAATTTGGTTGAGAGGGAAAGAGCCATCGGATGAAGAAGAAGCATCCATGGAGAAAGGAAGAGAAAAGGTGGAAGGAAGATCAAAGAAGAAGAAACGATTAGGTGGGAGGGGAAGGGAGGGGTTGGGGCTTAACTCAAGGCAAATGATACCATGAATGAATATTGATTCCAATGCTCTCCACAATCAAGGAGAGAATATATTTATACATGAGAAAGTTACACTTTACATACACCAAGAAATAAATATACAAAAGTAATACACAAGAAACAAGTATTTACTTAATAGATGGTGTAGACGATCTCATGCAACTAAGTTATTTAAACGAACCGTCAGCCCTATACAATCTTCAATATAGATATGATCTATGTAAGTATTTTTTAGTGATTGAATAGTTTAACGAATCATTGAAAATTTTATTATTTATTAATGTCATATTTCTCCGTATTATTGAATATTTTTTCATACTTCTATCTTATTTTTTTCTTTTTTGGTAATCAAATTATGTAGTCCTTGCTCTTTACCCCTTCTTGCAGGAATCCATCTATTGTTATAAGGTTAGTTGTAGAACCTTTACTTAAAAATGTTTATGCAAAACAATGTATGTGCCTATCTTTCATTCTGCATATATTACACTCATTTTATATTTTTCTCGTCTAGTGGTGAAAGTGGAGCTAGAAAAACCGAAATAGCAAAGATAACAAAGAGGGTTTCAACTTATGGATTTGGTAAAAGTGGAATCTAACAAGTATGTTCTTCTTGCAAATACAATGGGCAGATACAGCTTCTAATTACAACTTCTAAATTAATATGCAAATACACATGCTTCACACATTCATATTTCAATTGATTCTGACCAAAAGATTACAACCTTTACAATTAAACGGACAAATATTGCAATGAAAGTATATAAACCAAATTAGATAACTTACACGTGAACTAAACTACTAACCAGGCAACCGGTACTATCAAGAAGGTGTTGAAACGATCGGACCACAACAAGCGAATCTGAACCAATTTGAGGCCAGGCGAATCTGAACCACAAGAAGGTGTTGAACGATTCGAGGCCACAACAAGCAAGCTTGAGAAGCACCTATCGAACCAGCTTGAGATGGTGTGAAGTCGCAACACCGATATGAGGCGAGGCGGAAAGACGAATGGCAGGATTAATTCGGGGGAAAACTTCTCAAGTTGCCATCTAATTAAAGTTTTTTTTACGATGGTGTGAATTTTTTTTACGAATGGCGGGATCGGAGTTGTTACTAATCCTCTAAACATTACCTGAAAGAAATGCTCTTGAAAGAAACACCTAATCCTCATATCGGTTTTTTTTAATTAATTCATGTTTAGATTTTTTTTTTCAAGTTCTCCGACCAATTTGCCACCAAAAATATATTAAGGTAAAATTTACCACCATTTAGCCACCATATCATAAAAATGAGCTTAATTTGTATTTGGTGGGAAATTGGTAGATGAATCTACTACTATTTATATTAGTGCCAAATTATGGTGGCAATTGTCTTGTTTTCTGGTAGTGAACGGCTATTCAGATGCATATGTTTCTGAGTTTTAACGACTCTTTTCGGATCATTACAACATACAAGGATGGTAAAAAAAAAAAAAAACTTAATTCGATAGGAAGACCAAAACCCGAAATATCCAAGTCGGGTATTGGTTGGTGTATTCAGGTTGAAGTGATGATTGCGTTGATTTTATAAGTTTAAGTTTAGCAAAATAAAGCAATTGCTAAATTGCAAGAACCCTTTACCCAGAGAAGATCATGAGATGTTTAGTCCTGCCTTATCATGATTTGATCCTTGCTCAAGTCCATCTCTTTTAATTTTGCTTAGAAACTTTGTAAAAACCAAGATCCTTTTAAAAAAACCATAAGGTTTATGGTTAAATAGGTCAAAAAATGTGAAACAACCAAAAAAAATGCGCCAGTTGGCGTCCTAGACGCCAAATAGAATCCTAGACGTCACTGACTCTCCTTAGACGTCACCTAGGATGCCACAATAGAGTTTGAGACGCCACTGTGGTTTTTCAGATGCCACGGACACCATTTGCTGATTTCCAAAATGAAAAATAAAATTGATTGGTAATAATTGTGATTAGTCTTCCAAGTTTTCTCAAAAATGACGGTTTTCTGTGAGACCCTCCGTGCGTGCACGTGTGTATGTGTATATATATAGGAAGGTTCATAAGAAACTTCTCGTTTTGTATAAAACTAAGAAAACTCATACTTAACAATAAATTTTTAAATTTGCTTTTCATAATTTTTTATTATAAGGTTAAAAATGTTATAACGAAAAATATAATTTTAAGAAAGATATATATATCACAAAGTTATGTATATGTAACTAATAAAGTTACACATGTAACTCATAAAGTTACATATATGTAAAAACATGAAATACATATTTTTCTTTTAATTTTTTTTGTACATTTCTTATCTTATGATAATAGGAAATAAAAATGAAAAAAAATAATTGGTAATAATTGTGATTAGTTTTTTTAGTTTTCTTTAAAATGATGGTTTTCTTAGAAATCATCCCTGTATATAAATAAATCTTTTTAAGTAAAAAGTTTTCGGTAAGATAAAATATTTATAATAAAAGTTGAGGCATAAGGGATTACAGCTGGTCACCCCTTTTACAAAAGTGATATAAATTTATATCTTTTAAATATTATATGTAATGCTGCAGCCAGCTAACTGAAGTGCGCGTTATAATTTAAAACAAGCGGCTAGTGATATTCAAGGGCGGATCCAACCTAGAGGTGGCCTAAAAAACCGGAACCGACAACACGAAGTCATACCCGAACCAGTGGGTATGAACGAGTACGGTTTTTCAGACAAATTAGAATCTAAACCAAAACCAAAACTAAAACTGGTTCCACCTGTACCCGGGGAAAACCCGAACCGGAACCGGCCAAAACCGGAGCCAAAAGCCGGTTGGAACCAGTCGAAACCCGGAACTGGAACCGGAACCGGGTCTTGACTTTGTTGACTGGAACCGGAATCGGTTCAAAAAAAATCCCGATTTGCGCACCTCTAATGTCACACCCCCACCTCTACTCACCTGAGATGACGTCATAAGTCTCATCTTATTGGTCGCGGAAGCATAGTGGTGATGTCTCAGAGATGAGGGGTGACTTACTTGAACCAATATCACAGCACACAGATTTACTTAAAATAAGAATAATACATTACAAAGGTTTTGTCAATACAGTAACATGACAACTTAGTTTACTACCCAAACTAAGCTCCTTAATTACATAAGTGTGACGTGCATCCTCACCGTGTTATCACCGTTGACCTGCAAAAATGTTAAGTTTGAAACGTCAGCACAAAGCTGGTGAGTTCGACAGTTTAATTTAGAACAATATGATATGATAAGTATATTCTCAAAGTTTCAGTTCATGATAACCATGGGACCCGTATCTAGTTCCTTTCGGACAGTTGTTCGTTCACGAAGATACTACCCGTCGGTAAATATCTTAATGCCTCATTATCTTAATGTCTATCACAAACATTAAGAAGTTGTAATGGAAACAGGTACCAAACATTCACACCAGGGGAGATGCAATCCTCCCAGCAAATGGGTTGTCAGCCAATAGTACTATCAATGATTCCTGTTCGGCCGCACATGGGTTCACTAGATACAGTTCACGAATGAGGACTTTTGATACAGTGATAGTTGTTACTAACGGCAAAATCCCATGAAATCACACAAAAAGTCACATGAAATCACACAGATATCAGTGATGCATATCATATGTTCAGAAAACAGTTTACAGAGTTACCCCGATGTTTATAAAACAGTAAAAAGAAAAGGGGTTGTACGAAACTCACCTGATAATTCAGTAGTAGCAGAATATCACACAAACTGGTAATGATATGATGATTCTGCATTAGTTTATATTTGATATGTTATTTATGTTTTATCTTGCTGATTAAATCCTTTTGAACGTCCAATGTCAAAGACATTGCCTTAACAGTCATCAACACGATGTTTAGTATTTATTTACATATTTTAATGTAATATCATACAATGTATGATAATGTAGGAACCTGTACTGATTCAGGTTCCTAATACTAAGTTGATGACTCACTTGATTAATCAGTATGATCTCAGATTAACCAGATAGTGAATGTTGTTGATTATAATTGCTAAAACAGTTTCTAGACAGTTTAATGGCTTAGGAATGATTAATCCTTGTTATTGATTACCCGAATATCATGAAATATCACAATGTAGTATTAGAGTAGGTTTAATAACCATGTTTAACATACTAATCTGACTGTTATCAGAAACATTAGATAATCGTTCCAATGAGTATGTTAATGATTGTGATTAGTTTAAAACATTCAACTTTCACGTTGCATGTCAAAGATTAATCAAACTAATCACATACATGGTCACAACCAAATGGTTTAAACCATTATAACCATTGTTATGATTCCATGCAAACCGGGCATTACAACGGCTCAAAACAAGGATTTACCCATTAACAGTTCGAGTTTGTCACTCAAAATCAATCCTAGCCATCATGTAGGCAATAATCAACAACCCTAACTATATCATTACGTTCAAAACTAAGATTTAATCATTCATAATCAAACCAGAACGTTTAAAAGGAATCATTACCTCTTCTGACGAATTTCTGCGGGTGGAAAGATGATCTGGACTTGTTTTAACGCCTCTGGATGCGATCTAAACGTCAAATGGCCTTCAAACTTGAGTTCTTGGTGATTTGGATGATGATTTTCGTAGGTGATGATGGCTGGCGTCGAAATGAAGATTAAAATGAAGATAAGAATGAAAAAGTTGATTTTTATGCAAGTTGCCGGCAAATTAGACCCCAGGCGCATCGCCTAACGCCCGACGCCCAACCTAGGCGTACCGCGCGCGTCAACCCGGCCTTCTAGAAACTTTCGACACCCGCGCGCATCGCCTAAGGTCTTCACTTGACCTTAGGCGTACCGCCTAAGGGCAATTTCTTCCGTTTTTCGACGGAAACTTCGTTTCGCGATTCCGGACAATCCGTAACTCCGTTTCGCGCACGGTTTTCGCCTACGTTCATCATTTTTCACATACTACCATCCCATATTTATTTCGGCGACCAATTCAACACAGATTTTAAACACGATCAAATGTGCTCAATTCATTGATGACGTAATTCTTCTTACACGATTATCACAGTGAATTCCACTCCAGCACGGCTGGCTAATCCAACATGGGTTGAGTAAGGGGAACGAAACTTCCTTATAAAAGGGAGTGGAGACCTTCTCTATTGGACGCGTTTTGGGCTTAGTTGGCTGTGGAGCACATGAAAACTCCACAGTTAAGCGTGCTCAGGTGGCAGCAATCCAGGGATGGGTGACCTCCCTGGGAAGTTTTCACCCGGGTAACCAAAAGCAAATCCGTGAGCCCGGTGGGGCAGAGCGGACAATATCCAATACGGCCGGCTGTTACAGATGGTATCAGAGACAGGGGCCGAATCCATGTGATCAGCGGGGACGCTGATTCCCCAGTGGGGGAGGAATTCCACTCCAGCACGGCTGGCTAATCCAACATGGGTTGAGTAAGGGGAACGAAACTTCCTTATAAAAGGGAGTGGAGACCTTCTCTATTGGACGCGTTTTGGGCTTAGTTGGCTGTGGAGCACATGAAAACTCCACAGTTAAGCGTGCTCAGGTGGCAGCAATCCAGGGATGGGTGACCTCCCTGGGAAGTTTTCACCCGGGTAACCAAAAGCAAATCCGTGAGCCTGGTGGGGCAGAGCGGACAATATCCAATACGGCCGGCTGTTACATCTAATCCAACCTATGGGGAGTGGGTTCATGGGAACCCACTCTCTTTCACAGATTTAGTAAGAATTTTTTGTTTTGAAAGACTAAAAATGTAAGGTGAAATCACTAATATTTTTAAAGGTGAATCCTTAATGCAATTTTACAAGCAGTTTCACAACTTGAATGGGTAAGTGATTTTTGTTAGAGAATTGTTAGCATTTTCTTGTGTTGATTTTCTCTCTGTGACATATCACCAAGCGAAATGGTAGTTATAAGCGATTAAATTAATCTGATCATATATATATATATATATATATATATATATATATCCAGCAATTTTCGTTTAGGGTTCGGGGCGTTGTCCTGAACCCCATAAGGGGTGATGCCCCCTTGACGGACAGTCTAGCATGACCACCGCCATTGTCTCTGCCTCTTATACTTTGCCAGGGGTGCTACCCTAGGACCTGTTAAGGGGCGCCCCCTGAATCTCGCTTGGTTAGGAGTTCATAAATCTTAAACGAGTACGCACTCCGAACCTCCAAACTATTTATTGACGGTATTTTTTTTAATCATTTACTTAATATATCGCACTGTTAATACAAGATGAATATTACAAAACCCGAACCGTCAAACTGATGGGAAATTTTTGTTTCCGGTTCGATCTAATTGAAGCATCCAAAAATAGTGAAACCATGGAAAAATTTCCAGGTTCTATATCCCTATTTACAATCACTTATTATTTTTTATTTTCGCATCACAAAAAAAGATTTATGATATGCCACACTTGTGAGACTCAACTTTAACTTACTCTAAAATAGAAACCAACTTTAAATTACTACAAAGATTTGGCACAAACATGATTAGACAATGACGTGAATGAGGGTAGTTTTGTAATTTAAAAAATGAGATTGAGTTGTATAAGTAAAGAAAAGATAAGAAATTAGATTTTTAATAAAACATTAGGTTGAGTTGCAATTGAGGGTAGTTTTGGAATTTAAAAATATGGGTATTCATTTTTATTTATTTATTTATTTGTTCTTTTTTTTTTCCTTTTTCCTTTTTGTAATATTTATGTTTGCATTGCTGATCGAGAAGATTTTATGATATGCTAATATGCTATATAGCATCCCCTGCTTGAGAGACTGAACGTTATCTTACTCTAATATGAAAACTAGTTTTCTTTTCATATTTACAATATTCCTGTTACTGCAAAAATTTGGCTCAAGCATCCCTACTACTTCTTCAAATGTCACCTGTATCAATGGAGAGAGACGATCCCTTCTTGCAATCAAACATAAGATCACAGACAGGTTTAATCATTTGTCCACATGGAGCGGAGTAGAATGTTGTGAATGGCGTGGAGTTGGGTGTGACAGTCAAAACGGTCATGTTGTCAAACTTGATCTTCGAAGTCAGATATCTTGGAAAGATCTCAATGAAAAAGGGTTGGAAGGTGAGTTGAGTCCTTGTTTACAGAATTTGAAGTATTTGCGTTACTTGGACTTGAGCATGAACTCTTTCTCAGGTAGAATTCCAGAATTCATAGGTTCGTTTGAACGTTTAGAATACCTTAATTTGTCAGTCTCAGGTTTTAGCGAGGGAGTAGTTCCTCATCATCTAGGAAATCTCTCAAGGTTACAGTATCTTGATCTTAGGAGTATTATTATCGATGAGGAAGGTATGCCGGGTCTCCCCGTGCCTCTTGTGGATGATTTGAGATGGGTGTCGTCGCTATCGTCATTAAGGTACTTGAACTTATCAGGGATAACCATTGGTAGCCATACTGATTGGTTCCATCCTGTTAGCAAGCTCCCTTCTTTGCTTACGTTGAACCTGGCATTCTTGAATAGCTATAAAAAGATTAAAATCCCTTCTGTTAAATCCGTAAATTTCACGTCTCTTAATTCACTCGACCTCTCTATGAATGACATCAATTCCACCATTCCTCTCTGGTTATCGAACCTTACTGGCCTCATGCATCTAAACCTTCATGAAAATAATTTCCATGGTAAAATTCCTGATTTTATTGGGACGTTCTACGCTCTTGCTTCCATCGAGCTCTCGTACAACTCTTTTAAAACTCTGATCCCAGATCTGTTTTGTAATTTGAGCAGCCTCGTTCATCTCGACCTTTCAAATAACAAATTTTATGGTCCAGTTCCATCAAACCTTGGACTACTCTCGAGGGTAGAATACCTAAATCTTGGTTATAATCAGCTGAGTGGAAACATTCACATGGTCAGCAACCTCGTTCGTCTAGATCTTTCAAGTAACAAGTTTTCTGGTCCCATTCCCTCAAACCTTGGACTATTCTCAAGGCTAGAAGGTCTATATCTTTCTGATAACCAATTCAGTGGGAACATTCCCTCGAGTCTTGGACTACTTTCAAAGCTCAAGAATCTAGATCTCTCTCGTAATTTATTGGTTGGAGTTCTTTCTGAAACACACTTCACAAACCTAAAGAATCTAATCAATTTGGACTTGTCTTTGAATTTGTTAGCTATGAATTTCAGCTCTCGATGGATACCTCCCTTCCAACTGCAAACATTTCTTGCAACATCCTGCAACATCGGACCCTACTTCCCGAATTGGCTTCATACACAGACATATCTTCAACGGTTAGATCTTTCTAACACCAGTATTAGAGCTACAATATTACCAGAATGGTTCGAGAGCATCTTGTCTCATATTATTTACTTGGATTTGTCTAATAATGAGATCGGTGGAAAAATACCACAATTTCATTTCAATACTAGTGAACATATAATTTACAGGATCTTGAAGATGAATTCGAACAAATTTGAGGGGCCATTATCTGCATATCCGTCAAATGTGTTACTTTTGGATCTCTCAGATAACTTATTGTCTGGAGATCTCCCTCAAATTGATGAAACAATGAATTTAAATCTGAACATTGTTAACCTCTCAAAAAACCGCTTCACTGGAAACATTCCAATAGACTTATGCGAGGTTCCTAGCATCACAGTTTTGGATTTATCACAAAACAAGCTTTCGGGAGGGCTTCCCGAGTGCTTAGGGAATTTGAGTGGTTTGCAAGCAATGGATCTTTCAAATAACACCATAACAGGGCTTGTTACAAGTTCATTGGGTTCTCTTACACAACTTATGACATTGCACTTACACAACAACATATTTGAGGGGAATCTTCCACTGTCTTTACAGAATTTGACGAGCTTGGTCACAATGGATATAGGGTACAATTTTCTAGTGGGTGATATACCTTCCTGGATTGGAGAAAACCTATTAAGACTTAGAATCTTGAACCTCCAATCAAATAAGTTTACGGGTAAGATTCCACTACAGTTTTGTCAACTCAATGCTCTTCAGTATGTAAACTTGGCGCAGAACAATATAATTGGGACGATCCCTCCTTGCTTCGCTAATTTAAGTGGTATGATCACCAATAATGGAAACACGGAATACGATACATATTACTATGAAGAAAATATTTTGGCTTCCATGAAGGGAATTCAGTTGTTATACACCAAGAAAATAAAGTTTCTCACATCCTTAGACCTTTCAAGCAACAACATTACACGAGAAATTCCAGATGCTTTGATGAACCTTGTAGGATTGAAGAACTTGAATCTTTCAAGAAACCAACTTAAAGGACAAATTCCATTGAGGATTGGGAATATAAATCAAATGTGTCACACCCCGGGCTCTCGGCGGCCCGGGCGCTGCGACCCGATTGGTTTCATTGATAATTACAGTCTCGGTCAGAGTTTATTATTCATTTTAATATGTTTCAGCGGAAGCGTTGTTTCATAAATTCGTAATTTTTATAAATAATTCACATGCATGGATGTGAAAACCGTTTTTCATAATTTACATATATTTCATACGCATAGGTATGAAAAACCATATTTTCATTGCTCGTAAATAACTTTTCAGGATTTTATAAAATTTCATATGCATAGATATGAACATAACATTTTATTTCATTTTAAACCGAGTTTTTACAAACATATATTTACATATCTCGGTTTACACGGGACTTGGAGGTATAACTCCAATCGCTCCTCGGTTTTGCCACAAGATCTTATTTAAGGCGTCATAGGCCCTAAACCTCTAATCTTGTTTCTGATTTGTCATTCATTATCACCTGAAAAGTTTTTGAAAATAAAACGTCAACATAAAGTTGGTGAATACAAGTAACAGACTCGATATGTAAGCATAGCATGTTCGGTCCTTTAACCATAAGTAATATTGGCCATACTACACATTTAGCAGGTTATTTCACTGATCGATACAACTACTGCATACACTGGTTTATAACTGTCACTGGTTAGGAACTACAGCGCAGCGCGTCTTACGTTTTGTTCCCTCCAGCCCACAGCTGGTCACTGGTTAGGTTGCCTGCGGAGTACGTCTTACGTTTAACCTTCCAGCCCACCTGTACCAGCCACGTATGGGAATTTCACCCATATGCGGATACGATTTGCAAATCATACGTATACTAATAGCCTAAATGTTGGTCACGTAGTATCCCTTTATGCGTCAAAGTTTAAACATACAATGCTCAAAAATATATTTATATTTAAAAAGAAGTTAAGTGTATTCACCTGAATTTTTGGTTGACTGGGTGACAACTTAGAACTTCTGAGTATAAATTTAGGCAGCGTTTCTGCTTAATATATCCTTATAACTATCTCGAAAAATGGTTCCAGACATTTAACAATTTATTTTCTGCACTTAAAATAAACCACCAATTCAATCACATTAATTGTAACATGAGTCGGATCTTAATCCTAACCTTATAATATACAAAGGCTTAAATTTATTAGTTAATCTAAAAGACCAGATTACATACCCAAATATGTATCGCAACTTTTACGTAGAGGCGGTCGATTGATGAAACGAAAGTTAATTCTTCTATCCTTCTCTGTTAATTTCTTTATGATGAACTAAGTTCTCAGTTTAAATATATATTAACGACTATATATATATATATATATATATAATAGATTAGTCAATTGAAGAAGAGGATGTACTCATCCTTTAATTTATACGTGGCACCCTATTTTCAAATTTCAATTTGTGAGTGAACACATGCATTTCATACGTGTCCCATTCTTTTTTTTTTATTATATTATTATTAATTTAGATCAAATTTTGTTTGTTTTTTTTTCTTATAACCTTTAAAATATCACGCTTTATAATTTTATAAATACACAATTATGACATACTCATTTTTCTCTACATTTTGACCCAAGTTTTGTTAAAAACGGATCAAGATCAAATATAATATATTTTAATATTACTATTATTATTATTATTTAACCGAGTTTTGCCTAAATTTAACGATTGTTTAGACACCGATTATTTATAACAATTGTTTTATCATACTTATTCGTTTAAACAAACGTTAAAAATCTTGAACGTTTATTTTTATGCTCACGAATAATTATATTTATGAAATAAATTATTTTATATTATTAGACGAGACATTACGTTTTAATTGATCGATTTTTATTATTATATTTTTGACTAATAATATTTTAATAAAAAAAATTATTTATATTTATAAAACGGGATGTTACAAAATGGAATCTTTAGATTTGTCAATGAACATGTTGTCTGGTCAAATACCTCAAAGTTTAACTAGCTTGAACTTTCTAATCTACTTGAACATGTCATTCAACAACTTATCTGGTCTAATCCCAGTCGGAAATCAACTCCAGACTCTTGCGGATCCTTCTTGTTTTCAAGGGAATGACAGACTCTGCGGGCCACCACTATCAAAGAGTTGCAAAGGAGACAGTTCATTGTATGATCATGTTGGTAAAATTGAAGCTCAAGATGATGATGAAGGCTTTTGGCTTTATGCTGGCATGGGTGTAGGTTTTGTTTTTGGGTTCATGGGATTACTTGGGAGTTTGCAGTTTATTAGGAGTTGGAGGGTTGCATACTTTGAGATGCTTGAAAATTTTTACACATCAATTCTGGTGAATCTTGCTTGCCTATGGAGAACTTGTGTTTCATAGCAAAACGTATGTTATATAGTTTTTTTAATGTGTACTACATGTGGCCACCAACTATAGAAAGACTACAAGGTTCATGAATTTTTAGTATTGCTTATCATATTAAACATTTATTTAAAAATGAGACTGTAAGTATTGTCAAACCCGAATAAACCAAATAAAACTGTTTATTCAGATTGGATATTCAAATTCTACCCGAATAAACCAAATAAAACATATTTACTGGGGTTATTCGAATGTAAAAATCAATATTATGTTAATTGAAAACTCTCTTGTTTATTCTCATTCACAAAACCAAACTAAATACACCATAACAACAACAACCTTACCCATTATATTCCCACTTTGCAGTAGGGTCTGGAGGAGAAGGATAGATACAAACCTTACCCCTATCCCAATTGGGATAGAGAGGCTGCTCCGAAAGAGTCACCGGCTCAAAGTTATCGTTTGAAGTTGATCATCCCAATGATTTTAACGTTATTTTCACAGAATATACACAATAAATGACATATATTAAAATATATACAAAAGATTTATATCAAAGATTTATATCCGCTAATACGTCCCCACAATCGTAGTAGTGGAAGGATGAATGCAGAGACTGGACCGAAAACGTTCAAATAATTGTCTGGGCAGCCCTTTGGTAAAGATGTCAGCGTATTGATAATCAACTGGAACATGCAAAACTTGAATAGATCCCACCCGCACTTTTTCTCGTACAAAGTGTATGTCTATCTCGATGTGTTTAGTACGCTGATGTTGCACTAGATTAAGAGATAAGTAGACTGCAGAGATGTTGTCACTAGTAAATAACCGTGGTTTGGTGTAAAGATGAATGCAGTTCGAGGAGTAGATTTCGAATCCAACTGGATTCAATAACTGCATTAGCAACCCCACGATATTCCACTTTAGCACTTGATCGAGAAATGGTTGGTTGCCGTTTGGAGGACCAAGAGACAATGTTGTCTCCCAAAAACACACAATATCCAGAAGTGAAGCGTTAGAATTAGGGCACCCCCCCATCAGCATCCGAGTAGGCGGTTAAAGTGGATGTCTTGGATGGGGAGATGGTGGTGGTGTTAAGGTATAACAATGGTGGGGTAATGTTCCTATCTTGGAGCTACTAAGCATGGGGTGTGAGGTGCTAGATGTGGGCTGGGTGGATGATGATGTGATTGGGTCAGTTGAAGAGGAGGAAAGTGGCGCTTGAGGAGGAGTGGGAATAGTGGTAGTTGTGGGCTCATGGTTACGATGGCTGTAGGTAATAATTGGTGGAGAAGATGTGCTGGTGGTAGTGGTTGTTTATGCTGGAGTATGGGTAGCAGCTGTGGTGGCTGGTGTTTGGATAGGATTACCCATTGTGGGTGAGGGGTAGAAGTGAAAGAGTGGAGATGGATCCGGATCTAAAAAATTGTAGGATGTGGGTGTTGGTGTATAGGTTTTGGAGAGGGGAAGTGAATTCATCAAAGTGACTTGTCGGGAAAGAAAGAATTTGCATGTGGCAACTTCAAGACATCGATACCTACGGAAATTGGAGGGGTAGCCAAGGAATATGCATAAGGTGGACTTGGGTGCAATTTATGAGGACGTGTGGCATTTTGATTGGGGTAGCCTGCACAGCCAAAGCTGTGAAGGTGGCCGTAGGAGGGCTGTTTGTGGCACAGGAAGGCAGTAGGAGTGTGAGTTTATTTGTTTGGAAGGCAGATTGTTGTGAAGTTATACAGCAGGGTGCAATGCTTCAACCCAAAAGGAGGGAGGAAGTGAGGCATGAGTGCGTAGGGACATCATAACGTCATTGAGGAGACAGATCATTCTTTTAGATTTACCATTTTGTTGGGAAGTTTGTGGAAATGAAAATCGAAAGTAAAGGTCGATGATGTTGGCCGATGTCTTAAAATTAGCGTTAACGAATTCTCCCCCATGTCACATTGGAAGCATTTAATGGTTTTGTTGAATTGAGTTTCAATATATTTGTGAAACTGTTGAAATTTAGAGTATGTTTCATGTAACGCACGAATCTTTATAAACGATTAATAGACGTGCGAAATTTGTATAGCCGTTTATGTTCAAAATTTAAATAAATGTTCGTAAATTAATTATGATCAAAATGATATAAGCAATGCAAGTATCTGATATTGTACGAGTGCGTTATAAGCTTACGAATAACGTGTAAATATTTCTGTCACCGTTTGGGTTCGAAATTTATATGAGCGTTCATGAAGTAGTTACGACTGAATTAATATAAACATGACTACTATACGATAGAGTACGGACCTGTTAGAAGCTCGTGAATACTAAAAATATGTGAGACAAGTTGAAGGGGGTTTTAAAAATAAACGTAGAAAGTTGAGGGGCCAAAGTGTAAATATTAAAAGTTATTCAATTCTTCATATGTGAGAAGAAGTGATGTAATCTTCGGATATGCTCTGGTGATTTCGTATTTTGCATCATGAATGGTAGCAATTTGCTTTATTGGTGGAACTTTAATATTCTCAAACGACAACCCAAAAAGCATATCGAGTTCACATCCTCGTTCCTTCTCTTCTTTTTCAAGTTACGAAGACCACACACACTTATGTGTGTTGATCAACTAGGAAGAAATAGCAGGGGCAAGGGCCACGGTCGGCTCCTCCGGTAAGCTCCACGGCCAGCCTACGGTCCTTCCTTTCGCAACAATCCCTTCCCCTCCATTGGTCCAACTCCAACGAGCTTCACAGCAGACATCCAGCCTCATCGACGGCTACAAAGTTCGGCTCTGGCGACCTCCTGCGAGCCTCGACTCTCAAAGATCAGCTCGATGGTGACCCTGGAAGTTCCCAGCAAAAACAGAGCCAAACCTGCGATTGCTTTGGTCTCCGGATTCCACCCACACAGTTTTTATGAAACATGGTAAAGTCTTGTTGAAATCCCGTTTTTAAGAGAACCAGTCTCGAAGATTTGACGATCCCCGGAGATTCAACCGTTGGATCGCTCTCAAATTTTAACCCAAGCTTCCTTACCCATAAACGAAGGCTTTCACCGTTGGGATCTTGATTTTGAAGTCCGGAAGTCAAATTTTGCTTATCCCGAACAGAACAGGGATGCGGGAAGAATCCGGCGATCTGTTTGCGTTTCCGGCGACTGTCGCAGCGGCGGCGGCCGCGGCAACTGGCTCATAAGGTAGAGCTCGATGAGATGAAACTGTGGACACCTGAATCGCCTCGATCGGAGTTTGTTTGGTTAGTTTTGAGCCACTCGTATGTTGTTAAGTGAAAACTCAGCAATAGATTTTGGTTTAGATCGGGTCCACGAAGTCAACTCGGTCAACAACGGTCAAGAACAGATCTGGTCAATAGAGAAACGTTTGGAACGAGAAACCAAGTTGCACGAAACGATAGGTTATTTCAACGGGTGTAAATGAGCGGGTTCGTATAGGCAAACCAAACAAACGAAAGGTATAACTTGTTTACAAGTTATTAGAATGTTTAATTGCTACTAGTTTGATTACGTGTGTCATGTTTGAGGATGAATAATAATTGTTTAGAATTGAGTATTTGAGATTTTTTTTATAAAATAGACAACTTGAGTTATATGGATTTGACTAAAAAAAAAACAAAGGAAACTCTGTCCGTTTTTCGTAAGATTTAAAAGTAAGTTTTATTAACTTAAACGTCCTCAAATACGGTTTAGACTTGATACGAATTATAAGTAGTAAGATGAATGATTCTAAATCATTTAATAGTTATAGATACATAGCGACGTATTGATCAAGCACGCGTAGATTCAACATATCGATACGAAGGCTTACTTGATTAAGATCCTTATTTTTAATCAAGTTAGACTCCATGGATAGCTAAGACACCCAGGTGAGTTCTTCGTAGCCCTATTTTAAATGTTTTATCATTTTGGGCTCTTATGCATGTTATGAAATCATTTTATGAAAATGATGTTAAACTGACTGCGGTCAAATAAAAGAATATTTTTAGGTATATAATGTTTTCAGGTAAAAGAATATTTTAATGTAAAGAATGTTTTCAGGTAAAGGATGTTTCCAGGTAAAGAACGTTTTAAGTCTCAACTGCGGTTGAGAAGTAAATGATTTTCAAAGTCTCGGCCGAGGTCGAGCAGAAAATGTGGTTTTGAAGTCCCTGCTGCGGTTGGGCAAAAGTTGAGCGTTGCGTTGCAGAGAACTGATTATGATTATGATCGTTTAAATGATTTAAATCATGTTGTGTATGAATGAATGATGTTACGGATATGAATGATTGTTATGTAAAGAAGTCTTGTACCGGTATGAGCTGTCAACTTCGGTTGATAGTTAAAGAGTCTTGTGGAAACACAAGCCTGTCGACTGTGTGTCGCCAGTTGAGGAAGTCTTATGCATGCATGAGCTGTCAACTTCGGGTTGATAGTTATAGAGTCTTGTATTTATACAAGCATGTCGACTTCGGTCATCAGTTATAGAGTCTTGTGCTGCACAAGCATGTTGACTTCGGGTCAGCAGTGAAAGGCTAAAGTTTTATGCACAGTATGATTGATATCATGATGACATGTTTGTTATGTATTTGAATTATGTTATGTTATATAAAGATATGAATGAGTAAAGATTTTTATAAAAAGTTAACTTATAACTCACCAGCTAAAGCTGACTTGATTTAGCATACATGTCAGGTTGAGCAAGTTATGATAAAAATATGATGGCTCGTGGCATGACATGAGGACTACCTATTTAATAATTGACATTCCTATTGAGATTAAAGAATAATTTACGAATATGGTTTAGATGTTTTAATTATGATTAAAGGTTAGGTAATGATTTCCGCTGCTATAATATACGATTATTCTACGGTTTAAAAACTATGCTTTTGATGCTATGCCAACCGAGGGGAGTCCTGGGGCTCGGGGCCTCTCAAGTTGGTATCAGAGCCATAGTTTGAGAGATTCAGTCATAACATGATGTCTGAACTTAAACTGAGAATGAGACCAAAGCTAAGGAAGCCATTCAAGAGTAGTTTGATGCCACGAGCGTCCTACTAAAGTAAAGAGTATATGTTATGAAATAGTTTGAATAGATTTAATTTATATGTGCTTTAAAGTTAATGTGAAGTAGCTAAAGTGAAAATGCATATATATATGTGCTTATATGTCTTGAGATGCATGAATATGTAAAAATGTCCTGACTATTAGTAAAAATGTTTATCAGGAAATGAACTAAGCATGTGGGGGAAGAAACCCTAGACACACAAGTACAGATAAATAATGACCGCAAGTAGCTACTGCGGTTACAGATTTATCTATATGTCTAATGCTCGGGTTTCATCTGTCATATGGCTTGGACACAAAATGAAGGATTCAATGTCTAAACGAATTATAACTATTCGATGACAATAAAGGTAAAAAACAAAATGCGATTAGAAAGGTTGAAAGAGTTGTAGAATCAATTGGGAATGCTTATTTAGGTAGTTAATTTTTTACGTTATTGGTATGACAAAGATTCATGGATTAATGGGTATAAAATATGAATGAGAATAATAGAAACACAGTTGGAAAAGTAAATGATTAATGATATTCCGGACATTGTTATTAATGATTTACTATAAAACTGAGTGTATATTATTGTCCATCATACGAATACCTTATATGTCCTAAATTGCATTATGGTCACATTGAATTCATCGTTGAAATTATTGGGAAGCTATTGGTGAATGACCTACCCTAAAAGGTCGATAATGAAGGAAACCATTAGAACGTGAAAACAGAGTTCGATCAATGGTAGAAATGTAGTTTGAAGACGATGATGGTCCAAGAAGTAAAGCATACGTGTGAAGTGATGAGGACATCATTGGTGGATGCAGAGCATTGTGTAATCATTTGGGCAATGATAACATTATGATAGGAGTGTATGTATATCAATATGGACGAAAGAAATCAATTATGGATGAAGAGAATCAGTGTGGGTAACCTACAAGGGTATTTAAGTTCCAATCCTTATGATTAAATTAAAACATTTGTAGGTGTTATTTCAGTTATGAACGAATGACCTACTTGTGATTGAAGGAAATTCAGTTACAAATAATAGTTTACTTGCAGAAGAAAAATCATATGCGGATGAGAAAGCATACAAACAGATGGCCAAATCACTTGTGAATGACTCATATTATTTGCGAGAGATTCAGGTTAGTACATTTGTACCAAATCACTTGAGGAGGACCAACCATTTCCGCTTGTGATTAACTGAGTTCACTTGTAGGTGACCTAGCTCACCTATGGGTGGCCGAGTTTATGCGTAAATGATCCAGTTGACTTACGAATGATGAAACTAACTTACGAATGAAAGAATTGGCTTATGAGTGAACAAGGAATTGCATTTATGGATGAATTATTCATCACTTGCGAATGAATAATATTATAAAGTAAGGATGAGTACATCCGATTGAGGTAATGTAAGTTAAAATTTGACTTAGAGATTTAATGAGACTATTCTATGTGTCATGAATGATAGTGCTTTGTTAGTATCCAAAATTCTGACAAGGTCCTACAAGGTTGAGAAATACATCTTGACATTAGGAATTGAAAATTTTGCCTATGTTTACTAAACAGTCTAAACGTGAAAGTGAGATATTAAAGCTGACTACATGAACATAGATGATAAAGGTGTGATTAGGGGTTGATAAGCAAAGTCTAGAGTCAGTCATATGTCAAATACGAATGAAAAGAAATGTTAAACCATCAAGATAGCCCGAAGGTTATGAAAGGGTGAAATGATACGACTTGCTTTTGACAAGAAGTCATGTGAAGACTGACCGGACCTAGAACTGGTATGCTAAAGATATTAGAGATGATTTTTATAACTTTAACTAGAAGATATTTGATGTCGTGCGGTAGCTTAATTAAAACTAATAAATGTCAAAACTAACCTAGACACTAAGTAATACTCTAGACTCTCTAAAACTAAACTACTGATAGGCAAGTGTACCTATCGGAGATAGTATAGCCTAAGCAAGTCCGGATATCGAACCCACAGACTTCTACAGAATGTACTAACTAGACTCTATGACTTATCTATACAAAATTTGTACTGAAATAAAATAATATTAAGGAAGGGGGTTTACTAACAAAACTAAGAATAACTTAAATAAAGACTAAAGAGAAGACACTAAACTGAAACGAAGATCAGATGAAGAAAGAACACTACCTAGGCATAAATCATACACACGCTCAACAAAGGATCTATCGGTAATGGAAACTATGTGATACCGGGATCTTAGAATACTAAACTCAAAGGAAACCCAGAACACCATCGACCCTTCTCAAGGATTATCAACTAAGAGTCCTAAAAGCCGTTAAGCCACCGGTTGATTGGACTTCCCTCACAGGTCATCCAATTATACTCAAAATGTATCCACTAGACAATCTACCTCACATATTGAAAGTCTCAGACACCTAAGTGAAAGGGATAACTTGGATTTTCCTATTGGATTCGGTAAACACGGATGTAAAACGAACTAGAAAGATCTTCTCACAAAGTCTCTGGACTAGCAATTCTAACACCCTAGACAAACCGACAATCTCTCACCTCACGACTATCAAGATTGGTTGCACATCTAATATATCTATATCAAGATAATCACTCCTATGGTAAACTCGTACGTAGTAAACCATCTATTAATCAAAAACACACAGTAATTGATCTAACATGCACCTATTACAGAAAGACATTCAACAAGGCACATGAGGAATAAATCACCAATCCATAAACAATCATAGACACACATAAACATCCAATAATCCAACCAAAGTTTGTTACATCATGAGTTCATCACATAAACATAATCCAAAACCGATAGAAACGAATGTCAAACATGTGCAATCATCAAAATCTAGGTAGTTCTACAAGTTTAGCCAAGAAACATCATATGAAAACACCCATAATCTGTTTAAAGTGAAGGAGAAACATGAAAATCAAAGAGAAACAAAGAAACCAAGTAAACCGAATGATGAACACCGGATATCGTTGATCCTAGGCCTTGATTCTTCGATCCTATGCTTTCCCAACCTTTGATTCACCTTAGAATAGCCTTTCTTCATCCTCCTAGTCGCCTCTAGCCGTCCAAAATCATATATTTCACTTGGGTTTTTGACTTTTTGGCTTAAAACTGATTTTCTGCGATTTTAAGTCTGTCGCGTAGCGCGACAGATACCTCCAAATCTGTCGCGTAGCTCGAGGGGTTTAAGTGAGGGCATTATGGTCTTTCCCACCTCTAGCGTAGCCCGACAGGGTTTTCTAGGGTTGTCGCGTAGCGCGACAGATTTCAGATTTCAGTTTTCTTGTTTTCTTGTTTCCGGGTCCGTCCTTACCCAACCGTGAGCTTGTTTCTTTGTACTTTAGCACCAAATATACGTGTTTATTACCTGCGAGCATTAAATTACAGAAATGTGAAGCACCAGCTTAAATCGACTCTAAAACTGAATAAAACTGTACTGAAACTTAACAAAAACAAATGGAAAAATAGATGTGTTTTACAACACATCAATATTTATGATAGAAGAGGATACATAAATGTTGCAACATTGTTATCGTCTAATGAACTATCTTGTCTTCACAAGATAATATATGTTGAGCATGCATAGAGTAAGAATAGAGCTTCAAGTATACGTGATAACATGTGGGCTTAATACGGATACATGTGTTAACAGAATCTTGCATATGTTACAAGAAACTACTTAAGGAGCCTTGTATTAGTACAAGCTTAATAATAAAAAATGCTTGTCGATGTCTCATATGTAATAAAGTTCATGTTATGTGATAGTGTGCATACATATGTTATCAAAGGAAAGTTTTATGTAAGATTGTCATGCATAAAGTGGATCAAACGAGTCATCGTGTTGAGGCAAACGATGAAGTCCTCTTAACGAGGAAAACGATAAAGTCCTTCTAATGAGGCAAATGATGAAGCCTTCTTATTGAGGGAGATGAGAAAATCCTCATTATAAGGTGACTACTAAAACCTTGTAACAACACCATTATTTAGTTTTGGTTCGTTTTTAGGCAATTGTAAATTTGGTTGGCCTTATTCATTGACAACCTTATGTGTTAAGATATGTATGTACGTTATGTTAAGAAATTTTACTTATAATCAAATCCAATGGGTGCACTATAAATAGTTTGATGTCAGTAGAGATATTTTTTTGTAGAGAAGAAAAGGGAAAATGTTAGCACAATCAACAAACTAAAGAATATCGTATGTTATAGTTAAAGAATATGGCATGTTGTAGCATACAAGTTAGGAAAAAGATAAAGGACGTAAGGATTAAGTGTCATAATAAGCTACCTGTTATAACTAAAGAGTATGACATAATGGTGAAGACGACTCGTTACCATATGATCTTCAACATCTAATTGAAGCATGAAGAGATAGGATAGAAATGCCAAAAGAGGAAAACTTAAGAATAAGGTCCTAACACAACATGGGAGTACTCTACAATTAAAACAAGTGATATAAAGAAGAAGATGTGAACCATTTCACTCGTTAACATGTAAGTAACATGAGAAACATAAGAGTACATTACAAAAGGGCTAGGATATAACAGGTTTTGAGGACGAAACCTATTGTACGGAGAGTAGACTTGTAACGCCTGAATTTTTATAAATGATTAATAGACGTGCGAAATTTTTATAGCCGTTTATGTTCAAAATTTATATAAATGTTTGTAAATTAATAATGATCAAAATGATATAAGCAATGCAAGTATCTGATATTGTACGAGCGCGTTATAAGCTTACGAACAACGTGCAAAAATTTCTGTCACCGTTTGGGTTCGAAATTTATATGAACGCTCATGAAGTAGTTACGATTGAATTAATATAAACATGACTACTATACGATAGAGTACGGACCTGTTAGAAGCTCGTGAATACTAAAAATATATGAGACAAGTTGAAGGGGGTTTTAAAAATAAACGTAGAAAGTTGAGGGGCCAAAGTGTAAATATTAAAACTAATTCAATTCTTCATATACGAGAAGAAGTGATGTAATCTTCGGATATGTTCCGGTGATTTCGTATTTTGCATCATGAATGGTAGCAATTTGCTTTATCGGTGGAACTTTAATATTCTCAAACGACACCCCAAAAACCTTATCGAGGTCGCATCCTCGTTCTTTCTCTTCTTTTTCAAGTTACGAAGACCACACACACTTATGTGTGTTGATCAACTAGGAAGAAATAGTAGGGGCAAGGGCCACGGTCGGCTCCTTCGGTAAGCTCCACCGCCAGCCTACGGTCCTTCCTTTCGCAACATCCCTTCCCCTCCATTGGTCCAACTCCAACGAGCTTCACAGCCGACATCCAGCCTCATCGGCGGCTACAAAGTTCGGCTCCGGCGACCTCCTGCGAGCCTCGACTCTCAAAGATCAGCTCGATGGTGACCCTGGCAGTTCCCAGCAAAAACAGAGCCAAACCTGCGATTGCTTTGGTCTCCGGATTCCACCCACACAGTTTTTATGAAACATGGTAAAGTCTTGATGAAATCCCGTTTTTAAGAGAACCAGTCTCGAAGATTTGACGATCCCCGGAGATTCAACCGTTGGATCGCTCTCAAATTTTAACCCAAGCTTCCTTACCCATAAACGAAGGCTTTCACCGTTGGGATTTCGATTTTGAGGTCCGGAAGTCAAAATTTTCTTATCCCGACGATCTGTTTGCGTTTCCGGCGACTGTGGCGGCGGCGGCGGTCGGCGACAACAGACTCAGAAGGTAGAGCTCGATGAGATGAAACAGTCTACACCTGAATCGCCTCGATCGGAGTTTGTTTGGTTAGTTTTGAGCCACTCGTATGTTGTTAAGTGAAAACTTAGCAATAGATTTTGGTTTAGATCGGATCAACGAAGTCAACTCGGTCAACAACGGTTAAGAACAGATCTGGTCAATAGAGAAACATTTGGAACGAGAAACCAAGCTGCAGGTAATGATAGGTTATTTCAACGGGTGTAAACAAGCGGGTTCGTATAGGCAAACCAAACAAACGAAAGGTATAACTTGTTTACAAGTTATTAGAATGTTTAATTGCTACTAGTTTGATTACGTGTGCCATGTTTGAGGATGAATAATAATTGTTTAGAATTGAGTATTTGAGATTTGATTATAAAATAGACAGCTTGGGTTGTCTGGATTTGACTAAAAAAAACAAAGGAAACTCTGTCAGTTTTTCGTAAGATTTAAAAGTAAGTTTTATTAACTTAAACGTCCTCAAATACGGTTTAGACTTGTGTAACATTACTGTAATATTACTGTAATATTCGTTGTAAAGGTACATAATCAATTGTTACATTTATGTTACATAAAATTTACATATATGTAATTTTAAATGTCTTTGAAATATTTTCTTTTACATATATGTAACATTGTTTTAAAAAATTGTTACACGGTGGAAATTTGGTCGACGATAGAAATCCTAATCAAGGACGAAACGATGATATTTACAACACGCAAGTTGTTATGTTCTATTAACCATTTTTTTAGTCGATACCTTTTGATTAAATTTGGGGTTTTTTTGGCAAAAACGTTGATCTTTCATTTAGGGATGTGACATCCAATGAGACTACTACCAGTGATATTGTCGATAATTCGCGACTAAAGTGGAGAAACATATACTTTTAGCACATTCATTTTCCGAATTGATCATTTAATAAATTTTTGTATTATGTTACATCAAAGTTACATAATTTATAATTATTTCAGTTATGTATTTTTTATTTGTATTATGTTACATCGAAGTTACATGATTCATTATGCAAATGGTGATTTTTGTTGGTATTGTATGAAAAAATTGTAACGAGTATTGTCAAAAACAATTAATTCTAAGGTCATAAGATTTTAATTTATTAAATATATTTTAAATTAGTGATAAGCATATATGTTACATTTAATGGTTATAAGCATTTATGTAACACATGTAAGTATGTGAAATTTAATACAATAAGTAGGTATGCAGCAAAGTGTTAGATATATGTAACAAACATATAATTTAGAATGTCTCTTTGAAATATCTATCTTTTAATATATTTTGTATAATGTTACATCAAAGTTACATCATTGAAAATTATTTCAGCTACGTACTTTTTATTTCTATTATGTTACATCGAAATTACATGATGAAACGGTGGGAACTCCGACGGGAGATGTCGTGATGGGATGAATCGACACCGGTGGTTGTGTGGAGAGGGGGATTTCGACTAATCATGTAACGTGGTTCAATTTTATTAATTTTATATACGTAGCCAATTGTTACATTGACGTTACATAAAAATTACATATATGTAATTTTAACATCTATGTAACACATATATATTCCAACAAAAAAAATCTGGTTATACTAACTTTATATATGTAATTTGCATGTAAACATAGGCTTAAAAATATTTGAGCAAAAAAAGAAAACAAAAAAAAGAATACAAATTATGAAATATTGACCAAAATATAAAATTTGTAACATAATACTTTAGTTACACTAACTTTACATATGTAACAATAACGTAACATAATAAAATGTTATAGAATGTAACATTAAAAAAATTAAAACAGTATAACAAGTCCGTCGAGATGTAACATAAACGTAACTTGATGATGCATGTAATTTCGTTTGAATAGACACAAAAAAAAGTCATTAATTAAAACGACGTAAAATAGGTGTAACATGGACTAAAAAAACTTTTTTTATATTGAAATTCCCGACGACGTAAAATAGATGTAACATGTACTGAAAAAAACTTTTTTAGATTGAAATTTCTGAACTATTTTATTCTGAATTCCTGAACATACACTTTGGTTGTAACTAGTTTTAAGGGTTTTGAAAAAAAAATTCAAGCTGGGAGAAAATAAAGATATTGTGCTAAAAGGTACAAAAGAAATGTGGACCCCAATAGAAAAAATAAGTGTACAATAGATTATATGTAATTTGATGTGATTACTAAATAAGTACAATAAGTACATATATATATATATATATATATATATAGTAAACTACACATGGGGAAATGATTTATGTAAAAAGGATAAATGGTGATGTGATGTGTACCTTCTTTGTTTATAATTACTAATTGACCATCAACACACAATTTAGTATTCATTAATAATTAAAAAATAAATAGAAGTAAGAAATACATTGAATATAACTGTAACATTAACGTAACATGCTGGTAAATTTAATGAAAAACTAATAATGCAAATACACAAACAAAAAAAAACAATAATAGTAACAATTGTAAAACAATAAACAACATAATAAACTAGTGATAAACAAGATTACTTTAACAGGAAACAACATCAAATGTTGTTTATACAAACGACTTTTACAAAGCCAGCCACCATTTGAAAAGGGGGGAATATTTAAAAAGTTTGAGAAAACAAATGGTGGGAAAATAAAAGGTAAGAAAAATTTAAAAATTAAAATCTCGTAATTTTGAGCTGAAATAAAAAATCGTAATTTTGATGTAACAAGTATTCGGTTGTATACAATAAGGAAAAGACGAAAAGATTAATATAGCAAAATTTATGGTGGGAAATCAAAAGGGGGAATATTTAAAAAGTTGGGTAAAACAAAATGATGAGGAAAAAAAGATGGGAAAATTATAGGTGAGAAAGTAAAAGGTGGAAATAAAAGGTATGAAATATTTAAAAAATGAAAATCTATTGTTTTTTAGCTGAAATCAAATAACGTAAATTAGATGTAACACGATGCACTTTGTATCATGTAAATAAAAGGCGAAAATATTCATGTGGCAAAAAATCTTATGGGAAATGAAAGGGGGGAGAATTTAAAAACAAATTTATTTTGTTTATTATTTAGATTTGATGAGAGAAAAGGTGGTAAATTAATAAAAAATAGTGTAAAGATACAAATGTAGTTAAAGACAGTTATGCCCTTCTATTAAATAATTATTGGTAAAAGAAATAATGAGGTGGCAAATTATGGACCAAGCATTGGGTTTGCAAAGTTTCTTTAGCTCACATGGGTTTTTAATATATACATCCCCTAATGTAGACCACATATTTATTTTCAAGATTCTAAATGAGTGGCTTACATAGGGTTTAAGGGTTTTCTCTTTAAGGTTGGGTTTTCATTGGATTCCTATATATATAGGGAAGTGATATATTAGAAACTAGGTTGAGATGAAGAAACTTTGGAAACTAGTTTTGAACTATTGATTAGAAATTTGGATGAATGAGATTAGATATGAAAAAGTAAATGTGATTGTTTTATATTAAAAAATATGTCAATAGTACAAAAGATACAAAAAGGGTAAAAATGTAATCTTAAAATGTGTACTTTCTTTTTTATTTTTAACTTAATAGTACAATTGACTTTATTAAAAAGTAGTAAAACATTCAAATACACAACTACCAAGACACACAAACAAGTAAATAATGTTACATTGACGTTACATAAAAATTACGTAACCAATTGTTACATGTATGTTACATTGACGTGGTTCCATTTTATTAATTTTACATACGTAACCAATTGTTACACGTATGTTACATTGACGTTACATAAAAATTACATATATGTAATTTTAACATCTATGTAACATATATATCTTCCAACAACAAAAAAATCTGGTTATACTAACTTACATATGTAATTTGCATGTTAACATAAGTTTAAAAATATTTGAGCAAAAAAAGAAAACAAAAAAAAAAAGAATACAAATTATGAAATATTGAGCAAAATATATAATTTGTAACATAATACTTTAGTTACACTAACTTTACATATGTAACAATAATGTAACATAATGAAATGTTATAGAATATTATAATGTAACATTAAAAAAATTAAAACTGTATAATAGTACAATTAATGAAACTTTTTGCACGAAAATTATAAATAATTAATAATTTGTACACTAGATGGAAAATACATTTGGTAACACGAACTTAATGAAAAATACACATAACCTAAAGTGTTATGTGTAACGCTAGTGTAACAACTTAATTATATTTTAAACGTTAAATCTCAAAAAGAATAAATTAGAAAAACTGATATTATATATAGAAAAATAATTCTTGTATCTTTAAAATTGTGTACATATAAAATAAAATGAATTTATTTATATGTTTTTTAAAAAATCAAAGTCATGAATACTTAATTGTAAAAGGTACAATAGTACACCTTTTGATTTAATGAATAAGACATATTTTATTTTAAAAGATACAATAGAAAACAAGCAATAATTAAATGCTTGTATAGTATGAAAAAATGACAAATTATGATATTATATAAAAATGACAAACAATAAAATATAAGAGTGTATATAAAAAACATGTTCAATAAGTCCGTCGAGACGTAACATAAACGCAACTTGAGTGTTAGTTTCTATAATATTGGATTATAAGTATCTGATTGTATAAAATATTACTAACCATAAAAAAATTTCGAGTATACATAACATTGTTATGAAATAATATATAAATTTTTTTATTTAAATATAACGAAATGCAAAATTCGGATATTTATTATGAAATTATGCGTTAGTAAAAAAAACAATGTTATAATGTTATAAAATCTTGTGAACATAAAAAAAACATAACCAAACAATGTGTAAGGTATGACAATACATATACACAATATCCGGAAAAACGTAACAATAACGTAACAACGACAATATTTGTACACATTCAGCATCCTATCATTCATTTTACTCATTTTAAAAACATGATGGGAAATTAGGTGGGAAATATTTAAAAATTAAATATTTTATTTTTAGTTTGAATTTGAAAAGAGAGAATGTAGTTAAATAAAAAAATATTTGAAAAGAGAGAATGTGATTAAATAATAAAATATTGTATGGAGGTAATTGTGAAGGAAAAGACTAAATTACCCTTGTATTATATTGGATTATTAAAATGAAATGGTGATGTGGCTAAATGTGGACCAAGTATGTGGTTTCCAAAGTTTATTCAACTCAACATGGTTTCCAAAATATACATTGTCTATATATATATATATATATATATATATATATATATATATATATATATATATATATATATATTAGGAGAGGGTTCAAAAGAAAACTTCTCACTTTGGAGAAAACTAAGAAAACTATTCACAATTGTTATCAATCAATTTTGTTTTTCGTTTTTTGTTTTATATTTTTTTTATTATAAGGTTATATTTGTTAACAAAAAGAAAAAAATAAAAAATATATGTAATTCATGTTATTACATATATGTAACTTTATAGGTTACATATACGTAACTTCGTGATCTACATATTTTTATTAAAAAAAAATTTTGTTTATAACATTTCTAAGCTAATACTAAAAAATCATGAAATTTTTTGTAAAATTTATTGGTTAGTAGGAGTTTTCTTAGTTTATCTAAAGTGAAGAGTTTTCTTTTGAACCCTCCCCTATATATATAGGGGTTGGATCCAGTAAGAAAAGATTTTTGCCTAAGAAGAGTAAGAAGTAATAGAAATTTGACACGTGAC
This sequence comes from Mikania micrantha, assembly GCA_009363875.1. NCBI lineage: Eukaryota > Viridiplantae > Streptophyta > Magnoliopsida > Asterales > Asteraceae > Mikania > Mikania micrantha. Next base: position 9,062,270 of record CM018697.1, on the reverse strand, counting down.
ACAATCCTGTACAAAAAACATAATCCAGTACATAAAAAATAAAAAATCCAATACAAAAAATAAAAAATCCAGTACATAAAAATAAAAATGTATTACAAAAAACACAAAAATCTAGTACAAGAAAAATGAAGAACAAAAAAATAATCTAATACAAAAAAATAAAAATATAGTATAAAACAAAAAAAATAATCTAATACGTAAATTATCATGTCAAATTTCAAATTATTATTAGTTCTTACTCTTCTTAGGCAAAAATCTCTTCTTATTTGATCTTTCCCATATATATATATAGGGAAATGATCTAATGGTAACCCATAGTAATTGAGAAAACCCAATAACTCAATCTTAAGGGCACTAAAATTAGATTAGATGCTGATCTAAGGGACCACAATTATTTTGAATTTTTAATTAAGGGGAATCAAGTCCTATGATCACAAAAGGGCAAATGAGTCATTTAATTACACCTGCATCTATCTTGTCTGTCAATTGATTTTTACAGGGAAACATCGAAGAAATAACTGAGGATTCAAAAAGCTTCAAACAAAAATTCAAACCTTCAAATGCTTATCAGTAAATCATCAGCAAAGGCGATTAACCATCTGAAATCAAAAGTATGATTGAAGCCTGTTGCCATCTGACGAAACGTTCCATGGATTATGTAAACAACAGCGACCGAAAGGTAATCATCCATGTAATTTCTTACCATCATATGACCAGTGTAGCTTTGTAAGCAATCAACGAACGTAGCTAGCATGAGATTCACATCGAGACGGTATTTTGATTGAGAAGTTGTTTTTGCTTTGCTTTTCTAGGGTTTGATGATTTTAAAATTTGGGGATTTCAATGTTTTTCTTATTTCCAGTATTGGTAATGATATTAGACCCTAAAAATCTAAGATAGCCATCATTTTTGATCCAATTTCAGTGGAATTGATCAATTTAAGAAACAAATAGATCTGCAGGAGCAGGAAGAGAAGCATTATACTTGTACCAGGAAGCATTACACTTGTACCTTCATAAGGTAATTTAATTTTATTTTTAAAGCATGATGATGCATTTCTTTTCATTTGCAGCAATATGTAATTTTATTTGCTACAATGTAAACATTTCTATAAAGAAACTAAGATGGCTCATCATCACAATCATTATCAATTTATAGGTCTGAATGTTGATAAGTGGTGCGGTTTATGGTGCTTGTGCCGAGTATGGCATAATTTGATCGGGTAATGAGCCTCGATAACCTGATTTGTTTATTGAGTCTACATAGAAATTTAAATGATGTGTTTGGATATATGGGTGTGGTTAATGGTGCTTGATTTGTTATTATTTGATGTTATTTTTAAAATTTTTACATAATTACACTGATGTAAGATATACATAGAAACCTAAACCTAATTCTCAAAGTTTCATTTTTATTGGAATGAGGTGCAGTGATGAGTGATATACCTAGGAACTATTCGGCTAGAGATTTGTTTTGTTACATAAATGTAATTTTTGTTTTGTTATACCAACGTAAATGTTTGGTTAGACATTTTTTATTTGTTGAAGCATTGTAATAACCACAATCTACAAATGATGTTTAGATTGCCTGTTGCTTATATGATTATCACCAATCTAGTTATTGCTTTTGGTTACATAACACGTGAAACATTGTTTTGACTTGGTCACTCATGTTTGTAATGTATTTTGATTTATTTTTAGAAGCCCAAATGATTGACTTCAAATATTCAACCATTTACACTCAACAAAGGTATACATGAGTACCAGGTACCAGGTATCTGTCAATAATGTAAAGAACAAATTAAATCAAAGTAGCATGTTTTTTTGGTTTAATGTTAAGTTTATTTCATCATTTTGATTCATAATATTTTTTTGTTACTATTTTTTGTAGGTAGTCACAATAGTTTACTATATCAAACCCCAATGGTACAAGGTATTGGTGCCTAATGGTACTGAAAAAGAGGAACACGTACAAGAAAATATGATGATTTCTTTGATAATCACATTTGGATGGAGGATTCGTTGAAGCCAGTATTTTTCCCTATTCCGATGTTATACATCATTTCGGTAGTGTGGGTTTTTTTAGTTTTTCCAATGATTTAGTTTCAAGATGTAACTGGTAGTGATGAGTATGGGCACATTTGTTCAATGTCAAGTTTTATTTCATCATTTTGATTCAAAATATTTTTTTGTTACTATTTTTGTAGGTAGTCACGACAATTTACTATATCAAACCCATAATATAATGAAGATGAATAATGTGTCAATCTAACAATAAAAATATAATAAATAAAGAGATTCACCAATAACATATTATTATTTTGTAGTTTTTTAATGATCAAAGCTCCGTAATCTTTGTTTGTGTCCATGTTGTAAGTATATTATATACATTACATCGATGTAATGGAATATTGCATACATATTATAGTAATATAATTACAAGGCACTGTTTCCCTGTAAGATTGTTTCCACACATGTACACTAATGTCAATAATATGCTTACACTAATGTAAGTGGCATGTATACACTCATGTAAGTAATATGCTTACACTAATGTAAGTGGCATGATTACACTAATGTAAGTAATATGCTTACACTTATGTAAGTGGAATGTTATACACATTAAATCATTGTAATGGAATATTACATACATATTACAGTAATGTCAATAATATGCTTACACTAATGTAAGTGGCATGTTTACACTAATGTAAGTAATATGCTTACACTAATGTAAGTGACATAATTACACTAGTGTAAGTAATATGCTTACACTTATGTAAGTGGAATGTTTACACTAATATATGTAATATGTTTTCACTAATGTAAGTGGTTTCAAGAAAACATTTGAATGTGGTTTCAAGGGGGATTAAAATTATGTAATGTGTGTAATATTAGTGTAATATGCTTACACTAATGTATGTAAAATTTTGAATGTGGAATGTTTACACTAATGTATGTAATAAGCTTACACTAATGTAAGTGGTTTCAAGAATATATTTGTGTAATATGCTTACACTAATGTATGTAATATGTTTACATTAATGTATGTAATATTCTATAATGTTTGTTATAATGATCAAAGCCTGTAATCTTTTTTTGTGTGTGTATATTGTAAGAATATTATACACATTAAATCAATGTAATGGAATATTACATACATATTACAGTAATGTAATTACCAGGCTTTGCTACCCTCTAAGATTGTTTCCACACATGTACACTAATTTAAGTAATATGTTACACTAATATAAATGGCATGTTTACACTAATGCATGTAATAAATAACTCAATAGGTCTTCACAACGAGACACATGGATTTGTTATATAGCAAGCTTTTAGGTACACTTAAGATCATTTTTACATTAAAAATAATTTATTTATGATCTAGTTGCAGTAAACAACATTTACTTACATCACGTAAGTGACCTAAAAGAATAGTATGCATACCTAAATACAAGACACTTAAAACAATGTCCATTTTTCAAGTTATCAACAAATAACATCGGTCATGTTATAGATCTTCAATTACAAGAGAATATTAAAAAGTACTACGACATGCGCTTTTAATTTTTACATAAGCAGTCACTTTAGGCCATGGGCTTTCATCAAAGGCCTAGTGAGCAGCGAAAATCGCACGGTCAATATCTTCTGCATCACCTTCAGCTACGTTGGCTTTGACTTCCCCTGAAATTCCGCACGGTCAATATACAATTTGAATAGGCCCATGCGTAAAACTACATCCGACTTTCTCCTACTGCAATTTTGCTCCGGTTCACGTCCATTGTTTCATACTTTCATGCCATCTATAGAATCTCATCAAGTGAATTCTACATTAGCTAATAACAACGAGGTTAGTTATTTCATTTTCTTGGTTAAGAACCAATATTCTTGAATTTTTAAGACGCTGTTTTTATGGTTTTCATATTACATATTGAATGTCGTTTTTATGGTTGAATTATGCAAAAAGTTATTGATTTGATTTGCTTGTTTTTTGGCTGATTTATCAATGGTTGTCACTGAAAATGTACTCAAGTTATCGTGTACCCAAGTCGGTTATGTGTTACCTCTCTAAAAGCTCATGACTTAGCTATCTGGAAGAAGAAAACTTAGTTTTAAAAGCTAAACTTAAAAAAAAGCCTTCCATATAGCAAAGTTCATCCATTCTCCTAATAGTTTCAAGATCAACAGTTCAGTTATTTTGCCTAATCAAATGAATAATTCAAATGGCATTTCGTCGAGCACCTTATATGCATAATCCAATCCAAAGAAATTAACACAAATTACTATTTGGTTCAATCCCAATCAAATGATTAATTCAGAAATGAAGTAAACTAATAGATTTCTACCAAATTTCAACAAATATTTTTAAGAAAAAAAGCTAAATTTGAAGACTTACATTTTCGGTTGAAATGTAACTCACGAACAAATTCGGTTCGGGTTTTAACCCATCCTCACCCGTATTTTCAGTGAACAAATTTGTTTCAAGTATCTGACCTCGAGGAGAGATTGAAGACGAAGGTGGCCGGAGAAAGGGTGAATGGGAGATAACGCCAGAAATTCTTCGAGTCACCATTTTTGTAGATTACTAGACCTGCTTGTCACCCTTTTTCTTTATGTGTGTTATCCTCAACATCACCACTGCGGTCTGCCGGAACACCATTGTCGAAGGTATCATCAGCAAGTGGATCCAAACGATCGATTTGTAAATCCCCTTCACCATACTCGTTCTCTTCAAGATCATCGTCATCGTGTTCATGAACATCACCATGACCAACATCCTGGCCTGGAACTACATCGTCAACTTGAACGGAACCGTCATCTTCAAGAACATCATACATAAGATGATCACCACCTCCCATTTTTAGAAACTCTGATTATCAAAAGAAACAAATGAGGCTTAATGAATGATGTAAGTAACTGGTATTAATTAAATTAAATAAAGGTAAAAAGTAATTAAATAAAGAATTCATAATTGTAGATTAGATGTGGAAAAGTGATGGAAATGACATCTCAACAAAATGACTATAATGCCCTTTCTATTAATTAAATAAACCAGTGATGTGTCCATCTATTATTGGTTCAAAAGGGTTTATGAGTTGTCTCAATTATGAAGGGTTATTATATGAGCCACATCCTATATATATATATATACACACATATATATATAGAGAGAGGATGGTTCCATTGTTAACCCTCCCTTATTGCGAGTACACTTACTTACAGTACACTTACTGTAAGTAGCTTATGCCTACTTACGGTTGTAAATAATTTGTAAACGGTGATGAATTATCAAAAACACAAAAAAGAAACCCCCCTATTTATGTATAACAAAAACCATGAAAAAAAATGCCGGGTTAACACGGGTTCTAGTAAAAAGGGAGGGTTATTATTTGATCCTTCCCCTATATATATATATATAGGGAAAAAATCAAATTTAAAAGTATATTTTGCCTAAGAAGGCTAAGAAGGATTTTTAAAATCTCAAAAACCGACCCAAACGAACTCCGATTGAACTTATTTCGATGACATTGGAACCGTCTTATCGAACCCTATAGTATTAGATTTTAAGTTTTCGTTTTAACAACTAGATTTAAATTTCAGGTTTTAGGGCTTGGTTTCTAGCTTTTAAGTTTTATCTTTATGTTAAAGATTTGTTTTTAAAGTTTTGGTTTTAGTATTAGGGTTTATTGTTTATGATTAAAGGTTCGGGTTTTAGGGTTTGACAACCCGATTCCAATGATGTAAAAATGAATTCAATCGGGGTTTTTTTAAGTCGGTTTTTGAGTTTTTGAAAATCCTTCTTAACCTTTTAGGCAAAATAGACTTTTTAGGGAACCTTACTCTATCTATAGATACAAATCTTTTATTGTAGAATAGAATTTAGGAACTAACTCTATCAGCTATATTAATATCTATCCCTAAACATGTGGCCTTGATATATATCTACATATATACGGTCTAAAATTTAGTCTCACATATAATCTATAATATTTTCATCCAAAAATAAGTTATAGCTCACCTTATATACTTGACTTGCATCATAACTTTTTGAAGAAAAAAACACACGTACACACCTAGAAATATTAAAAAAAAACATATATAATAATCGGTCCATTTAAAGTCCGTTAATAGATTGACATAACCATAACCAAATGGGTTGGCTAATGGCTTAGTTTAATCATAACAATCGGTTAAAGTCAGTTTCGGTTAAAATCAGTTATGGTTCGGGATGATTATCGGTTAATTTTTGGTTAAGATTATAACTCCTATGTTTAACTTTACCAAAAATTAAAAAAAAAAAAATTTGTTAACTTGCTAGAACCCTCACCTAGAGAAGATCATGAGATGTTTAACCTTGCCTCATCATGATTTGATCCTTAATTATCGATTCAGATTGCGATTGGATGAAGAAAAGTGTTGATCGGCTGCTTCGAAGGCTCAAGTTCGTCACTTGTTCGCTTAGAAGCTTTGGCAAAACCGAGATCCTTCTTAAGACCACAAGGTTTATGGTTAAATAGGTCAAAAAACGTGAAAAAAAAAATAAAAATAAAAACGCCTCAACTAGCGTCCTAGACGCGAGGTAGAGTTTGAGATGACATTGACTCTATGTAGACATCACCTAGGACGCCAGAGTTGAGTTTTTGAGACGCCATGTGTTTTTTACATGCTATCTTAGCGCATCACTTGTTGATTTCCACTATTTTTTTTCATTTGCATGTTATTCCCTTGTATTTCCTTTCCATTGCATTCCAAACCTCTTAAGCATATTATTTTACGTATTTATCCATGTTGAACTTGAAATCATAACCACATGCAAAGTACTCATATTTCTCGTGATTAAATAGTCAAAAAAATGAAAATGCATAGATAACTAGATTAAACATGTGAAATCAAAGTAATCATCAATAAGACCACAAGTACGTGTAGGCAACAGATGGTGATTACGTATATGTAACAACATAGCTTATTTGTACATGTTTGCATATTTTTATTTCATGGAAAATCATAAATATGATTTAATTACAAATATGTAGCTTTGGTTCACACATGAGTGTAAACTTGGTTGATATTTCTGATTGGTTGATTACACAAAATAACTTTGTTGTTTGATTGAAAAATTCTGGTTTCTTAGTTCCATTTTTTGAATAAAAAATAAGATTAACTACAATTATTTTAATGAAAAAATATAGATTGTTTATTTTTTTACATAAATTAAAAGAGATGAGAACGGAGAGAGAATCATTATTTTAAAAAAAAAAAAAGATAACAATTTAAAGGAAAGAAATTAACTGTTTTGAGTAATAAACTTTAATTTTTTTAATTAAATCTATTTATTACTATTTATATACAATCTTATCACTATATGGACTTTGCCATCGATTACACTAATTAAAGGTTGACTTTATTACTATTTATATTTTTTTAATAAACTGTTGATTAGTGATTTTCATAGTTTTGTTTTAAAATGAGAGTTTTTCGTAAAACTCTCCCCTGTTTGGGTGTGTGTGTGTCTTTACAAGTAAGAAACCCGCATGACGTGATAGCCCAGTATGTATATGTGTGTGTGTGTGTGTTCTAGTAGGGTCGTAGGGAACCTGCCTGATGTGACAGCGCCAACAAGTCACAATGTGCTACATGTTTTTATTAGTTTATCAATCAAATTTGTGAAACTTTGTATAGTATGTGTTAGTTTTCTTATTCACAGCATCAGTGTAGTCTATCTATGTTGTAAGCCTTACGGATTCCTAATGGGTTGCTTTCAACTCATTCTTAACCAATATTTTAACTTCTAAGTCCATTCTTAACGTTATTTTCATAAAATATTTAAATAACGTTAAAATTAGTGCACTTTTACTTTTGCCCCTTAAGGGCCCACACATATATACATTATATGTGTGCACCGCAAATGGGGCGTACACATGCTTCTAACAAGGTGTTCGTAAAAAGATTACCTTAAAGTTAAGATACTCTTGTCTATTTTTCTTGATCTTTCCTTCATGGCATGTTGCCCATGAAACTTGTTCAGACCACCCTATAAAAGAAAATGATCAACTTAGAATTACATGACCAACAAATTAATTAGATATGAAGGAACAATAATCCTCTAATTGAAATTTTATAGCAGTAAAATCTAATCCCAATTTTAACAACTCAACTTGTTTGTTAAGCATTCATTTTTGTATATAGCAATATTTCGATAACGATCAGGGTGCTGACTTGATGATCATTAAGAGGATCACACAAATCATATATCTCAAGTACATCTTGCAATTATAGTATTTCGAAAGAATGCATTTAATCTAAATATTGAAAGTTATGTTGTATCTGACCTATTAGTAAGCAAACATATTCAAAAACATTAGCTCTTAGTCTTTGAAGAGTCATGAGGTAAATAAAGGATGCCTTGTACTCTTGTTGCAAACCATTTTTTAAGTGACAGGTGGACAGAATTTATAGATACGTCACCACCCTGTAGGTCAAAACAGAGGACTCTAAATCAAACCCGGAGTATGGTTCAAAATTACACAAACATGGAAGAAGACATAATACACACACATACAACAACTAGTTATAACTCACCCACGTAGAGTTTAAACAAAAACATACACACATATATATAGACGTGTTTCACACACAAAACCTACATAACAAAAGAAATAGTAAACATAAAAAATCATACACACAAACAAATAAACAATAATCATATGAACCTAAAAAATCAAACAATAATATGAGATTTATACCTTCTTCGTGTTAGGTTTATGAGATTTATACCGCCGCTATTCTTTCTTGAGACCGTCGATGACATCTCGAGAGGAGTGTCTTCCTTGTTGGCTTCACCGCCGCTGCTCATCACTGTTGTTCTTCCTTGTTGTGTCGCTAGGATTGTGTCTATGTTGCGATAGTCGTGGTTTTTAGGTGGGAGACAGGTAGAATAGAGAGAGACAAATGGAATCTTTGATTTTAGGGATTTTAGGTTGGAGACGGGTATAATAGAGAAAGAGAGGGCGCATATACCTGATCTGCGTATTTGAAATGGAATTAGGGTGAAGTGGGTTGCGTTATGACCTGTACATTTTACAACTTGTACATCTCTAAAATTTTAGAGCTTTTTAACACTCTCTCTCATATATGTATTACATAGTGATAGCAGGAAACCCAAGCGATGCGGTGGTGACGAATATTTGCAAATTGAAGAAGTCAAATGCACATGAACAATCCTTGTATTACTAAACACAGATGAACAATCCTTGTATTACTAAATGCAGATGAACAATCATGGTGTTGATGAATGATCGAGGTGTTGATAAACAATCCACGTGTGACTAGAAACATTAATTAATAGTAGTCATAAGAATGACCATATTGTTGTCACATGCATGTGTGTGTGGGTGAATTGAACAATTAGACTGGATAAAGCAATTGGAAACTAGGACAAAATAAAAAACATTTATAAGTTTTAACCAAAGAAGAGTTGCAGAACATGTGTGAGAAAACAAAATCATATTCCTACAATTTCTCATGCCAATAGGCTTCTAAAGGGCTATGTGTGCTCCCACAAACAAGATCCTAAAAGGGATGAAAGCATAGTGAGGTCAAAAAATTCTGCTAAAACTAACCACATTCTAACAAATGAATTCCAGATTAGTACTTTCAATGATGTCTATTAGCTGATATAATTGTCTCCAAATTAGTACAAGAACAATACTTTACATATTTATAATTAGAGACTGTCCACTATCCAAGTTTTCCAGGATTAAGAATTCATTTGCCTTTGATTTGACACACTACCATTCTAAACAGGCATAAGAAAAAAAATGAAAATTTCATATAATTACCTCATCTATTCTCAGTTTATGGGAGAAGAAGCGATTATTAAAAGTAAATCCTAAGCCATTAGGTGCAAATGATGTAATCACAATCCCTCTGCCAGGGGATTCTTTGATTTTACTCAACTGTGTCTTGAATTCTGCAACATGTTTTGCAGATGGAAGCACAATCAGTATAAAAGAACAAAGAAAAAACTTCAATCACCATTTTTTTGGCAAATATGCAAATGTAGGAGTAATGTTAATACATACATAGATATCTTCAAGTGTGTTCTTCTTTACATCAATAACAACCATTGTAACCTGAAACATGCACAACAGGGAAATCTAACTCGATGTAGAAACTGGCAAGTGATTCACCATTTGAAGTCAACAGAATAGAAATCTTAAAAAAAACAAAAACAATCTAAACTCAAACCTAAACATTTGAAAACGTCAAAACAAATTCAATCAATCCAAAACAAAACACATACATGAGTAATTACTGTCTTTGGGAGCCTCAGATTTTGCTAGAACTTCAAGATCAACGAGACTTAATGATATAAGCCCTAAGGTAAGACCATACATCAATCCAGTAAACAAAACCAATAACACACTCAAATAATCAAATCAAAAAAGGGGAAAACCCCAAAGGAAAATCAAAAGGGAAAGAACAAACCAGAGAGCTCAGAACCATGCCAAATCTACACTAAGAAAGACAATTATTAACACCACCGTTTCATCGCTTGCCATTTGAAGACCAGAAACCCTAAATTTAGGGGAGTGAAATTGTTTGTTCAAACCGCCTATCTGGAAACTCCAAATCAAAAACTAGTACAGAAGGAAATAAATTGGGCATGATTTCAAAAATATATATATGTGTGTGCTTATGAGATCTACATCCAGAAAACTCAATGGGTCAGATTAAACGAACCTTTAGGTCGAAGAAGTCTCCCATTTGAAGTTCTTGAAAGCGGCTCCCAAAAAAATTAACCAAAACCGCTTGATATAATCAACTTAAAGCCCAGGGGTATAACTTTTGCAGAGATACTATCGCTCAACTAGATCCTAATTCATTGGCATATGAGTTTATAAGTTAGATTTTAAACTTATATTCAATATATGACGCATCAAACAAACAAATTCAAAGTAATAGCTTATATAGTAAGTAACAAAATAAGTTTAATAAAGCAATGACAAAATTATTGATATGATTCATGTGATTTACTAATATTTTAGTCTTTCACTTTTAGGTTTTATAAATTACGCATATAATCTCAAACTTTAAACATTTGTAACACATATAGTCCTTATGTCACCAAATTACCCTCAAATAATTGACCAAATGCCTTCACATAAAGACTATATGTGTTACAAATGTTTATATTTTGTACGTGACCATATAGCCAATTTATAAAACATATGGATCAAAAGTGAAATACAAGCAAACTGCATGGCCTATCTTGATAATTTACTATGAAGCAAAAAAAATCATCCATTCAATAGTAAGCCATACCAATAACTCTCCACTTTTGTGATTTTTTTCTTCTTGACTAAATATGGCAATGGTAAAATGGAACGACTCTTTTAAAATAACAGCAAACATGCGAGAAGACAATTAAACTTAGGAGAAGACAACTCTAATGTATTGTAATTAACTAATTATTCTGAAATCTTACTCGCAATTGTAAATCTTGTCACACCCTGACCAACAATAAGATACGTCGTGGCGTGACTTTGATTGCTAATTAGGTCGTGGTGCTATTTGTAAATTTTGATAATTAAAGCATCATAATTAAATTTCAAACAAGCATTCATTCATTAATCAAATAACTTTCATTACATGATTCAAATCTAAACAATACAAGTGAATTTCTTAACAATTGTTTAAAGAGTTAACTAGTCCACTAAGCTTATAATATGTCTTCACCAAGTCTTCACCTTAACATATCACACATGTAAAAATAGGCTTTGGGTCAACTATATGAATGGTTTCTGAGTATAACATACAATTTAAATAAATGTTTTGAAATTAAATGATTCATTACAATTAGACTATCCATAATTAGAATCTAAGCATGTATAAGTCATGTTTGCAAATAAGATAATACAATAACAATAATGTATCAAACTTACTTGGATTGTGTTGTAGTTGTATGAGTTCGGTTGAAGCACGTTTCGACCGGAAACGCGAGTTCAATATGACGTCTGAGAGGGTCTGGGATGGGGCTTTCAATACCAGAGCTTTCAAAACTTGAGTGCCAATATGTGTGTGAGTTTAATTTGATTTTTGTAAATGTTTAGGTCGATTTCTCGTTCACATTTGTTTAGAAGCTTCGGGTTATTTGTTTAGTAGGATTACCATGTATGTTTAAAAACAAAAATTGATATCTCTATCTCGTCCAGAATTAGCTATCGAACGCATATCGGCAGTTGATTCGATTTTTGATTGCCAAAACCTTGGTTTGGTTGATTACCCATGATCTTTGGAGCTCGAGTTGCAGACCGGTTAAGGAAGGGGGAAAGAAAATCCAGAAATTACACTTTTGAGTCCCTCAGTTTTTGTGTTTTGATAATTTTGATCTCGAAGTTTATTAGTCACAAATTTGATTTGTCCAATTTACAATAATGATCCCCTAGTTTATTTTATTTTATTTATATATTTTTTATTTCTTTCTTATTATTTTATGTTGTACTGTTTTTACAAAGCTTATAACTTTTAATTAAATATTAATAACTTAAATATTTTTATAAAAGTTTTATAGATCTTAAAAATTTTCATAATAAAAAAGTATTATTATTATTATTATTATTATTATTATACATACGTATATATATTTGATTTGTTTGTAAAATCTTATAACCATGAATATATTATTATCCATGATGAGTAACTTTTATTACATTGTTTTATATTTTTAATTATACTAAATTGGTATGTTATATTGCATATGCATGGATATGTACACATACATGCATGCATACGTACATACATATATAAGAATGACTCATTTAAAAAGTCACCTCAATTTTCATTTGTTTAAAATTTGACACCATTTTCTTCAAAATCGAAATGTAGAAACCTTTAGGGATTACAAATCTAGTCATATACTAAAGCATCCATTTTTCAACGCCATCTAAATAACTATGCAACTGCTAATGAGATTGTGAAGAGCTCAAACAAAAATATGGAAAAAAAATTAGAACATCATCTAAGTAATTAGACCCTTCAACTTGGGGCTAACATCAAAATAAACATGACAATATGAAGTAGGAGGAGTTTTAGCACAACATGAGTACCAAAAACCAACACTACTTATTAACATATCAAAACGATGTTTCCATTATATGACGTATTAAAAATCAAGAACATAACATAGCATACCTTTTCTTATAAATCATCTTCATTACCTCACTTGGCTATTGTTGAAGTAACGGTTCCTAGACACCTTCCGATCTGACTATCTTGGACTTTCCTTGCGATCCTGCAACCACCAAAAGCCGTTAGTCTTACCGCAGGAGGGGCCTCCTGGGATTGGACTCCGGCGTGAGAGTAAGCTCTTGATCGGAAAAGATATTTAAGGAACGGGAGTATGAGTGTGAGAGTGGAAAGTGATGTACCTGGAAGAGCTTCCAAAGCTCACTATTTATACTACTCGGATTCAAGGTGTTTCAGAGTGAGTTTTCTATTTTGGGAGGTCAGGCCTCCTGCTTTCCGGGCGTTTCTCTCGAGTATACTTGTTCTGGCCATCTCTGCACAAAAGTTGACTTACATCACCTTTTGTCTTGAGGTTTGCCTCTTACCCTTTGGTCTGAAGACTTGGTTTTCATTAAATGTCTCTTCATCTCTACCTTAATTGATATCTAGTAAGTTGACTTTGATTCCGCTCGTTCTGCCATCGTACCATTTAGCCATACGACTTGGTCTGTTTTGCGGTCTGGCCGTTTGGTTATGTCGCAATATTACCCTACGTCATCAGCTATAACATCGAACCAAATTAAATCACATGTTTACTCATGCAAGCATATTTCAAACCAAAAATAATGCATATGTTATCTTTTCCACTACTCAAACATTTTTACATCGAAGGAAGACTTGGTAATTAAGAATTTCAAAAACATTCTCAAAATAGGTAAGAAAGAAACCAATCATTAATAAAACGAAAAAGAAGAAATAACAAATATTCCTAAAACAAACTCAATTTAACTCATATTAAGTTTGCTTTTTGACCCATTTAACTCTTAACTTGTAGATGAATCAAATAAAATTCACAGTTTGTTTATAAATTTCCTTGAATAAAGTTAACCAATTCAATGTGTTTATTTTTTTAATAGTAAACACCAACTGCACAAAAGGAAACAAAGTTAGCAAAGGTAAAACACAAAGTGAATTATGAAACAGAGGTTATATTGACTGGTTAATTAGTTAATAAATTAAATGGTTAATTAATTAATAAAATTATGAATTAACAAAAAAAAAAAAAAAAAAAAACCAAAGCTTGAATATTCAGCTCGGAGAAAACTCACGTGAAGCAATTATCCCAAATTGTGAACAGGTTTCGACGGCTTTGTATTTTGTAATCCAACTTATATACTCAGCGGCTAGATCTAACAAAAAAAAATATATTTTTTTGCCTAAAATGAGTATTAATCAATACAAATTTAACATATAACATGCTAAAAATCTTAAAAACTAAAAATTCAATACAAAAAACAAAATCTAGTAAAAAACAAAAAATTCAGCACAAAAAAAATTAAAATTTCAATACAAAAAATCAAAAATTTAGTAAAAAAATAAAATCCAATGCAAAAAAAATAAAATCCTTTACAAAAAAACAAAAATAAAGTACAAAAAAAATCCAGTATAGAAAAACAAAAATACATTCGATAAAAAAATACAAAACAATAAAATTACATTACAAAAAATAAAAATTCAGATAAGTTTTAAGGGTTTTCTCTTTAAGATCATCTTTGAAAAAAAAAAAATTTCGGTAAGATAGAAAGCTAATAATAACTGTTGAGGCACACGTGATTAATAGTCGACCTGTATGAAATGATATGAATTTAAATCTTCAAAAAATTAGTTAGAATTTAGGAGTATAATTGTTTTAAAATAAAGTTAATAATTGATGTCATTCAAAAACGATATTGCCCTTAATGGGAAAATGATTATGAAAAGAAAACGGGGTGCAAAAGCTGAAGCCACCTAAGATAGAAAAACAAAAATCCAGTATAGAAAAACAAAAATACAGTAGTATAAAAAAATACGATAAAAAAGTACATAACAATAAATGAATACATTACAAAAAATAAAAATTCAGATATGTTTAAGAGTTTTCTCTTTAAGATTGAATTTTCATAGGATACAAACCTATATATATATATATATAAAAATCTTTGAAAAAAAAAATTTCGGTAAGATAAAAAGCTAATAATTACTAATGGGTGGTGTTATTCTCACACCCACTTTTTTTAAAAATACACCCCTGAGACGGCCCGTAATGGCCTTTACGGCCCGTCTCAGGTTTCGGTCAAACATTCACTCCTGACAACATGTTCCAATGATTGGAAGCAAGACGGGCCGTAATGGCCAGGACGGCCCGTCTCATTCATCGTACAGACATTCCCTGAAACCTAGTACAATGATTTGACATCAAGACGGGCCGTACTGGCCATTACGGCCCGTCTTGCTTTTTCAATTCTGACAGAAGGACATTGATTTGACCCAGTACGGGCCGTCTTGAAGATTTTCAAATTTGTATATAAGCATGAATCGTTTCAAACGAACGCGTAACTTTCGAATTCAAATATATTTCAAGATAATTCATATCTGTAACGATGTCGTTTTGGGACGGGAGTTTTTTCAACTATTCCGTGCCTGATTTGAACGAAGAGCCTCCTGTTGAGTATTCATACGTCACGATAGATCTGAATGCTGAACCTAACGCTGATGTCGGGTTTGATAGTCAAGCATCGTATGGGTTCGTGTATGACGACAGTAAACAAAGTTACACGGAGGAGGGTTATGAAAAAAAGCCGGTGGCTTCAAACGTTGACTGGGAAACAAAAGAGGTAAATTAAATGAAACTAAATGTTAATAATTGTATATTATCGCTATCCATTTAAGCTATTTATTATTGTTTTTATATGTCAGGAGTTTATGTCTGAGGAAGCGCTGGTAGGGTGGGTGAAAAGTAGAGCAGTAGACAATGGTTACATTGTAGTCAAAAGAAGAACGAAGAAATCAAAGACAACAGGCAGTGTAATCAAAGTCTGGCTCATGTGTGACCGTGGTGGCGAGCACAATAGCATCGCAATCCTTAGACGGTCAGGCAGCAAGAAAATCGGTTGTCCGTTTCAACTGATAGGGTTATACAACGAAGTTCGTGAATCCTGGAAATTGCTGGTGATTAACGACAATCACAATCACGAGCCTGCTCAGAATCTAGAAGGTCATCCATATGTTAGAAGATTCACTCAGGAGGAAGAAGATCTGGTGGAGAATTTGACCGAGCGACACATGGATCCTCGTAACATACTTTCGAGCATAAAGAAACATAACCCTGCAAATGTATCCGTCCCTAGGGATGTATACAATTTACAGCAGAAGCTAAAAAACAAGAAGAAATTCGGTGATACTCCGATGCAGGTCCTGGAAAACGTGCTTCACAGTCAGCAGTACGTTTACTATACCCGGGAGGATCCTGAAACAAACGTCGTGGAAGACATTTTCTTCTGTCATCCAAAATCGTATTGCTGGTGGCGTGCATTTCCGCACGTACTGATGATGGACGCGACGTACAAAACGAACCAGTACAGGCTTCCATTTATTCAAATTGTTGGCGTGACATCCACACACCAGACGTTTAGTATTGCTCACGCGTTCGTAAGCAAAGAGCGTGAGGAGAACTACGTCTGGGTCTTGGAGATGGCTAAGAGTCTGTTGAATAAGTGTATGGAGCCACGTGTGATCATAACAGATCGAGACCTTGCTGTTATGAATGCGTGCCGTAAAGTGTTTCCAGAATCCGCAAAATATCTCTGTAGGTGGCACATAGACGAAAATATTGCCAAACACTGCAAGGCAAGCTTTTCGGACGCAGACTGGAAGAAATTCAAAGGTCGATGGGCGAATTTGTGTAACTCTCCGACAACAGAGTTATACGACTACAACTACAATCGTCTGTACGAAAGACTTATCAAAGACGATAAAAAAAGTAAGCATCATATACCATCATTATGTTGAATCAATTCATCATTGGTTTTTTGTTTCATTTCAGGGGTTCTGGAGTATCTAACGCACACCTGGTTAAACAGTTACAGAGATATGTTTGTAACAGCATGGACCAACAGAACGCGCAACTTTGGTCAACGTACAACAAACCGGGTGGAAAGTCAGCACTCGAACCTAAAACGATTTATCAGATCACCAAACAGCACGCTTGCCTCGCTTGTCGGTTTCGTAAATGAAATCGTGCAAGCACAGGAGGTAAAAATGAAACATGATTTTGAAACAAGCTTGATAAACTACCAATATTTGATAACCTTCGAGGAAAGGTGTCCCATAAAGCCCTTGATTTGTTGGTAGAGGAAAAAGAAAAAATAAGAGTCATGCGTGACAAAAATATGACGTGTGGCCACCAGCTTTGGACTAGTTGTGGGTTGCCGTGCGCTTGTAATATATCAAAATATTACAACACAGGTTCGTAATATTAAATGTAAATATTAGATGTTTCGCACGTACTTAGTTTTATATTAACTCTAATTATAAATTATGCAGATAAAAAGATACCGCTCTCAGATATAGATATTTTTTGGACTAAACTTAACGCAGCTAACCCAACACTGTTAGAAGAAGAAGAAATAGATGTGATAGGACAAATGGGTTTGGTTACAGAAGAAATAAATTCCAAACCTATTGAAATTAAAAAGAGTCTAATAAAGAAGGTCTTGGCGCAGGTATTTCCAAATAAAAGCGACAAAAAGGCGCCTTCAGTTCAAAAAGATACACGTGGTCGACCAACTTTAAAGGCACAGAAACAAAAAGAGCAAGAGCAGGACGTTGTTAAAGATAATTTAGCGTCGCAAGAAAGTACATTTGAACCTTCGAGGCATAGTTCGTTTACAGCTGTGACCGAGACGAGTCAGAAACCCGTATTTCGGCGCAGCCGTTCCACATCGGTATCAAAAGCAATGCCACCATCGGACTCGCTAAGTCAAAACGAATTTCGTTTTCCACGTAACATGAAACCAGAAGTATTAAACAATGTTTATCGCTTCGGTCATCACATCCTTCCTCTCATTCAACCTTACGTGATAAACATACAAGATGTCCTGCCAGATGGTAACTGTGGTTTTCGTTCTGTAGCCGTGGGCTTAGGATTCGATGAAAGTCATTGGGCATTTATTCGACAACAACTCTTGCATGAATTGGATTTCAACGCAGATCTGTACAGATATGTGTTTAACTCCTACGACCCAGATTCTTATGATGTACTACGCAACACAATAAATTGGCAACAGATTAAACCTGCTCCCGCCGAACATTGGATGTTTATGCCTCACACAGGTTTAGTAATCGCTCAAAGATTTGGCGTAATTGTTCAACTTTTCAGCAGAGGAGGTCCTCAAACCATTTTTCCTTTGTGGACATCTGCTAATAGTTTGCCGCGACATAACGTCGTATCAGTAATTCATCTTGGCCAACATTACGTTAATGTTACCTTACAAGGATCTTATCCAATGCCAACGGTAAATCCTATTTGGAAACGTTACCGAAATGATGCCGCATCCGACTGGGAGTTCGTATATCATGACAGGCTGCAAGAATACAAAAGATTTTTAGATGAAAATAAGTTGGTCGACTACATAGACGTTTAAATGTAATAAACAAATTATTATTTATTATTTATAATAAAACTGAATTTTTTATTTAAATTAAAAAAAAAAAAGATAGAACATTACGGCCCGTAATGCCCAATACGGCCCGTAATGTTCTTGTTATATACAGATTTCAGTTTTACATTTGAACTTTTCCACACACATTTACTCACAAACTCTCTCGTCTTGGTCTATACACCCCGTCTTGGTCCTTCAAGCTTTCGATACCTGGTACGTATTTTCACTCGTAGATCATGAATATGTGTTTAGATTTGGTTTTTGATCGAAATAGGATGTGTTTAGGCTGTTTTTAAGTTTTCGAAATAAGAACAAGACGGGCCGTCTAGGCCATTACGGCCCGTCTTGCTCCTTTAAAATTCAAATCAGCCAAGAACATGACGGCCCGTCTTGACCATTACGGGCCGTCTTGTTCATACCAGGGAAGAAGGTGACCTTTGGGCTGGTATGGCCAAGACGGGCTGTCTTGACCATTACGGGCCGTCTTGCCATACCAGCCTAGTTTTGGCCTCGACGATCAGAGATCCACTGATCCGTTACATCCACCGCTGCATCGTGACGACCATCTCAGGTCGAGGTCAGAGCCAGGAGTGGGTGACGTCGACAGATCTGTTTTATCTGCACTCACTCATTGCTGGCAGGCCGTGCAACCTGGCACGGTGTTTTGCGTTGTACTACGCCTCCTTCTACCACCGACAGGAGCGCGGTACATTGTGGGGTGGCGCCTTTGTCACCCACATCGCCCGCAGCAGAGGCATGATCGACATGCTTGAGGATCTGGCGGCGATCGAGCCTCGTAAGCTCGATCGTCGTACTGTCATCAGCATGAAGGTTGCCGCCGACATCCCGGGTCTGGGATTGCGGTTCATTGGGCTGGACGGCCGCCCGTTTCAGCCGGCCCAGGTTATTGTATTGCCAGACCAGCAGCAGCAGCAGGAGGACGGTGGCCCGATACAGGAGCCCGAGCCGATTCGGGAGGAGCCGGTTTTGTCACCGCCGCGAGATGAGGAGCCTCCGCAGCATCCACCGCACGTTTACCGTGCGGTGCGCCTGACCGAGCCACTCGAGGCGTTGCTACACCAGATAGCCGCCCGGTGCGACGAGACGGCCCAGCGGATGGCACGCATCGAGCGACGGCTCGATCGATACGAGGATTTGGTCCAGTGGACAGTCGCGTCAGAGCATGCGCGACGGGACGGGACACAGCTTCCACCGTTCCCGGAGCCACGCGTCTACACAGACGATGACGCTGGACCATCCGGATCGTAGTTCATTTTGTATTTATGTATTTTGATTCCTTGTAAATAAAACCGTACAGTGTATATACGTATGTTTCTTTCTACATTTGTATTGTTTCTGTTTGTGTTGTTTGTATTGTTTCTGTTTGTGTTGTTTAATATTTGCGCAAAAAACTTTATATTGTTTAAATTATTTTAACTAACGTAAACAAGCTGATTACAAAATGAAATATTTAGTTAAAACGACATTATGACGTTTAATTAACGTATTAGCCGTGTATCGTTCAAATAACTTACATAATAAACGTATATCGTTAAAAATTAAATTTAAATACGTAAATTAAGTTTAAATAAAATAAATAACACACATCGTTCAAATAATTCACGTATTAATCGTATATCGTTAAAAAATATTTAAATAAGTAAATTATGATTAAATAAAATAAATTAACTCAAGACGGCCCGTACTGGCCAGTACGGGCCGTATCAACGTTTATCAAAACTGGTTGACACTCAAAATGGCTTGAAAAATAAGGTTAGGCCAAGACGGGCCGTAATGGCCAGTACGGCCCGTCCCACAGAATGTTGCACTGATTCCTAGGAATTCTCTGGAATGTGTGTCTGTACTCAATACCGGGCCGTAATGGCCATTACGGCCCGTATTGGCCCGCAGGGGTGTAAAAATATAAAAGTGGGGTGTCCAAATAAAACAGCCCTTACTAATTTACTATGGAGGCACATGTGATTAATAGTCTCCCTGTAAGAAATGATATAAATTTAAATCTTTGAAAAATTAGTTAGAATTTAGGAGTAAAATTGTTTTAAAATCTATCTTATATAATAAATAAAGGTTTTTGTATGCCACATGTCATGCAATGGAGCATGTTTCATTTTTGTTTCTCTCCTAAAACTTGGAGTATTAACTCATTTAATAACCATCCTTTATTAATAGTAATAATTAATAAATTTGACAAATTATTACTTTAACTTATTTTCTTATATTTAATAAATTATGTATACAAATAAATAATTAGGTCATAAATATCTTACACTTTCTATGTAAAATTTAATAATATGTTTAGATTATATTGAGTAAACCAAATAACTAAACAAAATAAAATATAATAGATACATTATAAAACAAATTGTAAACTATACAAATAATAATTTTTATTAAAAATGAGAATATTAAAAACCCGAATTATTTCATGTATATTCATATATTTTTATAACAAAATAAATTAAAATAGATATATTATAAAACAATATCGTAAACTATACAAATAATGATTTTATTAATAATAAGAATATTAAAAACCTAAATTATTTCATTTATATTCATTCATTTTTATATTTTAACTTACTATTTTCATTAAATAATATAAAACTTTTAAATCTTTTCATTTTTTAGGTAAGTTACAAAAACTAAGGACTTATTTATATATTTTACAAATTATAGGATAATTATAATTATGATAATAAAAGTTAATTTTTTATGTATAGTAATATTATTAAATGTTATTATATAAATATTTTTACTTATTCAGCTAATTATATAATAAAACTATCATATATAATAAATAAAGGTTTTTGTATGCCACATGTCATGCAATGGAGCATGTTTCATTTTTGTTTCCCTTCTAAAACTTGGAGTATTAACTCATTTAATAACCATCCTTTATTAATAGTGATAATTAATAAATTTGACAAATTATTACTTTAACTTATTTTCTTATATTTAATAAATTATGTATACAAATAAATAATTAGGTCATAAATATCTTACACTTTCTATGTAGAAATTTAATAATATGCTTAGATTATATTGAATAAACCAAATAACTAAACAAAATAAAATATAATAAATACATTATAAAACAAATTGTAAACTATACAAATAATAATTTTTATTAAAAATGAGAATATTAAAAACCCGAATTATTTCATGTATATTCATATATTTTTATAACAAAATAAATTAAAATAGATATATTATAAAACAATATCGTAAACTATACAAATAATGATTTTATTAATAATAAGAATATTAAAAACCTAAATTATTTCATTTATATTCATTCATTTTTATATTTTAACTTACTATTTTCATTAAATAATATAAAACTTTTAAATCTTTTCATTTTTTAGGTAAGTTACAAAAATTAAGGACTTATTTATATATTTTACAAATTATAGGATAATTATAATTATGATAATAAAAGTTAATTTTTTATGTATAGTAATATTATTAAATGTTATTATATAAATATTTTTACTTATTCAGCTAATTATATAATAAAATATGAAAATTAACTATAATATTCCTATATTGTATTTCTTTTTTTACAACAACTTATTTTAAATTGTTATTATATGTTTATAACTCTTAATTTACAAAAATATAAATAATTGGTAACATTTATTATCATTGTAATCATTTATTTTTTGTTTATCAATGTGTATCTATTATTTAATCATGCATTATGAATTATAAATATTAAAAATAATTAATATATTATATATTAAGCAAATGAAGTTAATCTGTAATTAGTTGTAAAGTTTTTAGTTAAACTTCTTTTCTTAACTACACTTCTATTTAGGTCTCTTACTATCATTAACTTCAAATTATGTTCTTTAAAATATTCAACAACAACAACAATAATAATAATAGTAATTGTTTTCTATGGATGATTTTTAAATATTTTAAAATATTTAACTTGATAGGATGATTTTAATGTTAAAATACAATATGTATAATTATAAAAAAATTCAAGCGTAATTCTTATTTTTTTATTAACATAACTTTTTTAATTAAAAAATATATAAAATTTTGTTTATTAAACCCGTGTAACACACGGGATTTAACTTAGTAAAGTTAATAATTGATGTCATTCAAAAATGATATTGCCTGTAATGGGAAAATGATTATGAAAAGAAAACGGGGTGCAAAAGCTGAAGCCACCTAAGGTAGCATTACAAGTATATGTGGCTACATACTCTTGAAAAACTTCAAGCACATCTTAACCCAAGTGCGCCTTATAATTTAATACAAGGGGGTAGTGATATCCCTAACTACTATCACTTATTATTTTTGATTTTTGAATCACAAAAAAGATCTTATGACATGCATGCCACACATCCTAAGGATGCTGAATGGGTCTGGTTGTAGGGTTCAACTCAATCCAAACCTCAAAATTTTACACAAACCCGACCCTGACCCGAACCCGACAATCATGTAAGAGCCACAAACACGAATCCTGACTCTATTTTTAAGATTGACCCGAACCTCACGTCGTTAACCCACCTTATATCATCTATCATATACATAAACAAAAATACAGTAGTATAAAAAAATTCGATAAAAAAGTACATAACAATAAATGAATACATATATATAAATCTTTGAAGAAAAATTTTTTTGTAAGATAAAAAGCTAATAATAACTGTTGAGGCACATGTGATTAATAGTCTCCCTGTAAGAAATGATATAAATTTAAATCTTTGAAAAATTAGTTAGAATTTAGGAGTAAAATTGTTTTAAAATAAATTTAATAATTGATGTTATTCAAAAATGATATTGCCTGTAATGGGAAAATGATTATGAAAAGAAAACGGGGTGCAAAAGCTGAAGCCACCTAAGGTAGCATTACAAGTATATGTGGCTACATACTCTTGAAAAACTTCAAGCACATCTTAACCCAAGTGCGCCTTATAATTTAATGCAAGGGGGTACGCGTAGTGATATCCCTATCTACTCTCACTTATTATTTTAATTTTTGAATCACAAAATAAAAAAATTTATGACATGCCACACATCCTAAGGATGCTGAATGGGCTGGGTTGCCGGGTTCAACTCAATCCAAACGTGAAAATTTTACACTAACCCGAACCCGACAATCATGTAAGAGCCACAAACACAAATTGAACCTGACTCTATTTTTTATGGGTTGACCCGAACCTCACGTTGTTAACCCACCTTATATCATCTGATTACGTATATGTAATCATACAGATAAACTTGGTCACATATATGTAATCATTCAAAAGTGTGCAAAACACTCTTGGGTGATTTCAAATACGTAATCAAACTGCGATTAAAAAAAAACACTAGAAATTAAGTTGTTTGAAATCAATATGCTTTGAATTTCCTGTCATGGCCATTGTCTTCGATCCGGCTTGAAGATCCACTCAATACATCAATCACAAGTTCGACCAGACTTTGACAGCTTTTGTTCAAATTCTTGTTACCAATAAGACGAGTTTAATGGTGTAATTTTTATAAAAAAAATAAAATAGTATATAAAAGTTATGAATGTTTAGAAAAAGAGAGGTAAACTTTGAATAAAGAATTAATTTGATTAAATACCTTAAATACCCTTTATTATTAAAAATTGAATCATGACACGTGTCACGATATGATACATTTTACTTTTAGATTAGACATTAGATGAGAGTTATTGGGTTATTATCTATTCATGGATTATGATTTGAACACCACCCTATAGCTATATATATATATATAATGTTTACTATTCATGTTATTTTAGAAGGTGTTTATAATTAATGGGAATATATAAAAGTCTAACGCAACAAGGACTTCGAGTCTCACTTCCATTAAATAATAAAATATTACAAAATATTTGGTAATGTTACATGTTGTGAGCAGTACTAGTTGTCAAAGTTCAGTTAATAAAAGTGGCGAGATAGATTCAGATAGATTCTTATTCGGTTATTAAAATAGATTCGGGTTGGATCGGATATTGGATATACAAAATCTTGCTTATTCGGATCGGTTATCCGATTCAACCCAAATAAACCTCACAAAACATGTTTATTCGAATGTAAAAATCAAACTTATTCGGGTTATTCGGATGGATTTAGGTCAGTTGAGCATATTAATTTCTTATTCGGGCGGGTTGGTTTTTCGATAGGTTCCACAAATTTTCACAATAAATCATTATCCGACCCGGTGAACTCTCTAAAGCTTGTCTTTAGTTGTTCAAATTTTCCACAATTACTGTCAAGGTCAAACAACTAGGACCGTAAATGAGTCAAACACTAAATGAAAAGTTTGTGAACCATTTGACAAAATGTTTGTTTATGTTCTTTTGTTCAATAAAATGAATAAACATGAACAAGAGATTTTGCTCGTTTAGTTTAACCCAAAAAATAAAAATGTAAGAATATAAAGCATATTTAATGAATAACATGATAAATGAAGGAACACAACTTATTCATGTTCTTTGAAACTTAAATCTTTGAAAAATTCGTTTTGGTAATTTTGGATGTGATATATGATCCGAATAATAATGAGCGTTATCCGTTTGGAATCTATCTGAATAGGACTTCAGATCGATTTTTTCGAGTTCCGGATTTTAGATTTTGATTTCGGATTTTTTAACACCCATAAAGTATCCCATTGGTTTTAATTAAGGTACATGAATCATGTTTTCACCTGGGTTTTCGATTTTAAAATTTTATAACCAGAAATTAACAACTCCAACACAAATCGAAGTAATACATATTTAACTTCTAGTTGGTTTAAGCAAGAAATTCGTACTTTATAATTGATTACGTGTATGTATCTCGTTATATTTCATATTCTGAATCAAACACTGCAATTCAACTTCTTTGTCTCAAGTAGCTTTTTTTTTTCCTGGTGTTAAATGTAGATATATATATATATATATATATGTAATTCATTTTCTTCGTAACATAGCATGGATCGTTGCTGATATACCATCACCATTAATTGTAATCATGCTCACCCAGGGCCATATCAAGCATTTAATTTGGTGGCCCAAAACAGATATAAAAAATCAGGGTCATCTTTCGACTGTAAATAAAAACTCTCCCCAAAATTGAGACACAAAAAATATAAATTATCATGAAAAAAATTACAAAAATTAGAAATCGCAAACAAAATATGTACATTAATTACTAGTCTGACAATCTTGACACAAAATAAGATAAATTCGTTGATTTAAGTGAATAATTATTGTATTTTAGGTTGAAATGGTTAACACCATAACATATAACGAGTTGATATGACTAACACCTTCTCACAACATGAGTCAATATTAGTAACCTAAAAACTGTGTTGGTAGAATAAATTTAAACGCGTAAAAATTATAATATTATGTTTGATGAGAAATCACTAAAAATTATTAAATTAGACTATTTCAAGTTGAAATAAATTGAAGCTTTTTAAAAATGGCTCATTTAGATACAAAGTAAGTTTTGCTTAAAACTCATCCCGACTCACAATCATTCCAACCCAAACTCTAGAGGTGCACCCGGTTTTGAAATAACTGAACCAGTTAACCGGTCAAAGTCCGGCAACTGGTTTTTATCAATAACCGATTTTTTTTAGATCCAAACCGAAACCGACATATAACCGTAACCAGTTAACCGCCAAATAACTTATTTTTTCTGAAGTTGGACTTCTTAACCGGTTTGAAAAACGGGTTAAAATCCGGTTTGGTATCTTGAAACTTCAAACCGGTCCTAAACCACCGGTTTTTTCAAAAATCTAAAACCGATTTCAATAACCGGTTTTTTGTGCATGTCTACCGAACTCATTCCAGCCACCTATTTTGAAAGGCTTATTTAATACAAATATTAAAACAACCATAAAATTACTACAATAAGAGTATGTTATAATTAAAAAGTCAATTTATCCTGAAATTTGAAGCCCTTGGATTTTTGGAGCCCTAAGATGGGGCCTTTTTTTTTTTTTTTATTATTGTGAGCCAGACTTGTGTTCACCACACCATATTGCGAGTGAATCAATACCCCAAATCGAACTGACCCAAATTCCAAACCCAACTAGGCCTGCAAACAAACCGAACAGTTCGTGAACTGTTCGGCGGAAAGTTCGTTTATGTTCGTTTATTTAATAAATGAACGAACATGAACGTAAAATTTGTGTTCATTTAATTAAATGAACGAACATGAACACACCTAGTGTTCGTTTATTTATGTTCATGAAGTGTTCGGTTATGTTCGTTAATTTGTGTTCGTTCATGTTCATTTTCGGTTAACTATCTAGTTTACGAATGATATGTATTTACATTTAAGAGACTTGTCGTTTGTGTTTGTTTGTGCTTATTTAATTGTGGTCGCTTATGTTTGTTCCATAGTGTTCATGTTTGTTCAATTGTGTTAAATAATGTTCATTTATATTTGTTCGTTTATTTTGGTTCGTTTGTGTTTAAATCTGTTTATGAACAGTTTGTTTAATTTATTAATGAACGAACACGAAGATATTCATTTTCTTAATAAACGAACACGAAAACAAAATTCATGTTCGTTAATGTGTTCGTGTTCGGTTAAATTTAAATCAATGAACACGGACATGCATATATTTGTATTCGTTCGGTTCATTTACAAGCCTAAACACAACACAACAGTGAAAAATAAAACATTGGTTTTATGAACAAGATCGATAATTGATTTTGACAAAATAAACCAACACCACCATGCACCAATTTGAGATTTCTAAAAATTCCAGATGAATCCTAACGATAAAAAACGAAATAAATTTGAGTGTTTTTGTTATATATTTTCGTGCAATTGGATTAATTTTATTAACTAATGTGAATCATTAAATTTATTAAACAAGTTGGGTGCAGGGTGCACGTTTATTTAAGGTCTTATGATTTCATGAGGGTTCCAAGGGGGCAGGTCCGAGGGTAGCGCCCCCGGATATATAGAGCGGGGTCTAAGGCCAGTACCGTTAGTTGTTTAAACCACAAAGACTAGATTGATAAAAATTTCATTTTGAATTAAAATAATTAAAACACTTAAAACAACATGTGATAAAAACCATAATTTACTCTTGTTTTTTCAATAAAGTAATAATAGATGCCATTCAAAAACAATATAGCCTCTAATGGGAAAATGATTATGACAGGAAAATGGGGTGCAAAAAGCAGTAGCCAGCTAATTAAGGTAGCATTACAACTATGTGTGGTTACATCTTACAAATTCTTGTAAGACTTCCGAAGGGTGCGTTATAATTCAGAATAAGCGGGATCTCAACCTATTATTACTTAATATTTATAATTTATAATTTTTGCATTAAAAAAAAGGTTTTATCTTCCACTACTTAACGAGACTCAGCTTTATCTTTTTTTTTTTGAACTGACTCAGCTTTGTCTTACTCCAGAATGGAAACCAATTTTCTTGTGCTTTTAACATTTATGTTGCTATAAAATAACTATAAGTTATTATAAATTAAAGAAAGTAAATTTTATTAAAGAAGCACAAACTCTATGGAAAAGGGTGAATGGAAGTCGTCAGACAAGACTATAACCTATGTTCTCATCCAAAAAATCATATGGTTACAGTTGGATTAATTTATAGGTGGCATGTAATGGTACACTGCACTATACGGGGTAGTGAGGCGTACTAAGGCTATCCACAGCGGTCATCCCACTGAAAACCCTTCCCCACTCAAAGTCTCAAACCCTTCCCCACAGTGGTCATGGGCCATGAACGAATCAGAAAGCGTGAAACAAGCGGGGAGCGGGAGCCGTGGAGCTGCTTTGGGTGGGGCCGCTGAAGGGGAGAGGGGCGGTGTTCCTGCTGTTGGCCGCCGAAGGGAGCAAGCCCGCGGGAGGGGGCGGGGGAACCACTGCTTGTGGTCTAATTAGAACATGTGTTATCATCAAGCCCCTATGACTTAACTTCACGCATGTGTCACATAATCAACAAACATCATCATTTCCCTATCACTCCACATCATCATTACATATTTTATCATCACTCCCCTATCAGTTCCCTATATATCACTCCACATCTTCAGCTTCTTTATTAAATATTTTATTATTTGATTTTTATTTTTTTAATTAAAAAAGACGTAATATTATTAAAAAATAAAAAATTCAAAAATAAAACTAAAAAAATTACATAATAGAAAAATACATAAAAAAATTAATCCGTATTATAATTTTTCATAACCCGCTACTTCGTCTTCTCGGCAATTTCACGAGCGCGACTGATTAAGTGATCCGTTGAAGTCCACAACAATTTCATATCATTGTTGTATTGTTTTTGCTCATGTAAGTCGACAAATTTTTGTAACGACTCGGAGATGGTATCCAACGTGTCTTTGTAATCGGTTGAAGACGAGGCTTGTGGTCATTTTTCCTTATTATTTCGACCGGGTAGACATTGAGGAGAGGGTGTGGGCATGTCCATCTCGACTTCCTCATCCTACTCGTTTAAGTTAACGAAACATTGACCTGTGGAGTCGGATTGAGTGGTCGTGTATTTTCCGGACGATGACGCATTTGTCCGTTTCAAAGTTTGTAACTTCGGGACGAGATACCATTTTGTTGATTTTCTCATAACTTGTCACACCGCGATAGAGAAAATGACCCTTTTTCTCTAGCATAGGTCATCAACGCCTCGTTCATGACCGTTTCGTCATTCTCACCACTTTTTCGGTTGTTGCGGTGTTGAATCAACACTCCGTTAAATTTCACGACTTTACGTTGTAAGCCACGCCATTTGCTGGAAATCATGTTGTTCGTCTTCTAGGAGTCACGACCTATTGCAGAAAAAAATTAGGCTCTAACACATTTCCAAAATTCCGTGCTCGTTTGGATCTGCAGAAACATCAATGTAGGCACGAGCTAGTACCACCTCCTCAACTTCCGACCATCGAGTAGTGGTCGGTTTTGATGTTTTTTCAGGCACTTTCTTTCATCTGTGCCTGTATCGCAATGTAGCTAGTTGGGGTTCGGCTTGTGTTTCCGGAATCACTTCAACGTCAGCATCTGGTTGGGCTTCGGAAATGTTGTCAAAAGCGGGTGAATTTTGATTGAAAATCGGTTGTTGTGGGTACTAGTTTGAAAAAGTTAGAAATGGGTTCGGGTTGTTCGTGTTGTTTGTATCGCCTTGAGGACAATAACAATTCATAAACGGATTGTTTGGGTTCATAGTGTGTAGAAGTCTTTTGAAGATATATAAGTTGAAACTTTTGAAGAGTTTTTGAGAGATTAAGAGAGCATGTAGTGTTTTTGATTGTGTGTTTAATGAGTTTATACAAGGTTTAAATTTTTTTTGACCTCAACGGTCTTATAGCCGTTTTTTTGTTTTTTTTGTTTTAATTTTTTTCCTTGGCTTCCAACGGTCACGGGGTGAGAGCCCTCACGCCTCCACCTCTCACGCCCCAATCACACACCATAACACATATGTTGGATCGGGTTGCTTAATCTAAACAACACTTCACAAGTATTTACAGATGCGGAAAGTTCTGTTAGATTAATCTCTCAAACACTCAAATGACAAAGTAATAATCTTTGAACAACGATAAGATCACAAGAATAATTTCAAGCTCAAGGATATATTTCTCTCAAAGTGATACGCGTACAAGCACAAGCACAAGCACACGCACACACTTAAAGCAACATACAATGGGAGGTTATATAGCCGAGGCTACAACCGTATACACTTAGGAATACAAGTTGGGTATACTAGACAATACATAAAGTAAAGCTTATTTTAGTATGTTGAGTGTCTTAACAGGCTAAGACACTCAGTCATCATCATTACATTAATAGACATTGACTTTACAAAGTACTGATAAATACAAAAAACATTTAATGTTGTTGATTTTCAAGGCTTTAGATGATCTTTTGCATTTAATGCAGCATGGGAGAAGTAAGGTGTTTGTCTGACTAATTACATGTTGTCTTTGTCTTTACTCAGACCAGCATGTCTTGTGTCAGTACCTTTTTGTACTTTGAAAGTGCTCAGCTACAGTCTTTGATTTAGGAATCTTTTCGGAAGTCTTTGTCAGCAGAGGAATGTCTTCGGAAGCTTTTGTTCTTCAGAAGCAACAAGTCTTCTGAAGCTTTGAATCTACTAGTTGCTGATCCTTCCGAAGCAGTTGTCTTGTACACCTTTCGGTAGGAGTAAGTTATCCTTCGTAAGTAATGTTGCTTCCGAAGAGTAACTTCTTCCTTCCGAAGAGTGTTAGTCTTTGTAGCACTTATACTTAGACAAAATAGGAAGTTTGGTGAGCATCAGCCTTTATTAATCTTTACAGTCTCCCCCTAGGCTGATGCTACCAAAACTTCTTTATGGTACCTTAGGACCTGAGCCCTTGCCTTTGCCCATCTGAGTGCTTGCCTCCCTTCTTGTCCATTGTCTGGATTTTCAAGAGGGAGGTTTTCCAGATCAAAGAAAAAGGGGTCAGCCAACACAAACAGTTGTACCAAACTCAGTACCTTTATTCCCCCATTAAGCAGAAAGAGAGTAAACTCTTTGTGGAGTTTACTGTATCTCCACTTAACAACAGGAACATAGGTGTGAATATGCTGTAGATCATATAAATCATTTGGATGATCTTTGGGCATTGAAGCTCCAGGTTTGCCCTTTGGTCCTTGGGGAGGTGAATCTGGCTCAGAGTCAGAGGAGATGGCAGATGTTCTCTTTTTCCTTCTGGCTATGCTCTTTTTTCTTGTAAACCTTGGTCTGGCTTGAGCAGTAGCTTGACTCCTCTGATCTCTGGCTTGTTGGTCTTCCACATTGGATCCTACTGCTGCACCTGTTGTTGCAGTAGGCTGTGAACCAACATCCTCTGCTCTTGATGGTTCTGTCCTCCTCTCATCAGCCTGTGTTTGTCTCTCAGGATCAGGGTTTGGAGATGATTGTTTCCTTGTAGTCTTCTTACCCTTTTTGAACACTGAAGAGATTGGCATGTTGTCCATAGTTGGACTTGATGGAGGAGATATTGGTTCTTCTTTAGGGTTTGGGGGAAACATGTTGGGGAACATTGCTTTTGTTACCTCCCCACACATGACTTCTTCTCCCTCTCTGATTCCTGCACCAGAGAGGGGGGAATTCTATTCTTACCCCTTCCCCTAAGCCTAAGCCTCTTATTAGGCTTGCCTTTTGAGCCCTTATTTGGTCAATTGGAAGTAACTCACCTCTGGCAATTTTAGCCTTGATATCTCTGATATGCATATCCATGTTTGAGTTCTTCATAGGGCCTAGCTGCCGAGCATGGAAGCCATATTCCATGAGAAAGGCCTTGTTCTTGTCTCGGTAGGCCTTCTCCTTTTGCTTCTTTGTAAGGACAGTTTGGGCCTTGGATGCAGCAGCAGCCTGTTCTTGCTGCTGTACCATGTCCAGCTCGGCAGCCATTCTGGGTACCGACCAGCTAAGGACTTCATCTATCTGAGATTCCTGAATTTCTTCGCGGTACGCGAAGCCTTCTTTGGCTTCTCGCCGCGGTACGCGACGAGTGTGGCGGTGGAGAAATCTGATCTACTTCATCAGATTTCATGCAGAAAGCTTAATATTTACATCTTCGAACTCTCTTCATCCCACAGACGAAAAACTCGACCTTATACCTGTTGAAACCAAATTTCAAGCCCTTCAATCGTGTGGATCATCCCAGAGATCATATCTACGAATCCTGATCGTTGTTTTGAAGTCAGAAATCCGTCAGATCAGGTAATGTTCCGTTTGAACCTTCTAGTTTGGTTTTGATTGATTAGATCTTTATTTTGAACGTAATGACATAGTTAGGATTGTTGATTATTGCCTAGATGATGGCTAGGATTGATTATAAACAAAGAACACGATGTTTTAACGGTTAAATCCTTGTTTTGATCCGTTGTAATGCCCGGTTTGCATGAAACCATACCCATGATTATAATGGTTTAATCCATTTGATTATAACAATGTAGGTGATTAGTTGGATTAATCCTTGAAATGCAAGGTTAAATCCAAGTATTTCAAATTAATCACAATCATTAACATACTCATTGGAATGATTATCTGATGTTTATGATATATAACAGTCAGATTAGTATGTTAAACATGGTTATTACACCTATTATGATACTACATTGTGATATCTCATGATATTTGGGTAATCAATAACAAGGGTTGATCATTCCTAAGCCATTAAATTATCTAGAAACTGTTACAGTATCATAATCAACAACATTAACTATTTGGTTAATCCGAGATTATTCTGATTAATCAAGAGTGTCATCAACCTTGTATTAGGAATCTAATGCAATATAGGTTCCTACATTATCATACATTGTATGATATAATACTAAATTAAGCAATTAAACATTTAATATCGAGTTGATGATTTACTAAGCAATGTCTTTGACATTGAACGTTCAGAAAGATCTAATCAGTAAACTAGAACATAAATAACTTATTAAATATAACTAAATGCAGAATCATCTCTGTACTATCAGTTTGGTGATACTCTGCTACACCTATATTACCAGGTGAGTTTCGTACAACCCCTTTTCTTTTTAATATTTTATAAACATCGGGGTAACTCTGCAAACTGTTGTCTGAACATATGATATGCATCAATGATATCTGTGTGATTTCATGTGATTTTGTGGGATTTCATGGGATTTTGCCTGTAGAACTGAACTCTATCATGGAACTAAAAGTCCTCATTCTTGAACTGTATCTAGTGAACCCATGTGCGGCCGAACAGAAAACATTGATAGTACTATTGGTTGACACCCCATTCGCTGGGAGGAGTGCATCTCCCCTTGTGTGAATGTTTGTTATCTGTTTCCTGAACTTCTTAATGGTATGATAGACATTAAGATAATGAGGCACTAAGATATGTACCGACGGGTAATATCTTGAGAACTGAACTAGACGTCCGAAAGGAACTAGATACGGGTCCCATGGTTATCCGGAACTGAACTTTTGAGAACGTGCTTATCATATCATATTGTTTTAAATTGAACTGTAGAACTCAGCAGCTTTGTGCTGACGTTTCAAACTCAAACCTTTTTGCAGGTAAGCAGTAATAGCCGGTGAGGATGCACTGTTAGGATATTTGTACTTTAATAATTCGTATTGTAATTAAATAAATGTAACTGTAATGTAATTGTGATTACGACACCCTTGTAATGTATTTACTTTAAGTTAATCTGTGTGCTTATGATATCGGATCAAGTAAGTCACCCCTCACCTCGGAGACATCACCACTATGCTTCCGCAACCGGTTCAGTGACATCAGGCTAGACACGAGGTGACGAGGGGTGGGGGTGTGACACTACCAAAACTTCTTTATGGTATTCTTTTAACAACCTTTTCTCCCCTTAGGACCTGAGCCCTTGCCTTTGCCCATCTAAGTGCTTGCCTCCCTTCTTGCCCATTGTCTGGATTTTCAAGAGGGAGGTTTTCCAGATCAAAGACAAAGGGGTCAGCCAACACAAACAGTTGTACCAAACTCAGTACCTTTATTCCCCCATTAAGTTGAAAAGGAGTAAACTCTTTGTGGAGTTTACTGTATCTCCACTTAACAACAGGAACATAGGTGTGAATATGCTGTAGATCATATAAAACATTTGGATGATCTTTGGGCATTGAAGCTCCAGGTTTGCCCTTTGGTCCTTGGGGAGGTGAATCTGGCTCAAAGTCAGAGGAGATGGCAGATGTTCTCTTTTTCCTTCTCGCTATGTTCTTTTTTCTTGTAAACCTTGGTCTGGCATGAGCAGTAGCTTGACTCCTCTGATCTCTGGCTTGTTGGTCTTCCACATTGGATCCTACTGCTGCACCTGTTGTTGCAGTAGGCTGTGAACCAACATCCTCTGCTCTTGATGGTTCTGTCCTCCTCTTATCAGCCTGTGTTTGTCTCTCAGGATCAGGGTTTGGAGATGATTGTTTCCTTGTAGTCTTCTTACCCTTTTTGAACACTGAAGAGATTGGCATGTTGTCCATAGTTGGACTTGATGGAGGAGATATTGGTTCTTCTTTAGGGTTTGGGGGAAACATGTTGGGGAACATTGCTTTTGTTACCTCCCCACACATGACTTCTTCTCCCTCTCTGATTCCTGCACCAGAGAGGGGTGAATTCTATTCTTACCCCTTCCCCTAAGCCTAAGCCTCTTATTAGGCTTGCCTTTTGAGCCCTTATTTGGTCAATTGGAAGTAACTCACCTATGGAATTTTAGCCTTGATATCTCTGATATGCATATCCATGGTTGAGTTCTTCATAGGGCCTAGCTGCCGAGCATGGAAGCCATATTCCATGAGAAAGGCCTTGTTCTTGTCTCGGTAGGCCTTCTCCTTTTGCTTCTTTGTAAGGACAGTTTGGGCCTTGGATGCAGCAGCAGCCTGTTCTTGCTGCTGTACCATGTCCAGCTCGGCAGCCATTCTGGGTACCGACCAGCTATGGACTTCATCAATATCATACCCCTTTTTCTGAAGAAGGGCAGATAGTCTAATGAGTTCATTATCCATTGTAGTGTCTGGTCGACCCTTCATCTTCTTTGGAATCCTCTCCTCTTGTTCTGCTTCCTCCTCTGGGGTTAGCTTCCTTTTTCCTTTGTCATTAGCAGTTAATTTTACCCCAGAGGCAGTGTCTCCTGTTGCCTCACCAGTTGGTTCATTGGCACTTAGCTCCTCTGTGGAGGAATCATTAATAATGACTGGGCCTTCGGAAGCAGCTGCAGCTTCGGAGTTAACCTCAGCATTCACTGTCTCCTCCACTTGATCAATCACCTTAGATGATTCCTTATTAGTTTCCATAATGGGCTCAGGAGAGGAGGAGAGGTCTTCGGCAGCCTTTGTCCCAGAAGGGGACACAAGTTCCATGAATATTGGTTCTTCTTGTGTAGCTTCTTCCATGGCAACCTGGGCTGCAGTCTCAGAAGTAGACTGAGTCCCAGAAGGGGACTGATGAGTCTCAGTTGGAGACTTAATCCCAGAAGGGGACTGAGTTTCCAAAGAGACATTTGTTGTTTGTTTCTCAGTCTCTTTGGCAACCTCCGTAGTATCCTCAGAAGAGGAAGTAGAAGAAACTTGAAAGTAAGTGCCCAAGAAGTCATCCCATTCAGCAGTCAAAGTGACTATGGATGGGTTAACCTCCTGTGCACCTTCCTCTTCTCTTGCTTCTGGTCCTGACCCTGCAGAGGGTGCATTCTCGATCGGGTTGCTTAATCTAAACAACACTTCACAAGTATTTCTTTCTATACTCTAACAGATGCGGAAAGTTCTGTTAGATTAATCTCTCAAACACTCAAATGACAAAGTAATAATATTTGAACAACGATAAGATTACAAGAATAATTTCAAGCTCAAGGATATATTTCTCTCAAAGTGATAAGTGTACAAGCACAAGCACACGCACACACTTAAAGCAACATACAATGGGAGGTTATATAGCCGAGGCTACAACCGTATACACTTAGGAATACAAGTTGGGTATACTAGACAATACATAAAGTAAAGCTTATTCTAGTATGTTGAGTGTCTTAACAGGCTAAGACACTCAGTCATCATCATTACATTAAGAGACATTGACTTTACAAAGTACTGATAAATACAAAAAAATTTAATGTTGTTGATCTTCAAGGCTTCAGATGATCTTTTGCATTTAATGCAGCATGGGAGAAGTAAGGTGTTTGTCTGACTAATTACATGTTGTCTTTGTCTTTACTCAGACCAGCATGTCTTGTGTCAGTACCTTTTTGTACTTTGAAAGTGCTCAGCTACAGTCTTTGATTTAGGAATCTTTTCGGAAGTCTTTGTCAGCAGAGGAATGTCTTCGGAAGCTTTTGTTCTTCAGAAGCAACAAGTCTTCTGAAGGTTTGAATCTACTAGTTGCTGATCCTTCCGAAGCAGTTGTCTTGTACACCTTTCGGTAGGAGTAAGTTATCCTTCGGAAGTAATGTTGCTTCCGAAGAGTAACTTCTTCCTTCCGAAGAGTGTTAGGGGGTGTTTGTTTTTCTCAAAAAGCTCTTCCTGGGCTCTTATGTCTGCGCCGCGCAGACACGGGAAGAGGTTGGAGCGCTGCAGATTGTTTGTTTTTCAGAAGACGTTTCATTAAAAAATGTCTGCACGCCCTCTTCTTGGCGCAGACATGGATCAAACACTTCTCACCTCTTCATACCTCTTCTTCTTTTCCCTTCACAGACACAACAATGCTCTCTTCTCGATCAGACAGAAAAGAAGGAAATCCGTCACCATCGCTCTCTTCTCGATCAGACACACTTGAGGCTATTGTCGTCGCCATCGCCGACCACCATATCGCCGTCGCCGATTGAGGCCGTTGTCGTCTCCAAATCCTCGCCGATTGAGGCCGTCGCGTCACCGATTGAGGCCGTTGTCGTCGCCAAATCCGTCGCCGATTGAGGCAGTCGCCATCGTGTAACCGATTGAGGCCGTCGTCGTCAACATCTCAACCCTAAGAACCAATAATACTCCAACATTGCAGATCAGTAGATCACCTGTGGAAGAATTGAGGATTTCAAGAAAATACACTCACCATACAACAAGAAGTGAAGAAAATAAAACACGAAGATCACCTGTGGAAGAATTGAGGATTTCAAGATCTCGTCTATAGATTTCCGACGCTTGAAAGAGGAGAATTAAGGATTTCAATGAAGGAAGAAGCGTGGTGGTGAAGGATTTCAATTAGGGTGGTTGAGGTTAAAAATCAAACAATCTTTTTCTAAAAGACAAAAGAGGTTTTTTCCACCTCTTCTGCAAAAGAGGTCTGCAGACGTGGTCTGCAGACTGCAGATGTTTTACCTCTGAAAAAACAAACACCACCTTAGTCTTTGTAGCACTTATACTTAGACAAAATAGGAAGTTTGGTGAGCATCAGCCTTTATTAATCTTTACAACATAACCTTAAAGCCAGCCATGAACACCATTGCATAGGTACAAATTAGACAATCTTGACCCAAAGTAGGATAAGTAGGTTGGTTTAGGTAAACAATTATCGTATTTTGGGTTGAGATGTATAGCATCATAACATGGAACGGGTTGAGATGTGTAACATTTTAGTACAATGTTGGCCAAGATGAGTAACCTAAAAACTATGAGCTAGAATATAATAAATTCGGATGGGTAACACTTATCAAGAAATTATTTGACAATAAATTACTAAATATTATGCAAATAAACTATTGTTTACTTAAAACGTATTTTAACTTGAACAAAATTGATTTTTTTTTTAAAAACGACCCATTTAGACTCAAATTGATTTTACTTAAAACACATCTTGACCCGTACTCATCCTGATCAAACACGTTCTAAACTGTTACCCAACCTCTATATTATTATGCTAGTACAAATCGAGGCAAAAAAGATGATGACGTTGCACTGAGAACTATAAAAAAAATAAAAGGAACAAAAAGTAAAGAATGACAATTACATATGGCCTAACTAGGATTGAAGAGATAATATAATGATTGGGGTGAAAGTGTGAAACACTATGGGTAGTGATATTTAAAATTATATACATTCAACTAATTTTTTAATAAATAAGAGGATGCCATGTGATTTAAAATAGTGGAATACGTGCGTGTTGCCGCAGGTATTCTGCCATTACTTAGTGTGTCGAAACGTAAATATGTGTTGTCACTTTGACGTAAAGTCTTAAAGATAGCAATTGTAAATGTGTCAATTTTGCCAATATAAGTATTCGATTATGATAATTAATAGTGCTAATAATATCACAGTCTACGGATATTAAAATGCATACAAGTTTATATGCATCTATAAACACCTCATCGAACATTAGTGTAAATTATTCAAAACTGTGCCTAAAGACTAATATGTAACTAATTTCACTTGAGAAAGGTTGGGGGTAACACGTATCTCGGACAAAGTAAAGGAAGGAAGGTTGAGATGGTTTGGACATGTGAAGAGAAGAAACTCGTTGGCGCCGGTACGAAGAGCAGAGAACCTCATCATGAAGGGGAAGAGGTGTAGGGTCGACCAAGGCTGGCGTGGGATGAACATATGCAACACGATTTGTTAGAGTTGCATCTCTCTGAGGACATGATCAATGACAGAAATTCATGAAGAAATAGAATAAAAACAAAAGATGGGCAGATTAAGATGGGATAGATCGGTAGTATAAGTTTAAGTAGGTTCCTAGTTTTAGAGGCCTATGTGTTACATGTTTGTGTGTTGGATATACGTGTTATAATCTTGCTTACGTGGGTTCATCATAATGTGGTTTGGATTGGTTTTGAATTGTAGTTGCCGCATCAGTTCCATTGGTAATTTGCTATTTGGTTGTTTGTCATTTGTTGTTTAATATGTGTATTCAAATATACATTGTTGTGTGCCGATTGTGTTTACACAAGTGTCTATGCTTGGGTTGTGCTATTTTATGCATTTAAGCTTCTTGTTACATGTTTATTATCCACTAAAATAATAATAATAATAATAATAATAATAATAATAATAATAATAATAATAATAATAATAATAATAATAATAATAATAATAATAATAAGAGCCAGGGGACTCCAACGAGGCAGCCTCTCTACATCATTGGGGTAAGGGTAATGTTTATTTTCATCTTCCCCAGACCCTACAAAGTGGGATTTTACTGACCGGGTATGTGTTGTTGTTGTATGTTCACTTTTAATGATTGTATTTCATAAATGTATATGATATTATCATTTATACATGCAAATAAAGGTATTTTAGTAATTTGAGAACCTTTTAGGTAAATTTAAGAAGTTGTGAACCCAATTCAAAATCTCTAATTAATAACCATGGAAACCATTGTAGTTAACCCTAAAATTTATTATCCAACCTTATTATTATTTTAAAATTAATAATGCATTTGTTTTGGAATAAATAATTACTTTTTATAATATAAAAACATATATAAACCTTATTTATTTAATAAAAAATGGATGGGAAGGAGTTATGGATAAGTGTGAAAATTGGATGGGATTAAGTTGCATAGGTAAAAGAAAAAGAAATCAATTTTTTAATAAAAGGCTGACATAAGTTGTAAACAGGAGTATTCTTGCAATTTAGAAAATGTGGGTTTTCATTTTTATTTATTTATCTTTATTTTTGCATTACTTAAAAGTTTTTATGATATGTTAAACATCATCCCCTAATTGTGAGACTGAATGTTATCCAACTCCAGTATGAAAACCACATTTCTTTTCATATTTACATTCTTGTTACTGCAAAGATCTGGCTCAAGCATCACTACAACGTCAAAAGTTACATGTATTGAAACAGAAAGACAATCCCTTCTTGCAATCAAACGTACGATCACAGACAAACATAATCTTTTGTCAACATGGAGCGGAGTAGAATGCTGTGAATGGCATGGAGTTGGGTGTGACAATCAAGAGGGTCATGTTGTCAAACTTGATCTTCGAAGACCAGCGCCTTGGGAAAATTTCAATAAAAAACGGTTGGAAGGTGAGTTGAGTCCTTGTTTACAGAATTTGAAGCATTTGCGTTACTTGGACTTGAGCATGAATGGTTTCTCAGGTAAAATTCCTGAATTCTTTGGTTCGTTCGAACGTCTAGAATACCTTAACTTGTCAGGCTCAGGTTTTAGCGAGGGAGTTGTTCCTCATCATCTTGGAAATCTCTCAAGGCTACAAGTTCTTGATCTTAGGAATTTTTTTATTTTCAATGATGAAGGTATGACTGGTCTTCCAGCGCCTACTGTTGATGATTTGAGATGGGTGTCGTCGATGTCGTCACTAAGATACTTAGATTTATCAGGGATAGTTCTTGATCAGCAAATTGATTGGTTGCATCCGGTTAACATGCTCCCTTCTTTGCTTACGTTGAACCTGGCATCATCATTGTATATGATCGATAAAATCCCTTCGGTTAAATCTGTAAATTTCACGTCTCTGAATTCACTCGACCTCTCTATGAATGGCATCAATTCCACCATTCCTCTCTGGTTATCGAACCTTACAGGTCTCATGCATCTAAACCTTAATCAAAATAAATTCCATGGTAAAATTCCTGATTTTATTGGGACGTTCTACGCTCTTGCTTCCATCGACCTCTCGTACAATTCTTTAAAAACTTTGTTCCCTGATCTGTTTTGTAATTTGAGCAGCCTCGTTCATCTCGACCTTTCAAGTAACATGTTTTCAGGTCCTGTTCCATCAAACTTTGGACTACTCTCAAGGCTAGAATACCTAAATCTTGGTTATAATCAACTGAGTGGAAACATTCCCTCAAACCTTGGACTGCTTTGGAGGCTAGAATACCTAAATCTTTGTGATAATAAACTGAGTGGAAACATTCCCATGGTCACCAACCTTGTTAGTCTCGACCTTTCAAGTAACATGTTTTCTGGTCCTCTTCCCTCAAACCTTGGACTATTCTCAAGGCTAGAAGTCCTGTATCTTTATGATAACCAATTCGGAGGGAACATTCCTACGAGTCTTGGACAGCTTTCAAAGCTCAAGATTCTAGGTCTCTCTCGTAATTCGTTGGTTGGAGTTCTTTATGAAACACACTTCACAAACCTAATGAATCTACTCTATTTGGACTTGTCTTTGAATTGGTTAGCTTTGAATTTCAGCTCTAGATGGATACCTCCCTTCCAACTGCAACAATTTAGTGCAAGTTCCTGCATTATTGGACCCTACTTCCCGAATTGGCTTCATACACAGACACATCTTCAGATGTTAGATCTTTCTAACTCGAGTATCAGAGGTACCATTCCAAAGTGGTTCGAGAGCATCATGTCTCATATTAGTTACCTGGATTTGTCCAAAAACGAGATCGGTGGCAAACTCCCGCTATTTTTTTTCCGTACTAGTGACCAAGTAACTCACCGGACTTTGAAGATGAACTCGAACAAATTTGAGGGGTCACTAGTTGCATTTCCATCAAACGTGAACCTTTTGGATCTCTCAGATAACTTGTTGTTGGGAGAACTCCCTCAAACTGCCGGAACAATGAACTTAACTTTGGAAGTTGTTAATCTCTCAAAAAACCGCTTCATTGGAAACATTCCAGTAGACTTATGCAAGGTCCCTAGCATCACAGTTTTGGATTTATCACATAATAGACTTTCTGGAAGGCTTCCTGAGTGCTTAGGGAATTTGAGTAGTTTGCAAGCAATGGATCTTTCAAATAACACCATCATGGGTGTTGTTCCAAGTTCATTGGGTTCTCTTACACAACTCATGACATTGCACTTACACAACAACATATTTGAGGGTAAGCTTCCCCTCTCTTTACAAAATTTGACGAGCCTGGTCACAATGGATATAGGGTACAACTTTCTAGAGGGTGATATACCCTGCTGGAGTGGAGAAAGGCTATTAAAACTTAGAATCTTGAACCTCCAATCAAATAAGTTTACGGGTAAGATTCCACTACAGTTTTGTCAACTCGATGCTCTTATGCATTTAAACTTGGCACAAAACAATATAATTGGGACGATCCCTCCTTGCTTCGCTAATTTAAGTGGTATGATCACCGATCAAGGTAGCATAGAATACCCTATTTATTCCTATGAAGAAAATATTTTGGCTTCCATTAAGGGAATTCAGTTGGTGTACACCAAGACAATAAGCTTTCTCATATCCTTAGACCTTTCAAGCAACAACATTACCGGGAAAATTCCAGATGCTTTGATGAACCTTGTAGGTTTGAAGAACTTGAATCTTTCAAGAAACCAACTTAAAGGACCGGTTCCAATGAAGATTGGAAATCTAAATCAAATGGAATCTTTAGATTTGTCAATGAACATGTTGACTGGTCAGATACCTCAAAGTTTGACTTGTTTGAACTTTCTAAGCTACATGAACCTGTCATTCAACAACTTATCTGGTCAAATCCCAGTCGGAAATCAGCTCCAGACTCTTGCGGATCCTTCTTGTTTTCAAGGGAATGACGGACTTTGCGGGCCGCCATTATCAAGGAGTTGCAAAGGAGACAGTTCATCATATGATCATGTTAGTAATGTTGAAGCTCGAGATGACGATGAAGGCTTTTGGCTTTATGCTGGCATGGGTGCAGGTTTCATTTTTGGATTCGTGGGATTACTAGGGAGTTTGCACTTTATTAGAAGCTGGAGGGTAGCTTACTTTGAGATGCTTGAAAAATTTTACACATCAATTCTGGTGAATCTTGCTTGCCTATGGAGAACTTGTGTTTCATAGCACAACGTATGTTATATTGTTTTTTATTGTGTACTATATATGGCCACCTGCTTAAAAAGACGACGGCAATATTCATGGCTTTTTAGTATTGCTTATCTTTTCAAACGTTTAGTACCAATATAAAATAAAATCTGAGTTTCTAGTCTATGTTTCTGTTTATTGAATATATTATCAAAAGATGCAACATTTAAGATATTATGTTAGCAAATTCCAATGAGTAAAACTTTAAAAACTTCCGGGTATTGTTTGGATAGTTAATTAGCGTGTCGCATGAGTGCATCTTGTTTTAATAGAAACTCAAGCATCTTAAATGGAAATCTTGTCATTGACTACTGGGTTAGTCGAAGATCCAAAGCAAATACAAAAATAAAGGATTGTCAAGTAGATGTTGAGAGCTCTATATACCAGCTGTCAAAGTTTTGTTAATAAAAGGGTTGAGAGAGATTCAGATCGGGATATCAGATTCAATGTTTATTCGGGTTATTCGGATGCAAAAATCAAGCTTACTCGGGTTACTCAGATAAATTTTGGTCAGATGAGCATATTTCTTATTCGGGTTTCAGAAAGGGTCTACAAATTTTCAAATTCGAATAAAACGTTATCCAACGATGAACACCCTAGAGCTTGTTTTTAGGTGTTCATATTTTCCATAAGTTCAATTCAATCTTGTTCATCTGTTTGACTGTGAGGACAAACGAGTAAAGCTGTAAAGAAATCAAACACTCAAATCAGTAGTTCATTAACCGTTCGATAGGATTTTTGTTTAAGTTCGTTACATTCGGTAAATGAGTGAACATGAACAAAAGGCTACATTCGTCTAGTTTAGACTAAGCAAGAATTTCCTGATTTTGTAATTTATTATGCATACATATCTCATGGAAATTTTAGGCCTTCACAGAATAACCACATCAGCTTAAAATTCTGCACCCTTTTTTTTT
Source organism: Mikania micrantha (assembly GCA_009363875.1). Lineage (NCBI taxonomy): Eukaryota > Viridiplantae > Streptophyta > Magnoliopsida > Asterales > Asteraceae > Mikania > Mikania micrantha. The sequence goes on along the minus strand of CM018697.1, from coordinate 9,018,463 downwards.
ATGGGATTTACTGATGCATATGGGTTCTTTTTGCATTATCGCATAATGAAGTTGGAAATTCAGAACAAACACAACAAATACGAGTTGATGCTTAACCTGGGTTATTTTCATGGATGCTCTCCAAGTTCGCAGGCGTTGATGCTCTCCAGTCTCCACTCCAGATGCAGGCGTTGGAAGTCTTTGAGGAGATTTAGGGTTTTGGCTTTTTGCTGATCAAAATTAAAATAACAATAGACTTGGACCATGAACAAAAATTAGAATGGGCCATTACTAATATTAGACTACAAGAATGATACATTTATACATGCGGTCCGGTTATATTCGGTTAAGGTTTGGTTAAGCGGTTCGGTTTTGGATGTATTCGGTTAATTCGGTGCTGTTACGGTTATTTCGGTTATGTAATACAGGTTAACCGCAACCGAACCGAAATTTTTGGTTATAAGAAAATCGATTAACCGCACTGTCGGTTTTCGTTCGGTTTTTACGGTGCGGTTATGTCGGTTAATTCGGTTTTAGTTCGGTTAATAGGTTTTCCTGCACACCCCTAACGATGATGATGATTTCGTTGAGAAAAAAATAATAACAAAAGTTGAGGCAATAGTGATTAGTGATAACCCCTTCTGACGAAAAAAGATATAGTTTCAAAATTAGATAAAATTTAGGAGTAAATTTATTTCTAAATAAAGTTAATAATAGACGTCATTCAAAAACAATATAGCCTCTAATGGGAAAATGATTATGAAAGGAAAATGGGGTGCAAAAAGCTCCAGCTAGCTAAGGTAGCAATACAAGTATTTGGGGTTACAAACTCTTGAATGACTTTGAGCACATCCTAACCGAAGTGCGTGTTAGGTATTGGGTAGTGGAGGGTGATCTGGGCATGAAGGGGGGTCATGCCCTCATGCATGAAGAGGGTGGCGTGAGGGTGGTCACGGGCGGGATTGGAACATTGGGGAATAAAAAAAAAATTAGCTAATACTCACATTCAAAGAATGAAAAAAAAAATTAAACCACTATAGATTAACCTTTAAACTCTTTAACCCATCATTCTTCTCTCTAAAATAACATTTTTCTCTCTAAAATAACCATTCTTTGCTCTAAAAACTCAATTTACAATCCACTAAAAATAAGTTGGGAGGAAGAAATTACGAGATCGTCATCGTCCGATTTAGATGAAAGAGCATTCATGTTTGTACGTGACGTTCAAGCAACATTAACATTCGTAAGGATTGGTCCTTGCAGTTGAACGATGCATTATGGGCATGTCGTACCACATTTAAAACACCTATTGGAACCACACCATACTGTTTGGTGTATGATATGGGATGTCATTTACCTGTTGAGGTTGAGGTTACTCATCGTGCATTGTGGATAATGAAAGTTGTCAACATAGATTTTGATGATGCGAGTAAGGAACAGAAGCTTCAATTATGCGAGCTTGAAGAATTGCGAATAAGCATATGAATGTGTAACTGCATACAAGGAAGGTGAAACGTGCACATGATGCCAAGATCAGAAGCAAGTCATTTTCAATCAATCAAAAGGTATGGCTTTACAATTCTAAGCTGAAATTCTTTCCAGGTAAGTTGAAAAGCAAATGGTCGGTCCTTACAATGTGACCCGAGTTGGGGACTTTGATGATGTTGAGATTGAAGATATTAAATACAAAACTCGTAGATTTGTGAATGGCCACCGCCTAAAAACCACTGTACAAATGGACACAGTGAATTTCCTTGTAGATTCACCACGATATGAAACTTCGTAATCAGGTTAGTCACTGTCTGGTGGATGACACTAAACTTTGCATTTATCGGTTGAACTTTGTGGGTATGTTCACTAGAAACCCTCACGAGACTTCACTCGTCCACTCGGCTATGGAGGGGTTTAAAAGGGTTGTTGCATATGCTAAATGCAACCGTAAATCCTACGAAAGTGTGTTTATTATTTGTTAAAATTTTCTTTGATTGCCATTTCTTCAACCGACACAAACACCTACGTGTGGAGAGATTCCAAAGATATTCAGACCGTCATTTTTTTTTGTACATCGGGGGGCGATGCACTAAAAAGAGGGGGTTGGGAGCGTATGGCTCATGGTTGGATAACGGATGAGGCGTAAAACAAAAAAGACTTTGTTTTTCATTTAACTTGTGTTTTCAAAATATTTGTTAAATTTTTTAGTGTAAGTATTGCTTTGGTGTTCAAAAAAAAATCGCAGGTGGTGTACCATATGCTGGGGTATGATATGTGGGAACCCCAAAAATCTATGTCATTTTTTAAGCCCCCTGTAAAGACTAATAAAGGCTGATGCTCACCAAACTTCAATTTTGTCCAAGTATAAGGGACTACACAGACAAACATCCTTCGGAAGGAAGGAGTTACTCTTCGGAAGCAACATTGCTTCCGAAGGGTAACTAACTCCTACTGAAGGCTGTACAAGACAAACACTTCGGAAGGTCAACACTTAGAGATAAAGCTTCAGAGCTTCTGAAGAACTAAAGACTTCCGAAGACTAACAGCTTCCGAAGATTCTCCTTTGCACCAAAGACAAAGACAAGGACTTCCAAGGTTCATCCTCTGACAAAGACTGTGGCTGATTACTTTCATAGTACAAAAAGGGACTGACACAAGACATGCTGGTCTGAGTAAAAACAAAAAGAACATACCGATAGTCAGTCAGCACCTTACTTCTCTTACTCAGCATTAAATGCAAAAGATCATCTGAAGCCTTGAAGATCAACAACATTAAATGCCTTTTGTATTTAGCTAGTCTTTGTAAAGTAAATGTCTATGTTTGTAATAATTGTAATTGAGTGTCTTAGCTTGTTAAGACACTCTACATACTAGAATAAGCTTTACTTTATGTATTGTCTAGTATACCCAACTTGTATTCCTACGTGTATACGGTTGTAGCCTTAGCTATATAACCTCTCATTGTAAACCGGTGTGGGTGTGCTTGTCTGTTTTACACTTGTAATACTTTGAGAGAAATATATCTTTGAGCTTGAGTTTACTCTTGTGTTCTTATTGTTATTCAAAGATTATTTGTTCATCATTTTGAGTGTTTGTGAGATCCTTCTAATAGATATTCCGCATCTATTAGACTGAAAGAGAGAAATACTTGTGAAGTGTTGTTTAGATTAAACAACCCGATCCAACAAGTGGTATCAGAGCCTTGGCTCTTGAACTTAAGTGACTAACCATCCTTAAGTTACCGGTTCTATTTCCTCTAGAAATCTCACTACTTCAAAACTCATATTATGTCTGTTTGCTCAAATGGCTGCACTCACCAAACAGGATACAGAAAATGGTACTCTCAACAAGCCACCAATGTTTACTCCAGAAGCCTACGACACTTGGAAAGTCAGGATGGAGGGATTCATCAGGAACAAGACTTCAAACTCTGGAAGTCAGTTCCTGCTGCTGGTGCTGGTGGAGCTCCTGTGCCTAAAGATCCGGCTCTCTATTCTGATGAAGACTACAAAAGAATGGAGGTGGATTCAAAAGCATTGTGGCTCATTCAAATGACCATTCCTAACTCAATCATACATGCATTCAAGAAATGCAAATCTGCTCAAGAGTTGTGGAATTCTCTACAGCAGATGTATGAAGGTTCTAAAGATGTCAAAGAGAACAAGAAGGACATGCTGAAACAGAAGTTTGAGAACTTATGTCAAGAGAACAATGAGAAGATGACTTCTCAATATCTCAGGTATGTTCAACTGGTTGATGAGTTAGTAGCTACAGGTGTCAAAATGGAAAACCAGGATGTGATCAGGAAATTTCTTAGATCACTTCCACATGCTTGGAATATCTATTCTGTTGCCATCAGAAGAACAAAAAATCTAAGGACTTTGAAACTGAGTGAATTATTTGGTATACTCAGTGCATATCAGATGGAAATAGATGCTCAGGAACCTAAACCCACTCATGCAACTCTTAGTTCAGCAGCACTCTATGCACCCATCAACAACTCTCCTTTCCAGAGCTATCAACCTATTTACCACCCTTCTTCCACACCAAATGTCACCTTTCCTGAAACACCAACTCCATCAACCATACACACAAATCCTTTCTCCAACCCAACTCCACCCTTAACCTCTGGACAAGGAGCTTTCATGGCTGAAGAAACTAACTACTTTCATCTTTGCCAAGAAGACTTAGACGGTATTCCTGCAGATGATTTAGAGTTGATATCCATGATCTCCTATCAAGCAAAGAAGTTCTATCAGAGAACTGGCAGGCAGTTCAAAAAGCACAATATGAAAACTGGGTTTGGTCTTGACAAGTCCAAGCTAAAATGCTTCAACTGCCAACAGTTAGGTCACTTTGCCAGAGAGTGCAAGTCCACAGGAACTAAGCCATCAAATTCTGGGCAACCACAACAAAGACCATCAAGCTCAACAAACAATGCAAACATTGCAGAGCAAGATTTTGCAGATTGGAGCTTTCAAGCTGAGGATGCTTCCATTTCCAACAGTGCATTGATGACAAATGACTCTACTTCCTCATTCAAGGTAACTGATCACATGTGCACACCTGAATGTTTAGAGAAGTTAAATGTTTTTAAAAGAATAAACTCTCACCTCTGTAATGAACTTGAGTCATTACAAGTAGTCAAGGCAAATTTTTTTGAATGTGAAAGAAATTACAAAGAAAAGATTGAAGAAATGGAAAAGACCAATTCTAGCTTAAAACATGGGGACACTAACAAATAGTGTCAAATTAATAATATTTTAGAAAGATTAACTACTGCCAAGACTGAACTTGTATTGGCTGAGTCTTATAGAGACAAATTTTTAAGCCAAGGTGAAAAGTATGAAAAGCTTTTCAGAATGAGCAGTACAACTGAACTGGTGAATAAAAATGGGGCCGGTCTGGGTTATAACAAAGTGGAGCCTCCATCTGCCTACACTCTCATTATGGATATTAGGTGTAAACTAGTAGTTGACCTTGTGTATGATGAGGAATTGGACATACACAAGGTGGCTCAAACTGATAATCTCTCTGATCTAAACCCAAGTACCTCAACATGCTCAGGTGAGGATGATATTCCTATTAAACCAGAAAAGGAAAAACCAGCTTTGAAATGTAATAAAAGAACTAAGAAAACTAAGAAACATCAATTAGTTTTTGTCAAGGCTAATAACATTCAAAATAGGGATACCTCCTCAGATGATTGTGTTACTTGTCCATCAGACAAGTCCAAAAGGGGTAGGTCAAAAGAAAGAAATGCCAGTTTTTCAGGAAAACAGGTAAATCATCAAGGTAACAAGTCTGCTGGAACATCCAAACCATCAACTGCTGTGAATCGAAACTCATCTTCCATCAATCAAAATCAACATCAACCATTTCTAAACAAACAGACTATATGTCTGATGTGTGGTGATAACAATCACTTTGCTGCTGATTGCTTCTACAATCCAAGAAGCAGAGTGTTTTTTGATAAACAAGGAAGAGGAAGAAAGGAGAGTTGGAGCATGTCATCTTCTTCGGAAGAACAAGGGAGAAACCCAGTAAAGAAAGTATCGGAAGCAAGCACTTCTGATAATCAGAATAAGAAGGCTTCCGAAAAGAATATTTCGGAAGATCAGGAAAGAAAGGCTTCCGAAGGTAAAAGAACATCGGAAGCACATAACAAGAAGATCTCCTACAAACCTAAGAAATCTTTTCCCTTCAGAAGAAGAAGAACTTCGGAAGTAAAGCCAAATGGGTCAGCAAAAACCAAGTCATCGAAAGGGAAGGCAAAAGGTGCTTCCGATGATTGTCAAAAGAAGCAAACTCTTCTGAAAATCTTAAAAACTAAACAAATATGGAAGAAAAAGGAAATAGCTGAACCATCTGTTCAACCACCAGTCCCACCAACCACAAGCACATCATCTGTCCCATCTAAGATGATGTCTAAGAAATTTACTTACAATGATGTTAATGGAAAACCCAAGACCACATGGGCTTGGGTTCCCATCAGGAACTAACTCACTTCTGGTCATGTGCAGGGACAGCAGGAATCAAAGAGCAACTTGTGGATAGTTGACAGTGGCTGTTCCAGGCACATGACAGGCAACAAGACTCACTTGCACAAGTATGAACCATTCTTTGGAGGGTCTGTTGCCTTTGGAAGTGATCCAGTGGGAGGGTACATCACAGGTAGGGGTACAATAACTAATGGTAAGGTAAGCTTTGAGAATGTACACTTTGTAAAGGAATTAAATTACAATTTACTAAGTGTATCACCTGTGTGTGATCAAAAGCACAACATGTTGTTTACTGAGCATGAATGCATTGTTTTAGAACCAGGATTTGTAGTCCCAAATGATCAAATTCTGCTCAGAGCCCCAAGAAGAAACAACATGTACATGCTAGATATGAGCACATCTGAACCTCTTAGTAATGTAAATTGCTTTGTCTCAAAAGCTTCACTTGATGAATCATCTCTTTGGCATAGGAGACTTTGTCATGTAAACCTCAAAAATATGAATAAACTTGTTAAAAATAACTTAATAACTGGTCTACCAACAAAATAATTTATTTGTGTTGATAAATGTGTAGCATGCTTGAAAGGTAAGCAACATAAAACATCTCATCATGCCAAAGAGATAAATTTAATCACAACAGTCCTGCATTTACTCCATATGGACTTGTTTGGTCCCACAAGTGTAAAAAGTATTGGTAGAAAGTCATATTGCTTGGTGATCACTGATGATTTCTCTCGATACACCTGGGTATTTTTCTTAAGTACCAAGGATGAAACTGTTGAGACCCTAAAGTTATTTATACTTAGGGTGGAGAATGAAAGTGATCACCATGTAAAAATAATCAGATCAGATCAAGGAACAGAATTCAAGAATCATGTTTTAAATTCATTTTGTGAATCTAAAGGTATCACAAGACAATTTAGCGCTCCTAGGACTCCACAACAAAATGGTGTTGCTGAGAGAAGGAATAGGATACCAATTGAGGCTGCTAGAACCATGTTGTCTGATGCCAAACTTCCAATAACTTTTTGGGCAGAAGCAGTCAACACTGCCTGTTATGTTCAAAATAGAGTATTGGTAGTTAAGACACATGGTATGACTCTTTATGAAATTTGGCATAAGAGAAAGCCATTTATTGGATTTCTCAAACCATTTGGATGTCAATGCACCATTTTGAATACCAAAGATCACTTAGCCAAGTTTGCTGAGAAATCAGTAGAGGGCTACTTTGTTGGATACTCTTCACATGCAAAAGCATATAGAGTATACATCAAATCTTCCAGGATTATTGAAGAGTCTGCAAATGTTCAGTTCAATGAACATACTATCAATAAGCCTGGAATTGGTCCCGATTGGCTATTTGATCTTGATAGCTTTACATCTGCATTTAATCTTGTGAAAGAGTATGTTCCATAATTACAGTCAACTACCATAGACTCCTCCGAGTCTACAAGAGAAGAAGACTTTCGTGTTGAACTGCCAATAACTTCAAGACAAATCTTGGCAGAATCCTCTTCAGCACTTAATGATGTATCTCAGTCCAAGACAGTGAACACATCTCATGTTGTTCCCTTAAGTGAATCTACTTCAGTTCCATTAAGTCAGGGAGAAGATGTGAGTCCGACAGCTGTACCAAACACTCTGGAAACTTCTTCTCTCAGAGAAAGTGATCCCACAACAGTCCAATCTCAAAGACCACAAGATATGCCAGAAATCCAACTTGAGGTGGTACTTCCTAACCTTGAGTCAATAAATCTGGATTTGGCTTCTCAGCTGGATGTGATTCCTAGAACTTGCATTCATAAAACTCATCCAGTTGAGAGCATTATTGGTAATGTTGAAGAAGGAGTAAGAACAAGAAGCTCTATGCATGAAGCAAACATTTGTTTGTTTTCTTTCTTTCTATCCCAAGTAGAACCAAAGAAAGTTGCTGAAGCATTGAAAGACAATAGTTGGGTAGAAGCAATGCAGGAGGAGCTTCTTCAATTTGAAAGGCAAGGTGTCTGGAAGATCTGTCCTTTACCTAAGGGTAAGTATCCCATTGGAACAAAATGGGTATTCCGAAACAAGAAGGATGACAAGGGAGTGGTCATTAAGAACAAGGCAAGGTTAGTCGTTCAGGGGTATACACAGGAAGAAGACATTGATTATGATGAAGTTTTTGCTCAAGTTGCAAGACTTGAAGCAATTAGAATATTTTTAGCCTTTGCAGCTGCCAAAAACTTCAAGGTTTTTCAAATGGATGTGAAGAGCGCCTTCTTGTATGGAAGGATTGATGAGGAGGTATATGTATGTCAGCCTCCTGGTTTTGAAGATCCAAGGTTTCCTGACCATGTCTGTAAGCTTGATAAAGCTCTTTATGGGCTGCATCAAGCTCCCAGAAAATGGTATGAAACTTTGTCTTCGTTTCTATTGGCTAATCACTTCAAGAGAGGAACAATTGATAAGACTTTCTTCTTCAAGAAGTCCAATCAACATATCATGTTAGTACAAATCTATGTTGATGACATTATCTTTGGTTCAACTGATGAATCTCTCTGCAAGGAATTTGAATCACTAATGAAGTCTAAGTTTGAAATGAGTTCTATAGGTGAACTTACCTTCTTTCTTGGACTCCAGGTGAAACAAACTCCTATAGGGATCTTCATTAGTCAATCAAAATATGTCAAGGATATTCTTGAAAGATTCAAACTCACTGATTGCAAGGCTCTAGGTACTCCAATGTCTAAGACTACATCTCTTAGCCCTGACCTTAAGGGGGAGGATGTTGATCAACATCAATACAGAGCTATGATTGGTTCTTTGATGTATCTGACAGCAAGCAGGCCTGATATAATGTTTGCAACTTGTTTGTGTGCAAGATTTCAGGCCAATCCCAAGGCTTCACACATGCTTGCTGTGAATAGAATTTTTAGATACCTCAAAGGAGCACCTGGTCTAGGATTAAGGTATCCTAGAAATGAAGACTTTCAATTCATGGCTTATACTAACAGTGATTATGGAGGTTGTAACATCAACAAGAAATCCACATCAGGAGGGTGTCAATTTCTTGGATCTAGAATTGTGTCTTGGCAATGCAAGAAACAATCATGTGTTTCTACCTCTATTGCAGAGGCAGAATACATAGCTGCTTCAAGTTGTTGTGCGCAAGTTATATGGATTCAAAATCAGATGAAGGATTATGGAATGGAGTTGTTCAATACTCCTATCCAGGTAGACAATTCCAGTGCAATCTCCATCACTAATAATCCTGTCAAGCACTCCAAGACCAAGCATATTGATATCAGGTATCACTTTATCAGAGATTGTGCAGAGAAGAAGTTGATTCATCTAGTTAAAGTTGATACAGAACACAATTTGGCTGATCTTTTCACCAAGGCATTTGATGAAGGAAGATTCAGGTATTTAATAACAGCCATTGGCATGATTAACTTTGAGTAAATGAATTAATAAGGAATGAATAATTCTTTGGAAGATAAAATTAAAGTATCTTCTGATGAGTAATTACTCTTCAGAAGATAGTTTAAGTCTTCGGAAGCATTATTCCTTCCATTTGTCGGAAGATGTCACACTTCAGAAGATAACTTTCCTTCTGAAGTATTATACTTCCAATACATTATAACTTCGGAAGCAAAATCTTCTGTTCAGAAGAAGGTGTCTTCCAAAGAACAATTCTTCTGATGAATTTATCTAAGTCTTCAGAAGATACACTTCCGATAATATACTTGTATATGCTTCGGAAGTAAGTATCTTCCGAAGAACATTCTTGGTCTCATGAACCTCTTCCGATACATAACCTCTCGGAAGAACTTTGTACTTAGAAAACTTTGAATAATAAATGAGCTATTTTTAGAAGACCTTTTTCTGACATCCGGATCTCAAAATTTAATGTGCTTCAATATTAAATGCTAACATCCGAAGGTATAAAAGGTCTCCCGCTCATTCATCCTCTCTCACCGATTCATTTCGAATTGTTTTCTCTCTTCAAATCTAACCTAAAAACCGTCGATCATCATGGCTCTTCTTCCCTTCAAACCTGCTCATAACCTATCTGCGGAGTTATCAGCGGAACACGATGCTGATTTCGCACCGATCGTCTCCTTTCTTCAAAGGAGCAGGTATAATTTTGCTCTCACTGTTCAGCACATGGTGCATGAATCTCATCACCAACAATTTTGGGCTTCTTGTTTAGTTTCTTCATCTCCCAATGGTCGGATTCTTAATGCCACCATTGATGCTCATCCCATTTCTATCACAGTGGAGACCATCTGTCGGCATCTTCAACTCTATGATGCCGGGGGAAGAGTCTCATTCACTAAGGATGAGGTAGCATTGACCTTCAGGTCTATGGGGTTCGAAGGCCCTCTCCCTTCAACGACTTATTTGAAGGGTATAGTGTCCTATAATTACAAGTACCTCATACATTTATTTTTGCACTGTCTTTCTAATAAGACAGGTGGTTGGGATCAAGTTGCATCTGACTTAGCTTCGGCTATTCATGGCTTGATCTCAAACCAAATGTTTAACTTTTCTGCTTTTATTTTCAATAATTTGGTTGACAATATTTCGTCACCAAAGAAGTTTTGTATGTATCCCAGGTTTTTGCAGCATATATTTTATAGTGAGTTGGGTTCTGTCCTCTCACTAACTGGGAATATATACAAAATCCCCTTGGTCACCTCCAAGGTTTTTGTCCAGTTAAAGAAGAAGAGTAACCAGTTCTCTGGGAACTTTACTCCTCTTCTTCCTTCTATGGAGTTACCTACTCCAGAAGGTGATAGCTCTGTTGCACCCAAAGATGCTGAACCCACACCTTCTACTTCTGTTCCACATCCCATTAAAATTACCTATAAACGACGCCGAACCCCTGAACAGCTCTCTATAGCTGTTCAGGCCCCTTCTTCTGAACCCCTCAAGAAAAAGGTGAAAAGAACTGTCAAGGGCACAGTTCCACCTAAGGTGAAGGACACACCTATTGTTATTCCACAGGTTCTTCCTCTGGAACCTGTGGCTGCCCTTAACCAGCCTGATAGCCCTCAGAGTATGTCACAACACATACCTGAGAATATCCAAAGGGATACCCCCACTATTGAGTCTGCTTCTGATGAAGCAACTCCATTAGATCAGAGACTGTCTCCCAGGTCTCCAGGCTCTTATCACCCAGAAATGCCCCCCACACATACTTTCACCCAGGCTCAAGGATCCTCTACTATTGCTGTGGAGAACCACTCTCTCCCACTACCCAAACACTTATGAGAGTGGTGACACAGCTGCAAGCCAGGTTTCCTGACCCAGAGCCTACCACTTCAGAGGTTGGCCCCATGAGTACAGAAGGGGTCAATACAGATGAGGCTGCCACTACTGCTGATCCTAATCAGGATCCTCAGGTCAGTGGTACAGGAACTAGGACCTCACCTGTGGCAACCCACACTGGGGAGGACTTCTTTGAAGCCCTTCTCAATGAGGGGAATCCAGGGTGCCAAGAAACCACAACTGGTGGTGGAGGTGTAGGAGCTTGGCTCAGAACTCCATCGCCCAATGATTCCACTCATGTGGAGGAGGGCACCATCACAAAGGAATTTACGGCACGATAACATCCCTCCAGGCCAGGGTAGCTCACCTGGAAGCTGAGGTTGCTACTCTGCGGCTTGAGGTCCAGACTAAAGATGCTACTATTCTGTACCTCCGGAGGCGCCCCCCAGTGCTCTTCACACCCTTCCATCCTGATCCTGCTACAACTACCTTCATCTCCCCTGATGCTACCAAAAAGGGGGAGAATGCAACTTTTGCAGGGTCAGGACTAGAAGTAAGAGAAGAGGAAGTTGCACAGGATGTCAACCCATCCATAGTCACTTTGACTACTGAATGGGATGACTTCTTGGGCACATACTTTCATGACTCGACTACTACTTCCTCTTCCTCTTCTTCTGAGGCAACAGAGGCTGTCAAAAAGACAGAGCAAGAGCTCACAACCACAAATGTATCTATGGAGCCTAAGTCCCCTGTTGGACTCAACAGTCCCCTTCAGGGACTAAGTCTCCCGCTGAGACTGCAGCCTAGGTTGCCATGGACAAAACTATCCAAGAAGAACAACCAATCTCCATGGAACCTGTGTCCCCCTCTGGGACAGAGGCTACTGAAGACCTCTCCTCTATTCCTGAGCACTCTGTGGATGCTGATAAGGAATCACCCAAGATGGTTGGTCAATTGGAGGGGGCAGTGAATGCTAAGGTTAACTCCGAAGCTTCAGCTGCTTCCGAAGGCCCAGTCATTATTGATGATTCCTCCACAGAGGAGCTACTGGCCAATGAACCAGTTGGTGAGGCTACAGGATCCATCTCCTCCGGGACAAAAGCATTGGACAAAGGAAAAAGGAAACTCACCCCAGAGGAGGAAGCAGAGCTAGAGGAGAGGGTACCCAAGAAGAAGAAGGGCCGACCAGACACCTCTCAGGATGAAGAGCGCATCATACTCTCTGCTCTACTCGAGGAGAAGGGTTATGTTTTTGATGAAGTATTGCTTTGGTCGGTACCTCAGATGGCTGCCGAGCTGGACAGGGTGCAGCAGCAGGAACATGAAGCTGCTGCATCCCAAGCCATGGTGAAACTAACAAAGAAACAGAAGGAGAAGGCCTATAGAGACAAGATGAAGGCTTTCCTCCTTGAATATGGATTCCATGCTCGGCAGCTAGGCCCTATGAAGAACTCAACCATGGACATGCATGTTAGAGACATCAAGGCCAAAATAGCCAGACATGAGTTGCTTCCAATATATTGAGTAGATACAGGATCAAAGGGCAAGCCTAATTAGAGGCTTAGGTCTAGGGGGAGGAGCTACAATTGAAATTCCCATCTTTGGATCAGGGATCAGAGATGGTGAAGAAGTCATGTGTGGGGAAGCTACTAAGGCCATGTTCCCCAACATGTTTCCCCTAGACCCTAAAGAAGAACAAGCATCTCCTCCATCAAGTCCTTCTATGGACAACATGCCAATCTCTTCAGTGATCAAGATCAATAAGGGTAAAAAGACTACAAGGAAACAACAATCAACAGACCCTGAACCTGAGAGAAAATCACAGGCTGATGAGAGGAGAACAGAGCCTTCAATAACTGAGAATGCTAGTCCACAGCCCACTGCAACAACAGGTGCAGCAGTAGGCTCAAATGTGGAAGAACAGCAGGCTAGAGATCAGAGGAGTCAAGCTACTGCTCAAGACAGACCAAGACTCAGAAGAAGAAAGAGCATAGCAAGAAGGAAAAAGAGAACATCTGCCATCTGCCATCTCCTCTGACTCTGAGCCAGAGTCACCTCCCTCAGGACCAAAAGCCAAGCCAGCAGCCTCAATGCCCAAAGAACATCCAAAAGACCTCTATGAACTAAAGCATCATCATACCTACATCCCTATTGTAAAGTGGAGCTACAATTTACTTCACAAGGAGTTTACTCTCACTCTGATCAATGGAGGAATAAAGGTTTTGGATTTGGCACAAAGTATCGTGCTAGCTGAGCCCTTTGTTTTTGATTTGGAAAAACTCCCTCTTGAAAATCCAGACAATGGATCAGAAGGGAGACAAGCACTCAGATGGGTAAAGGCAAGAGCTCAAGGTCCTGAGAGGAAAGAGAATAGTTAGGAGAATCCCATAGGATGTTTTGGTAGCATCAGCCTAGGGGGAGACTGTAAAGACTAATAAAGGCTGATGATCACCAAACTTTAATTTTGTCCAAGTATAAGGGACTACACAGACAAACAACTTCGGAAGGTCAACACTTAGAGATAACGCTTCAGAGCTTCTGAAGAACTAAAGACTTCCAAGGACTAATAGCTTCCGAAGATTCTCCTTTGCACCAAAGACAAAGACAAGGACTTCCGAGGTTCATCCTTTGACAAAGACTGTGGCTGATTACTTTCATAGTACAAAAAGGGACTGACACAAGACATGCTGGTCTGAGTAAAAACAAAAAGAACATACCGATAGTCAGTCGCACCTTACTTCTCTTACTCAGCATTAAATGCAAAAGATCATCTAAAGCCTTGAAGATCAACAACATTAAATGTCTTTTGTATTTAGCTAGTCTTTGTAAAGTCAATGTCTATGTTTGTAATAATTGTAATTTAGTGTCTTAGCTTGTTAAGACACTCTACATACTAGAATAAGCTTTACTTTATGTATTGTCTAGTATACCCAACTTGTATTCCTACGTGTATACGGTTGTAGCCTTAGCTATATAACCTCTCATTGTAAACCGGTGTGGGTGTGCTTGTCTGTTTTACACTTGTAATACTTTGAGAGAAATATATCTTTGAGCTTGAGTTTACTCTTGTGTTCTTATTGTTATTCAAATATTATTTGTTCATCATTTTGAGTGTTTGTGAGATCCTTCTAATAGATATTCCGCATCTATTAGACTGAAAGAGAGAAATACTTGTGAAGTGTTGTTTAGATTAAACAACCCGATCCAACACCCCCATACGCCACATTCAGAGTGGGCGTCGGCGTATGATACGTTGGGTGCAGCTCCAAGTGCAATTCGACCCGTTTTCAGCCATTTAACCCATTTTTGACCAGCAAGACCTGAAATTAGACCCATGAACATAAAATATGGGATGCTCACTTAATTTCCCCCAATTTCTTTTGAAAATCCCTCTTTCTTCTTTCTCCCTCTCACTCAAGAACACACAAATCTTAGATTCTGATTGCTTCAATTCTCCACCAAATCTTGCAAAATTCATATGTATTTCAAATAATTTTGCTAGAGGAAAAACATCAGTTTAGTTTCTCAAGACTCGCTTCGATTTGAGAGATTTTGAAGGTTAAAGGTGATGAATTTTGTGGTTTTCTTGGGTGTGCTAGCCATTCATTTCTGAAACTCTTACTTGCCTCTTTGAAGAATAATAGGTATGTTTTCACCCTAATTATAGTCATGAAAAATAGTGGAATGATATATGCATGCTTAAAGAATCACATTGATGCAATCACTAAGAAATGGTGTATTAGTTATCATTGTTACTAGATTGAAAGATAAATTTTTGTGTGATAATAAAAGGCTTGGTAGGTTTGGTAAATGATTATGGTAGTTGTTATTGTGAAACTTAAATAATGAGCCTTGTAAGTCCTTTGGTTTGCATAGCAAGAGTCATGTTTATGATTACAAAGGGTGAAAAATGGTAACTTATTGGTGAAGTAATGGCCATGTTGAAGTAAGTCATCTGAATCCATCAATGTGCTATCTTAATCATGCTTTGTTGACAATCAGGATGTCCCATGTTCACATTTGCAATAATGGGGGCATAGTTAAATTAATCACAACTTGGTTTACTAATTTTGATTAATTCCAGGAATGATGGGCCTAACAAAATCTGCAAGCAACAAAGGAAAGAAAGTGGCATCTTCTTCAGCAACACCTACAAAAAGGCAACTAGCTAATTCTCTACAAGAAGAATATCAGATTATGAAGAAGAGGAAATGGATTTTGATGAGAAAGATGATGAGTTGATTGTTGGAAGTGAAGCTCTAGGATTGAAAAAGTACCTTTAACAAACTTTGATTTCGTATGGCAACCAATATGATATCGAAAGAAGATGTAAGGAGTTGCTAATATCAAGAAAGTAATGGTATGTGAACAGGTAGTGCTGTTGGATGAATTCTGGATCTTAGGATTGGTTCAATGTTTTGAGAAACTTGGATGGGAAGCTTCACTCACTACAACAATAAAGGCCTATAGCGTCGACCCCTATAGCGATGCAGAAAGTCGCCCCTGAAAGGTGGTCTATAGCGACGACGGTCTCCATCAGAACTTTATTGTACTTCACGTATAGCGACGAGATGTCGTCGCTATAGGGTTGGACGGGAACACCAATTTTTTTCGCGGTTGTGGGAAAACAATTAGACACGACTTGTCGTCGCTATAGCCAAAATTAATCTATTGCGACGACGACAACAGCGACGACTTGTCCGGGAAACAGTGACGAAACAATAGGGACGACCTCGCAGCGACGGCTAGTCGTCGCTATAGCCTATAGTGACGATTTTAGAACGCTATTGCGAAGACATTTGTCGTCTCTATACGTTTGTATTCTTGTAGTGACTTAAGTTCAACAACAATAACTTGGATAATGTCTACATGGATGAAATTGTTACATGGATGGCCAATTTGAGAAAGGAAGAGGGAAAATCCTACTATAACAACTAAGCTGATTGGTACGGCGCCCGGGAATGAAATTTGACTCCAAACCTCAACGAGAATTTGCAGACCTCGAGCAAGACCAAATCTTGGGTGAAGCTTCTAAAAACATGGAATGGAATGAAATGAAATGAAATGGTACGTGTATTGTTTGCTAAACCACCCGAAGCAATGGGAACAAAGTTGTTGAGGAATGATCTAAGGGTGCTACCAAAGCTACTATCGGTGATATCCAGTCATAATGGTATTCCTTGACCGGGTGACAAATTGTACGTTAGAAAGTTTGAAATCAGTGTTTTACATGCAGTGATGACAGGCCATCCAAAACTACCTTTCAGACACTTAGTGATGTTGAATGTGTGGGAAAGTCGTGCGAGTAAAATGGGGCGTCTACTACCTCATTGCAGATTATTATCAAGCTTAATGGTGAAACAATGGGCTGTCACAGCCGCAGCATCCTTCGAAAAATGCACGCAAAGGTACTTCAGGTTGAACAGATTGGCTGCATATATAGATTTATATAAAAACACCAACATCTCATGTACTAATGGATGACAAAACCAAGAGACAAGTGCAAGTCCCAAGAGAAGATGCATCCCCAAATAAGAAGAAAGAAATGCAGGGGAAGAGGTAGAAGGGGATGGTAGTGCTGCATACCAACATGCCATACAAGCTCAACCAGTTGGAAATACAGATGAATACAACACGATTGCTCGTTCCATTGTACAAAAAAGACCATCCGATTTCACTCATTGGCCCAAAGATGCAAGAGTTAATTGGGATAGAATGTCTAGATGGAGAGAGGAAGACAACATGGAAAGAGCATTGCAAATACAAAGTGAAGAGTAAATGAGATGAGAACGTCGAAAACAAGCCGTTCAAGCTGATATCTACGCTTGATGTACTGCTTACAAGTTTGAAGAATGGAAATGATTTGTTTTTACAGGAGGAAGCAGCGCGTAACTGGATGGATTATATGGCGTGGTATGATTATCAAGCCATTCCAAGACTAGTGGATTATGCAAATCAGCCACCATATGTGCAAGGAGAGCAACCCCTCGGTATCCGCAACTTTTCAACACGTCTCCATGGGTACCGTATCAGTAGCACTATGATCAAGGCTCAAGCACTTCAGGAGGGTCCGACTAGTTTAACATGCAAGTAATGCAAGATAGCCTCAAGGGGAGGTGGTTTGGACCTCCAATACCATGACCCCATATGATGATGACTTCCAAGGCACTCGCTGATCGCATGTGATGAGGTCCATGTGCTCTTTTCCTTTGACTTTAGTATGATAACAAGTATGCCTGGCAAAATGGACGGGTTGGGTAACGGGTCAGGATGGGTGCGGGTCAGAACGAGTTTTAAGCAAAATAAGTTCAGGTTTAAATGGATTGTTCTTAAAAAACATCAATTTAATTGAAGTTTAGATGTGTTATAAGTAAACAAATAGTCCATTTAGATAATTTTTAGCGATTTTCTCATTAAATATGTTATTAATTATTCTTAAATGCTTGAATCCATTGCATTTACATACTTTTTTGTTTACCCGTCTTGACCCGCATTGTGTTCAAGTGCTACCCATCTCAACCCATCCAATATTATGATGTTACCCATTTCAACCTATTATCCTACAATTGTTTACCCAAACCAACCCATTTCCTTTGACATGGGTAAACATTGTCACCTCTAATAACAAGACTATTATTTGTGTTTATGTTTGTGGTTGATGAAACTATTGTAACCAAGAGTCCTATAACTCTTAAATGCGACATGGTTGTTTGGGAAGTAATGGATGGGTGACTTGGTCTTTAAATGTGTAATAGTGATTCGGGTGAACCATCTCATCACCCTCATCTTGCACTTGTACTTTATATGCAATTTACATTAGGGACAATGTAAGGTTTAAGAGGGGGATGAGGGAATTTTCTGAAAAACATAAACAATTTTTGCAAAAAGTCCTTAATGCAACCTTGAATTGTGCACGAAAACATGGTTTTCAATATAAATCGTGAAAGTATGATTGAACCAATTAATAGAGTAGGTCTTGAGTTATGATTAATCATTTAAGTTGCGGAATAAAGTGTTCTTAATAAACAATATATGGTAACTAGCAATAATGCACGATTAACGATAAGAAGTTAATAATGGATTAATATGTGTGTTTCACATCGATAACCTTGTTTCCATCGTTTTTGTGAGGATTTGAGCTATGAAATGGTAATAACACTAAATTCTCAGCTTCCTTGATGTGTGATTACCATAATGAACATTCATGGTAAAACTTACATTGTTGATACAATTCCAAACCATAAGATAAGGTGTGCACAAGAATGATAGAGGTGTTAGGATTACCCACGAACTTAAATGTGTTCCTAGTTTGTATATCAAACCCTTTACCACATCTGCTTAGTAGCCCTGCTGGGCCAAACAATTATTCGTTGTCGACCTACCCTTAACCTAGACCAAAAATTAGCCTCTTAGCCTTTATACTTTTAAAACGAGTTTAAGATGTGAATCCAAACTGAAAAATTAAGTAATAAAACAAAATAAAAAAAAAAGTTTGGAGAGGGTAACAAGATATAATAAGATACCTATATCAGTATGTGTCATGAGTCAGTTGTGTTAAAATGAATAAGTTTGGATTTCATAGTTTTAGTTTCAACTAATTCAAACCTCTTTCCATACTTCATCCTTAACCAACAGTACAACCCGAAAAGACCTCTTGAGTTGTGTATAACTTGGAAACATGCGATGGAGAGTTGATTCCTTGAAAGCTTATACTAATGGTGTTTCATTCTTGGTTTGAGTGCCATAAACATACTAGTGTATCATTGCTAGTTCAGATATAAATTGAGTGGAGTGTTATAGTGTGAGAGGGGTGAACACATGTAGGGAACTACTTGAAACCTAATAAACTTAGTCATGTTTTGTTGTTAGGTAACTATTGGAGTGTTTGTTCGGATGTAAATCTATTGCACATTGTAAGTCTTGGGGATTGGACATGATTTTAGACTTCATTGTTGATGGTGAGATAATGTAGAAGCGATTATTTTGAATGATCATTGTCGAACTATGCAAAGGACTTTGGTTGGGACAAGTAAAACACAAGTGTGGGAATGTGATGGTTTGGGGAATTTCATGTGTTTTAAGTGCTTAAGTGTGTATTATTATTAGATAAATACAAGAAATATGGTAATTTGTTGTATGTTTTCTGATTTCAGGTTTTCAGGTGATACTTATGTGCTTTGTAACTTCAAGGATCGAAAGATACATAAAAAGGGAAATCGGGAACATAGTCACATAATTCGCTATCTTGACCACAATTTTCGAATTGGATCGTTTCGACCCTATTGAATTCGATAGCATATTGGATATCTCATGGTTCGCGAATCAAATTATCTTTGAAATCTGTAAACACCCAAACATTTCACACGATTACACGTGTCCAATTTTAGGTCCCAGATTAAACTTTATCGTAAAATTATGTTCGGAAGAGTGAAATTATCATTTCATGAGTTAAACACGCTTAATTTCATAACATTTACATTTATGATTAATAAAGCTAGTGTGTTTAAGTTTAATACCATCAAAGATTTTACATAACGCTTGATTCTGGTTCAAGACCAAGTACTCCGTGCGTCCTGGTGCTGATAAATTGTATCAAGACTTACGGGCCTTTTATTGGTGGCCGGGTATGAAGAAAGACATAGCCGAGTACGTTGGTCGATGCCTTACGTGTGCCAAAGTGAAGGCGGAACACCAGAAACCGTCAGGTTTACTGGAACAGCCTGAAATTCCACTTTGGAAGTGGGAACAGATAGCTATGGACTTTGTTACCAAGCTACCTCGCACTTCCAGTGGTGATGACACTATTTGGGTTATCATTGATCGGTTAACCAAATCTGCTCATTTCTTGCCAATGCGAGAAACCTACACGATGGATAAACTAGCGAAACTCTACATCAACGAGATATTGGTACACCATGGTGTGCCATTGTCTATCATCTCAGATCGTGATAGCAGATTCACATCAAGGTTCTGGCAATCATTGCAGAAATCTCTAGGGACACACTTAAACTTGAGTACAGCTTACCACCCACAAACGGATGGTCAAAGCGAACGTACTATACAAACCCTCGAGGACATGTTGAGAACTTGTGTTCTAGACTTCGGTGGAAATTGGGATTCTCATCTGCCACTGATCGAATTCTCCTACAACAACAGTTATCACAGCAGCATCGGTTGTGCACCATTCGAGGCTCTTTTATGGCCGGAAATGTCGGTCACCGATCTGTTGGTCTAAAGTGGGAGATAATCGAATAACCGGGCCAGAACTCATTCAAGAAACAACAGACAAAATTGCTCAGATACAACAAAGGCTACAAGAAACTCGAAGCAGACAAAAGAGCTATGCTGATAAGCGGCGCAAGCCGTTGGAATTCTAAGTGGGAGATTTGCTAGCACCTCTAGCTATCCACACAAATGTGGTTTCAAACATAATATTAAGTCTTAAGATGTTCACCCATCGATCCTTCCATCTAAGACATTTGCTAGCACCTCTAGCTATCCACACAAATGTGGTTTCAAACATAATATTAAGTCTTAAGATGTTCACCCACTGGTCCTTCCATCTAAGACATTTGCTAGCACCTCTAGCTATCCACACAAATGTGGTTTCAAACATAAATTTACGTCTTCATATGTTTCTAATTATAACGGCTCAAAACCAAGATTTCACCATTAAAATATCAAGTTCTTCGTTTCTAATTATTCCTAGCCATCAACTAGGCAATAATCAACAACCATAATCATTGTATTATATTCCAAACTAGATTTAATCCACACACTTTTAAACTAGTAGAAGAGATCGAATCGTAACCCTTTGAAAGAAGTTCTCCGATGAAAACGATGAAGAGGAGATATAGAATCGAACCCTAGCTCGATCCGAATGCTTACAAAGCTCCAAATATGAATTTTTGACGATCGAAATTCGTCTGTGGCTGTAGAGAATTTGAGAAAGAAAAATATAATTTTTCTCCTATGAAATCTGATAAGAACACCAATCTGCCAAACCGCCACATGCCAGGCGCATCGCCCCGCGTGGGCGTTTGGCTCGAGGCGTAGCGCGCGAGACTAAGGACTCCCAGATATTTTTGACCCCACGCGTACCGCCTAGCGTGGGCTCTTGGGGCTAGGCGTACCGTCTCGCACCTTTGACTTTGATATTTTTGTATTTTTCTTCGTTTTGCGATTCCGGAGAATCCAGAACTCCGTTTCGCACACGATTTTCTCCCACATTCATGATTTCTCGCGTTTTCAAATTGTAACAATTACAATCGTTTCTATTAACGATTATTCCAAACATATTCAATTGTTAAAACCGGTTGTTATAAAATCGAATCCAATTTGGACTAAAATTAATTGATAAACCCTAAATCGCGATTGGAACCATAGATCCGCGACGAACCAGACATGCAATT
The DNA here is from genome assembly GCA_009363875.1 of Mikania micrantha. NCBI lineage: Eukaryota > Viridiplantae > Streptophyta > Magnoliopsida > Asterales > Asteraceae > Mikania > Mikania micrantha. The sequence goes on along the minus strand of CM018697.1, from coordinate 8,996,826 downwards.
TGTAATTTTGGAGCGACCGGAGTTGGAGTGACTGTCGAACTTAGATTTGAGCGATGAGCGACTCATGATTTTGCATTGGAAGTTTGAACGACTTTGAATCCAAAAGCATAGTTTGATGTGTCGTTCCAACCTTGATTTCACATTGCAACAATTAAAGTCTGGACATATATAAATACGTACCAAAATTTGAAATTTCTTTAATGTTTTATTAATTTTGGAATTTGCTTTTTGTTTATTCTGAAACAATGTGTTTTTAAATTGAAATACATGTTTTGAAATATATAATTATGTTAAACAACACTTATTTTTAATATATGTGCAACGAACAGAAATTATTGGTACACCGAACCGGATCGTACCGGAATGAACCTACCCTGACCCGACCCGAACCGAATTCGTGGCCTTTAGCGAATCGTGAACCCGTTCCACATTCCCGAACAAAAGCGAATCACGATCCATGTGAGTATAATCCAGAAGTTCAAAATGGAAGAAAATGGAGTTTTTCTTGAAGTGTCGCATTATTTTGGCGTATTGGTAGCGTATCAAAGAGAAATTATGTTGGAGAGACCCAAACTGGCGAATGATACGCCGCGCACTGCAGGTTGCGCTATTTTTTTTTCCGTTTTGCCACCTATTTAAGCTCAAAAACCTAGGGTTTCGAATAATCAACCTTTGGGACGACTTTTCATGATAGTGGTTGAGTTCAAGGGCTTAGGAAATCAAAAATTAACCATTCCGATCGCATCAGAGTTTGCCGAATCAAGATCAAATCAGTCCAAAATGCATATTCAAGGCTAAATTCCTTGTAATCATACCCCAGGTGAATGGTTAGTTAGGGTTGGGTTTCTTGTGTTACATATGTAATTAAATTCAAACATTGATAGATATTTTGATCTGTTTATGTTTTTATGTTCGGATTCGTAATTGATTGAACGATTTTTGTTAGCTATTTCGATTGCATGTTCATCATTTGTCAGTTTCGTATTGTAAAACATTGAATGTCATTTGAATTATTAACCCTAATTGATAATTGTAATTGGGATATATCACACCCCCAAATTCCCACGCGTGGTGTCAGTCCACATGGTTGTGACGTGGACAGAATTACAGCTCATGGTCATATAGAACACTTCTATATGCGTTTTCAAAATACAGAGTTTGTCATGAAATTTAAACATCATAGTTTGCAGCAGAAATTCAAATGTCATTGCAGCTAAAAATTAATAAGTTTAACAAATGCAGCGGAAATTATCTGTCAAACACTTCATAGTGTATCACAATACATAAATAAAAATTGTTTGTTCATAGATCAAAATATGTATGCACATGATCATATGCCTGTTCCTTATGTGCATCTTGATTTCCAATAGCATGTCAGATACCTGAGAATACAAGTTTAAGAAAAAGTGTCAACCCAATGGATGGTGAGTTCACAGGTTTTGAAATACATAGATAGTAAGAAAACATGTGTCATGCTGTTTGTCAAAATGTTAGTACCGAGCCCTAGGCTCCAAGTGTCAGTGCGTCACTACCGAACTAGACTTGTTAGTCCTTGCCTCCACTACGTCTCGTAATAACATAGCTAAGTAGGTCGAAATTTCACGTGTCCCGATCTCCGGTCAGTATTGTGCCACGTGGGGTTAGTCACACCCAAACGGATCCATTCAAACTCACCTCGTTGTTTGTACATTAATGGTAAGACTTTGCGAGGGCTTGTTACGATTACAACACTTAATGTTTGTCCATTAAACCAGCATGCACATAATAATGTTTGTAAAGTAATAATGTTTGACTCGATTCAACAAGTATTCTCCCCCTATTTGAAAAGTTTTTAAAAGAGTAAAGAGGGGCCGTAAACTCACCTTAGTGAAATGAATAATGCAAGCGTAAGCTCCTGCTTGAAAGGCGTGTCGGTCACCGACTACCTATATCGTATACCATACGTGAGTTTGTGTAAGTGACCGTGTTCGTGTTAGTGCTTGTGTTTGTGCCCAACAACCCTTGGTTGTTATGTTTGTCCATGTCGGTCCACATTGACCGTGTTTGTTCGTGTTTGACCGTGTTTGACCGTGTTTGACCGTGTCAAGTCAACGACCCGTTGGTGAACCGTGTGTCGGTTGTGATTCGTGTAACATACGTGTTTGTGCTCGTCGTGTGCAGAACGCACGAGTCGCGTTCACGGACAACTTAATATTTATAGTAAGTTTCCATTTATGGTAAGTTTCATATCACGTATCGTTTTTAAAGTTCTAGCATGCTCATTAGTCCTACGTGATCATGTTAACATATAGCACTTTGTCATACATAGTCAAATAAGCATATAAGTCATTTTCGCTTATAAAAGTTTTCTAAAAAGGGAAGTTCCTAAATCTAGCATGCTCATCATCGGAAAACATCTAACTTAGCATGCAATGTTCATATCAAGTCATATTAAGTCATTTAGCATTTACAAATCATGTATTATACATAAAAATAGAGTTTTCTAAAAATAAAGTTACTATAAATAGTAACCATAGCAATTTTCATCCAAATGATCTTCCTAAACATTTCTAAGGCATTTTTAGGTCACATAACTTCATAATATGCCATTTAACATCATCTAAACATATCAAACTAGTTCAAATCTTCAACTATCAACATTTAGACTAGGAAAGTTACTAAAAATAGTAACTAGGCTAGATATGACCATAATCAAATCCCAAATCAAGCTCTAAGCATCATAATCATCATATTATCATCCAAATAACAAATTTATCCACATGCATATTCATATTTCATCCCATAACATTATGTTGTAACTTAAAAGTTACTAAAAATAGCAAGTTCATCATTTATCCATATTTTATCCATTTCAACAAAATCTAATCATGCAACGACCTTCTAACATCATCCATAAACACATAAGAATGTCCAAAATTATTCAACAAGTCATGGATCATACATGCATGGCACAATTTCATCTTTATATGACCAAATCAAGAGATTTTCACATACACATCATTATGGATTGTCATAAATCCTCAAAATAGCATCATAGATCATCAAATACAGAAGATCTAACAACAAACCCAGATTCAAACATCAAGAAATTCATGCATGCAAAGCTAGAGGGCTTGCATGTGTGTTTTGAAGCTTGCATGTGTGTTTGTGTGTGTTTTTAAGCTACAAGGACCATAAGGCTACCTTCTAATGCTCTTGAATCCCTGAGATGATGCTTATTCAGCTCCTGGAACTCCTGGTTTGTTGGTCTTGACAAGAACAAGAAGAAGGTGGTGGTGTTCAAGCTTCTAAGTGGATGTCAAGCTTCAACCTTCAAGTCTTGAGCTTCAAAATGCTCTTCAATGGCTTCCAAGAGGTAGAAGATGAGTGTTTCAGAGTGAAATGGTCGAGGTATGGTGGGCAAGGCCGGATAAAATGATGAGAAATAGTAGAGTAGGCATAATGGTCTTGGTTTTATAAAGATTTGGCGTCTGGATGTCGTCGCGTACCGTCGAGGGAGGCAAAAAGATGTCTCGCGTACCGCGAAGAAATTCGGGATTCAAATCCCCCGCCCACCTGTAGCGTACCGCCATGGATCTCTCCAAGGGCCTTGGCGTACCACGAAGAGTCTCGGAAGAGCCCAATAGGCCCAATTTCAATGGGTTGACTCGTTTTTCGCCGTTTTCACGTTTATGGACTATTGTTCGACCTTGTTTGAACTTCCAAGTTCAATGTTTGAGTGTTTCGTGAGGTTTCTAGTATTTTGTTACACAGTGTGTTAATTGTTCACCAACGTTTGTGTTTTCTTCGATACGTGTGTGCGTGTTGCGACAATCTACCAAATCATCGTGTCTGTGTCAGTGTTTGTCCTATCATGCCACGTGTCACACTAAATTAAGTTAATTCTAGTGCCACGTCTACAAATATCAATTAAATAAACATTTAATTAAATAAGATGTTAACCTGGATTTTTCTGGGTGTCACAGGATTCTAGGTTTTGTCATTAGTTGGTTTAGATCAATTAATTTACAAAACCAGAAACACAAGTATCATTATCCATACACACAGATTTCAAACAAGCTATATCTACGTAATTTACAACGGATTAAAACACAAGATTACCTAATTTCTTGCTAAACCAAAATCTGGGTATGATTTTACTTTTTAATTACAAATCATTTAATTTTAGTTGTTTTCTTAATCACAATTGATTTTTCCATTTCAAATCAACAAATCTCAATTTCAAGTTTATATTTCCAGTTTTAGGTAATTTAGTTAATAAATCAATTAGCATCAAACACCGATTTTAACAAATTAAACCAACACCACCATGCCCTAATTTGAAATTTCAAAAAATTCAAGATCAATCCTAACTATAAAAAACAAATTAAGTTTGAGTGTAATTGGATTAATTTTGTTGATCAATGTGAATCATTAAATTCATTAAACAAGTTGGATGCGGGTTTATTTAAGGTTTTATGATTCATGACGGTTCCAAGAGGGCAACACCTCCTTGTCAGGGTCCTGACAGAGCAGGGTTCAAGGGCTAAACTATTGGTTGTTTGAACCATAGGGACTGCATTAATAAAAGATTCCATTTAAGTTGAAATTGTTAAAACACTTAAACCACATGTGCTAAAACCATAATTCATTCTTGTTTTTTTAATAAAGTTAAGAGTTAATTATGCAGATGGTCCTGTGGTATGTTTGTTTTGCATTGGTGGTCCCTAAATTCGATAAATTACATTAATGATCGAACTGTTTGCAAAAATGTAACACATGTAGTCAATGTAGTAAATTTTTATTATTATTATTATCTTTTTCTGAGTGGTGGAGTGTGCCATGACTCCCTGCGCCAACGGAAGCTCAGAGACATAATAGAGTCGTTATTGGGATCGGAATTATATTTACAGCTACTAGGATTATCCGAGACACACAATTTGGAATTATGTATACCATCTTCTCTATGATTCAAAAATCTCCGATCTTTTACCGGCAACAAACAATAGATTATCCGACACACACGTGTGTGCTAACGCGTGAAAAATAATATCTGGGTCTCAATTTAGAGTTTTAAATACTGGTATACGCGTTCGTGATCCTTCATAAATGTTTATGTTTGGTAACACGAACTGGGTTCGTGGATTTTCGAGATTTGCAAAATCGAATTTTCATAGTCCGTTTCGTGAGTCTGCCGATTTGTTGACCAAGAGCAGAAGTCAACAAGCAGGTATCTTTGGTCAGTCATTGATAGGTAATAAATTCCGTGGTTCCGTTGATCGGAAACTGTCAAATAGGGAACTTGTAAGCTAAAAAATACAGGAGCTAAAAATCTAGAAACTTGTTTTCTAAAACAGAGAATTTGGGCAATTTTCATGCAATTCAAAGCCGGAGATCAGGGGTTCTTGCATGTTTTTAGTGTTTTTTGTTTTGCGACCACAGACGACAGCGGAGGCTTGGCCGGAGATGTTGCCGGAACGATCGTCGGAGAAGGGATAGCCAGTTTCTCACTCTCCATCATTTTCCAGAACACACATGTGGGTATTTTTAAAAATATAACTAAAAAAACTAACGGCCATCCAGAGACCATCAGTGTTACGTTTATACAACGTTTGAACCATAGGTGTAGTTTTTTAAAGTTAAGAACCACCGGTGCAAAACAGACATACTGCAGGGATCATCCGTGTAATTAACTCTAAAGTTAATAATATATGTCATTCAAAAACAATATTGCCTCTAATGGGAAATGATTATGACAGGAAAATGGGGTGCAAAAGGCAGCAGCCAGCATTACAAGTACGTGTGGTTACAAACTCTTGAAAGACTTCGAGCACGTCCTAACCGAAGTGCGCGTTATAATTTCAGAATAGGCGGGAAGTAATATCTCTACCTATTATTACTTAATATTTTTAATTTTTGCATTAAAAAAAGATTTTATCTTCCACTACTTAACGAGACTCAGCTAAATCTTACTCCAAAATGAAAATGGAAAATAATTTTCTTGTGATTTTAACATATCTGTTACTACAATTGGGATAGGTAAGGTTTCTATCTATCCTTCCCCTCCAGACCCTACCGAAAAAGTAGGAATATATTAGGTAAGGTTGTTGTTGTTGTTGTTACTACAGAATAACCATACGCTATGATAAATTAAAGAAAGTAAATATTCTTAGAGAAGCGTCGAAACTGTATGGAAAAAGGTGAATGGTAGTCGTCGGACAAGACTCTAACCTACGATCTCATCAAAAAAAATCATAACAGTTTCTCATTTCGAATCCGTAAAATCAGAAGTTCGATTAAATCACACGCCGTAGTATACTAGGTCTTCTAATTCGTTAAGAGGTTTACCTAAAAGATTCACAATATAACTAGGAAGATGTTTCAAATACCACACATGCATTACGGGGTGTGCGAATTTGATGTAGCCCATTTGATATCTTCGTATCCGAGAATCAACAAACTCGGCTCCGCATTGTTCACAAAATTGCGGGTCTTCCTTTTCATCTCCGATTACTCGATAATTTCCTCAAAGCACAAATTCCACTTTTTATAGGCCCAAAAATTCTTTTACAAAATAATTCATCTTTTTCTGATCAATTGGTTTTGTAATGAAAGATATAAGGTTTTGTCACGTCTCTAACTATCTTGCCATTAGGCAGAATTTTTTTGGACCAAGTGCTTATTTGTTGAGGAGAAACTAATCCAACAATTTATAGGTGGTATGTAATGGTACACGGCACTATATATGCGACGATAGTGAGGCATACTAAAGCCAACCACGAACACCATTACATAGGTACAAACCAAGCCATAAAGATGACTGAGAAGCTTAGAAAAAAAATAAGAGGAAAAAAAAAGTAAAGAATGACTATTACATATAGCTTACATGGATTGAAGAGAGGATATAATTAATGATCGGGGTAAAACACTAGGGGTGGTGATATTTAAAATTATATATATTTTTCAGTTAATTTTTTGTAATAAATAAGAGGATGCCATATGTGATTTAAATATTATTTATACCGGTCAAGAAAGTTATTTTAGTCGTTTGAGAACCCAATTTAAAACCTCTTATAACCATTGAGACCTTCTTTGGAGTTAACTTTATAATTTATTCTCCAACCTTATTATTTTTAGAAAATTAATAATGCATTTGTTTTGAAATATACTTTTTATAATATAAAAACAATAATAAACCACATTTATTTAATAAAAAAATGGATGGGAACGAATAATTAATAAGTGTGAAAAATTGAATGGGATTAAGTTGTATATGTAAAAGAAAAGGAACCATTTTTTTACTAAAAGATTGGCATAAGTTGTGTTTAGGAGTACTCTTGCAATTTAGAAAAAGTGGGTATTTATTTTTATTTATTTGTTTTTTTATCTTTATTTTTGCATTACTAAAAAGTTTTTAATTATGATATGTTATACATCATCCCCAGATTGTGAGAACGAATGTTATCCAACTCCAATATGAAAACCACTTTTCTTTTCATATTTACATTCTTGTCACTGCAAAGATTTGGTTCAAGCATCAATTTTACATCAAATGTTACATGTATTGTAACAGAAAGACAAACATAATCTTTTGTCAACATGGAGCGGAGTAGAATGCTGTGAACGGCATGGAGTTGGGTGTGATAGTCGAAAGGGTCATGTTGTCAAACTTGATCTTCGAAGACCGGTGCCTTGGGAAGATTTCAATAAAAAATGGCTGGAAGGTGAGTTGAGTCCTTGCTTACAGAATTTGAAGCATTTGCGTTACTTGGACTTGAGCATGAACAATTTCTATGGTAAAATTCCTGAATTCTTAGGTTCGTTTGAACATTTAGAATACCTTAATCTGTTAGGCTCAGGTTTTAGTGAGGGAGTAGTTCCTCATCATCTTGGAAATCTCTCAAGGTTACAAGTTCTTGATCTTAGGAATTTTTTTATGCTGAGTGATGGAGGTATGAATGGTCTTCCAGCGCCTACTGTGGATGATTTGAGATGGGTGTCGTCGCTATCGTCATTAAGGTACTTGGATCTATCAGGGATAGTTATTACTGAGCAAATTGATTGGTTCCATCCGGTTAACATGCTCCCTTCTTTGCTTACGTTGAACCTGGGATCATCATTGTATATGATCCTTAAAACCCCTTCTGTTAAATCCGTAAATTTCACGTCTCTTACTTCACTTGACCTCTCTCAGAATAGCATCAATTCCACCTTTCCTGTATGGTTATCGAACCTTACTGGCCTCATGCATCTAGACCTTAATAGGAATAGCTTCCATGGTAAAATTCCTGATTTTATTGGGACGTTCAGCGCTCTTGCTTCCATCGACCTCTCATACAATTCTTTTAAAACTTTGATCCCAGATCCGTTATGTAATTTGAGCAGCCTCGTTCATCTTGGCCTTTCACACAACATGTTTTCTGGTCTTGTTCCTTCAAACCTAGGACTACTCTTGAGGCTAGAATACCTTAATCTTCACTATAATCAACTGAGTGGAAACATTCCCATGGTCAGCAACCTCGTTCATCTCGACCTTTCAAGGAACTTGTTTTCTGTTCCTATTCCCTCAAGCATTGGACTACTCTCAAGGTTAGAAGACCTGTATCTTCATGATAACCAATTCAATGGGAACATTCCCATGAGTCTTGGCCAGCTTTCAAAACTCAAGAATCTAGATTTCTCTTACAATTCATTAGTCGAAGTTCTTTCTGAAACACACTTCACAAACCTAAAGAATCTAATCTATTTGGACCTGTCTTTGAATTCGTTAGCTTTGAATTTCAGCTCTCGATGGATACCTCCCTTCCAACTGCAAATATTTAGAGCTAGTTCCTGCAACATCGGACCCTACTTCCCTAATTGGCTTCATACACAGACACATCTTCAGAAATTAGATCTTTCTAACTCGAGTATTAGAGATACAATACCAGAGTGGTTCGAGAACATCATGTCTCATATTCTTTACTTGGATTTGTCCAATAACGAGATCGGTGGAAAAATGCCGCTTTTTCATTTCGATTCTAATGTCGATGTATTTTACCAGACCTCGTTGAAGATGAACTCAAACAAATTTGAGGGGTCACTAGCTGCATTTCTGTCAAATGTGGAACTTTTGGATCTCTCAGATAACTTACGGTCTGGAGATCTCCCTCAAACTGATGGAACAATGAACTTAAGTTTTGACGTTGTTAATCTCTCAAAAAACCGCTTCAGTGGAAGCATTCCAATAGACTTATGCAAGCTTCCTAGCATCATAGTTTTGGATTTATCACAAAATAAACTTTCAGGAAGGCTTCCTGTGTGCTTAGGGAATTTGAGTGGTTTGCAAGCAATGGATCTTTCAAATAACACTATAACAGGGCATGTTCCAAGTTCATTGGGTTCTCTTACACAACAACATATTTGAGGGGAATCTTCCGCTCTCTTTACAAAATTTGACGAGCCTGGTCACAATGGATATAGGGTACAACTTTCTAGTGGGTAATATACTTTTCTGGAGTGGAGAAAGTGAGAGGCCCCGAGCCCCTCGGTTGGCAAACATCATACACATAGTCCTTAAACCATATTTACATTATCATAGCAGGGGAATTTAAGGTGATTACATAAAATATTATACAAACCTAAACAAACATTAATACATAGCTCATATCATTATTAGGTTTATAACATAGCCAGTCTATGCCAGGGGTAGTCTTCAACGTATGCCATGAGCTCTCCTGGTCTCCCTTCTCACACTATTCAACCTGATATGCATGTAAAACAAGTCAGCTTTATGCTGGTGAGTTCTAAGTTCATTTCTTAGAAATCTTTATTCATTCATGTCATCACATGACATAATTTAAATACATAACATACCTGTTCTCATATCATACTTTCATCACATACATAGCATCATAACATACTTACATAACATACATATCATCATAACATCATTCATACAGCGAAGGAACTTCACCGTCAACTGCTGACCCTGAAGTCAAACAGGCTTGTGCAGCACAAGGCTCTTAAACTATCAACTCGCAGCTGATAACTCATACATGTATAAGATTTCTTTAACACTATCAACGCGCAGCTGATAACTCAAGCATGCCTAAGATTTCTTTAACTGAACTGGCGACACACAGTCGACAGGCCTATGTTTCCACAGGACTCTTTAACCATCAATCGAAATTGACGGCTCATACCGGTACAAGACTTCTTAACATACATCATAACATGGTTTAAATCATTTAAACCATCATACACATAAGCGACTCCTTTCACCGCAGTGCTCATGTTTTGCCCAACCGCAGCTGGGATTTTCATAACACATTTCCTCCTCGACCTCAGCCGAGTGTCTTACAAAAAAATCCATTTCTTTCTCAACCGCAGTTGAGACTTAAAACATTCTTTTCTTTAAAACATTCTTTATCTGTAAACATACTTTACCTGACCATAATCAGGTTAAAATCACTGTCATACAATAACTTTATACATACATACAATCCTTTTCATAAAATAACTTTATAACATGCATATCAGCCCAAAATGATAAAACATTTAAAACAGGGCTATAAGAACTCACCTGATATCTTACAGTAGCAAGATTCCTCGTAAACTGATACTAATGGTGTAACTCTGCATTAGTTTACACTTAATAAATTATTTAGGTTTTAACCTACTGATTAGATCTTTCTGAACGTTCAATGTCAAAGACATTGTCTTGAAAGTCATCAAATAGTTAATGTTGTTGATTATAATGCTAAAACAGTTTCTAAACAGATTAATGGCTTAGAAATGATCAATCCTTATCATTGATTGCCCCAATATCATGAAATATCACAATGTAGTCTTAGAATAGGTTTAATAACCATGTTTAACATACTAATCTGACAGTCATCATAAACATCAGATAATCGTTCCAATGAGTATGTTAATGATTGTGATTAGTTTGAAACACTTAGATTTAACCTTTGCATTTCAAAGATTAACCAAGCCAATCACCTACATTGTCATAATCAAATGGATTAAACCATTATAATCATAGTTGTGATTTCATGCAAATCGGGCATTACAACGGATCAAAACAAGGATTTAACCGTTAGAACATCGTGTTCTTCATTTCCAATCAATCCTAGCCATCATCTAGGCAATAATCAACAATCCTAACTATGCCATTACGTTCAAAATCAAGATCTAATCAATCAAAATCAAACTAGAAGGTTAAAACGAATCATTACCTAACCTGACGGATTTCTGCGGCTAAAATAACGATCAGTACTTGTAGATACGATCCCTGGTATGATCGGAGACTTCTGGTGGCTTCAAATTGAAGGTTAGATGATGAAAAACTCGTCTGGTGGTGTTCTTGAGCGATTATGATCGATATGTGTATAAAATTAACTTTCTGTACGCTAATCTGATGAAGTAGTCAACTTTCTCCACCGCCTCACCCGTCGCGTACCGCGACGAGGGGCCAAATAGGGCTTCGCGTACCGCGACGAAATCCGGAGGAATCTTAGATATTTTTCAACCATCGCGTACCGCGAAGAGTCCTCAACCTCTCCGTCGCGTACCGCGACGAGTCCAGAAGTCCAATACTTTGAAAATTTTCTTCGTTTCGCGATTCCGGACAATCCGTAACTCCGTTTCGCGCACGGTTTTCGCCTACGTTCATCATTTCTCGCATACTATCATCCTGTAATAATTTCGATTGTTAATTCAACGTAGATTTTATACACGATCAAATGTGCTAATTATTCGGTTGTTACAAATCTACCCTCCTTACAATAGGTTTCGTCCTCGAAACCTGTTACGTTTCAAACAAATGTGGGTAGAGTCGTTTCATCTCGTCTTCAGTCTCCCATGTCGCCTCAGATCCTTTTCGATGTTTCCATTGAACCTTAACTTGTCTAATCGTCTTGTTACGTAATCGTTTTTCTTTCGTATCAACAATTGCAACTGGTTCTTCTATGTAATTTAACCGTTCATCAACTTCAATGTCATTTAACGGCACATATGCTACATCATCTGCTAGACATTTTCTCAAATGTGAAACATGAAATGTAGGATGAATTCCACTCAGTTCATTTGGCAAATCTAATCGGTAAGCCTTACCAACCCGTGCCATTACTCGAAAAGGTCCAATAAATCTCGGGCTCAGTTTTCCTCTTTTCCTGAATCGAATAACTCCCTTCCATGGTGAAACTTTTAATAGTACGTGATCACCTACTTCAAACTCTATTGGTCTCCGTCTTTTATCGGCATAAGACTTTTGTCGATCCTGTGCAGCTTTCATTCGCGCTTTAACTAGTTGAAGCTTTTCCATCAAATCTAATACTGCAGCTTTGTTCCCTACTTCTTTCTGTCCTACTCCTCCCAAACACACAGGTGTCCTACAACGCCGTCCGTACAATGCCTCATATGGTGGCATTCCAATACTAGCATGGTATTGTACGAGAATTCCACCAATGGTAAATGATCATCCCAGCTACCACCAAAATCAATAATACAAGCTCTGAGCATATCTTCTAGAGTTTGGATAGTCCTTTCAGACTGTCCATCTGTTTGAGGATGATAGGCAGTGCTGATATTAAGCCTTGTACCCATCGATTCATGAAACCGTTTCCAGAATCTTGAAACGAATCGCGTGTCACGATCTGACACTATAGAAACTGGAACTCCATGTCTGGTAATTATTTCTTTCACAAATAACTCAGACAGTTTCTCAGAAGTATAAGTCTCACGTATAGGCAAGAAATGAGCACTTTTTGTTAACCGATCTACAATCACCCAAATAGCATCATGACGTTTCACCGTAAAAGGCAACTTAGTAATAAAATCCATAGTAATGTGTTCCCACTTCCACTCCGGGACTTCTAAAGGTTGTACATAACCATAGGGTTTCTGATGTTCAGCTTTTACTTGCGCACATGTCAAACATTTATTTACGTACTGCATTACATTAAACTTCATACCTGGCCACCAATAGTCTTTTCGAAGGTCTTGATACATTTTCGTTGCACCAGGATGAATAGAATAACGTGACTTGTGTGCTTCGTCTAGAATCCTTGACCTGATGTCCCCATTTCGTGGAACCCACATTCGACCAAATCGGATCTTAACACCACATTCATTTTCTTCTAGATTCTTAACTTGACCAAAGATTCTTTCGAATCCAACATTTCCTTCCTTTAATCCTTCCCTCTGTGCATCCTTGAGTTCATTTAGAAAATCAGGTGTTATTACCAAACTGTAAGACTTAACTTGTATAGCAGAGTGTTCTGTCTTACGACTTAAAGCATCAGCCACAACATTGGCCTTGCCCGGGTGATACAAAATCTCACAGTCATAATCTTTGAGCAGTTCAAGCCATCTTCGTTGTCTCATATTCAAGTCTTTCTGTTCAAAGAAGTATTTTAGGCTTTTATGATTTGTGTAGATTGTACATTTAACTCCATATAGATAATGCCTCCAAATTTTTAAAGCAAATACCACAGCAGCTAATTCTAAATCATGTGTTGGATAATTCGCCTCGTGGGTTTTCAATTGTCTTGAGGCATACGCTATTACCTTTCCCCTTTGCATAAGTACACAACCCAAGCCCAGATAAGACGCATCTGAGTATACCACCATGTCTTCATTACCATCTGGCAATGCTAAAATAGGAGCTTCGGTTAACCTCTTCTTCAGTTCTTCAAAAGCTTGGACCTGAGTTGGACCCCAATCATATTTTACTTCTTTCCTTGTCAATTTTGTCAACGGTGTAGCAATCCTAGAAAAATCCTGAATAAATCTTCTGTAATAACCTGCTAATCCGAGAAAGCTACGAACTTCCGTTGGTGTTTTCGGAGGATTCCATTTCATTACTGCTTCTACTTTAGCTGGGTCTACCATTATGCCTTCTGGACTAATAACATGACCTAGGAACTGCACTTCTCGTAACCAAAAGGCACATTTAGAGAACTTAGCATAAAGCTTTTCTCTTCTTAGCACTTCAAGTACTTCTCGTATGTGACAAGCATGATCACCTTCACTCTTTGAGCATATTAAGATGTCGTCAATAAACACAATCACTGATCGATCTAACATAGGTTTGCACACCCGATTCATCAAATCCATAAACGCCGCAGGAGCATTTGTTAATCCGAAAGACATCACAAGAAACTCATAATGTCCATAACGTGTGCGAAATGCTGTCTTTGGAATATCTTGTTCTCTTACCTTTAGTTGATGATATCCTGATCTGAGATCGATTTTAGAAAACCAACTTGCCCCTTGTAATTGGTCAAATAGATCAACAATTCTTGGTAACGGGTACTTGTTCTTTATCGTGAGCTTGTTCAATTCCCTATAATCAATACACATTCTCATGCTTCCGTCCTTTTTCTTTACAAACAACACTGGTGCACCCCAAGGTGACACACTCGGTCGTATAAAACCTTTGTCTAGAAGGTCTTGTAGTTGGGTCATTAATTCTTTCATCTCTGTTGGAGCCAGACGGTACGGTGCCTTGGCGACAGGTTGAGCTCCTGGCACAACATCAATTTGGAATTCGATTTCCCGATCAGGTGGAATTCCTGGCAATTCCTCAGGAAATACATCAGGAAAGTTACACACCACGGGTACGTCTTCCAATTCTTTTACCTTAGCTTCTTTATCGATAACATAGGCCAGATAAGCCCCACACCCTCGCCTCATAAATTCACTCGCCTTAATCATTGAAATGACTTTAGGCACGTTAAACACTTTATCCCCGTAAACCGTTACTGAACTCCCATTAAGAGCCGTTAAGAAAATCATATTTCGTCGACAAACAATGTTAGCCTCATGTTTGGCCAACCAATCCATGCCCAACACTACATCAAAACCTCCTAACGTAATTACAAACAACTTAACAGGGAATCTATAACCTTCTATATCAATGTAACAATCATCATCAATGACCTCCGTTACTCTAGTGGATTTACCAAGAGCAGTTTCTATGTTAAAGGCATTTTCTATCTTTTTAACATTAGCACGCAGTTTATCACAAAAAGTAATAGCCACAAAACCCGTACTTGCACCAGAGTCAAATAGCACTGAAGCAGGGATATCATTAATCAAGAATGTACCTGTCACCACATCCGGGTCTTTATCTGCCTGATCCTTAGTCATAGTAAAGGCACGAGCTTTTGCCTTTTGCTTTTCACCTCCCTTGCTACTTTCAGGTTTGCTGGTTTCAGTAGGCATTATCTTTGGTTTAAAACAATTCTTGCTCACATGACCGATTCCACCACTATTGTAACATTTTAGTATATTTGGACAATTATACGAGAGACGTCCAGTTTTTTCACAACGGTAGCACAAAGTAGTCCCCAGAAGACATTCTCCCCCATGTCTCCTTCCACATTTAGTGCAGGTTTCAAATTCTTCCCTTCTAAACTTTTTCATAGGGGTCCTGATTTATCATTTCTGTGTCTTTTAAATTTAGGTGACCAATTTTGCTTAGGTTCTTCCTTTAATGGTTCAGCTTCAAACACATCATCCCAGACAATGCCGCTAATTTCTACGGCTGATTCAAAAGTTCTGGGAGCATGCGCCTTCACATGTGTTTGGACTCTAGGTGGTAGTCCTTCCACATATAACTTCAACCTGCGTTCCTCCGTGTTTACCAAATGAGGAACCAGTCTTGACATTTTATTAAATTTTGAGGTATATTGCCGATGATTCATACGTCCAGCTTTCAAAATCAGGAATTCCCGCTCGATTTTATCAATTTCATTCTTCGGACAAAAGTGTTTCATAACTAATTCCTTTAAGTTCTCCCATTTCATACCTTCCACATCAGTAGTGGTCTTTGACTGCTTGACGGTGTTCCACCAATGTAGAGCTTCTTTTGTAAATGAATGAGCTGCAAATTTCACAGCTTGATCAACCCGACATTCACTGATCTCAATAACCGCCTCCATAGCCGAAGCCCAGTGGCAGGTAGCCACCGCATCTTTCTTACCATCAAATGGTGGAGGATGGCACCCTTTAAAAGCTTTATAATCACATCCTTTGGGTCCCTTAGTACTTGAACCCCTGCCTTTATTATTGACGATCAACACCTCATCTTCATCGTGCTCTATGTTAGAGCTGTTGACTTTCTCTCCTTCCTCAGTAGCTCCTTCTTTAGTAGTTTCCTTTTCGGCTTTGGTTCTATCTGAAGGTAATAGGTCTTTTAAAATTTTACGAACTTCATTAGATATTGCCTTTACCACCACCGGTTCAAGTCTAAGTTCCTCCTCTTCATTTTCTTCTTCAGTGTTGACTTCAGTTTCCGCATTATTCACTGGTACTTCCTCAGCTTGCTTCTTATTTTTATTTTTGGGTGGTCGGTCTCGACCTCTACTACGTCCACCTTCTGTACCTTCGCCTACCATTCTAGTTTTCTATACATATTGCAAACAACCACGTGTCAATCAAGGTAATAATTCAGGACATAATAAGCATTGTAAATTGTTAATGACGTTGATCAAGGGTAATTAACTATTTACCTCACTTATAAGTTCTAAACATTCCCAATCATGAACACATTATCATTCGCAACATCATGCTAATTTAATCTATATCTTAAACATAACAAAGCTCTAAGGTCATATACTCATGGCATCAAACTACCCTTGACTGGCATTCATATCATTATGTCCCATTTTCAGTCTAAGTCCAGCCATTAAGGATGACCGGATCTCTCAAACTATGGCTCTGATTGCGACAATCCGACTTTTCGAATTAACCTAGTTAACTGAATATAGTGAGATCACAGGCCCAACAAGATAAGAGTAGGTCCAATGAGGCCCAAGTGGGCCCAATAATGCCAAGTTAGGCTCAATGAAAACAAGGAAGGCCCAATGGGGCCCAAGTAGGCCAAATAAGGCCAAAGTAGGCCCAAGGTAGGCCCAATAAGGCTAAGATAGGCCCAATGAGTTCAGGATAGGCCCAATTGTATTTGAGAAGCCCAATTGGATTAATTTAGCCCAAAAATGTTTTAATTGGCTTAATTAGTGAAAATCCGGCAATTCGCGGTTAACTTTGTTAATCAGAAATTAACCGAAATGATGTGAAATCATTTAAAATCAAACTAGAAGGATGGAAATTGTTCAGAAATAGTATTAGAATGTTAAAACTGCAAGGATTAGGATTACAATTCAATAAAAGACTCAATGTTGACTTTAAGGGTCAAAATTAGGTTGAATAAGTGGGTAAATTCGAAATTCTTATTAAACCAGTATAATTAATCGAAATTATCATTCATAACTGTCATGTTAATGATGAATATCAATGATCATCGGTTATTAAGTCCATGAATGATCGAATTTAAACCATTTAAGGGTCAAGAGTCGTAACCGACCCCAAATCGCATTCAAATGGGTATAATAAGAGGTTAATCAATCAAATTAGAGGTTCATAATTTCTAGTCGGTACTGTTAGAGGCTATTCTATACAACAATTCGAAGTAATAGATTACGGAAGGAAGAATTGGATTGAAGCTTGGCCGAAAGTCGAGCAACAAATCGAGATTCATCAAATTGAAATCAAACCAGGTAAGAACCTACTTCTACACGATCTAAAACAACCGACTAGTCATATCCCTAAGTTAGTTTCAGGTGCTGACAACGAATTAATAGCATTTGAATTCTAGGGTTCTTAATATAATCCGATTTGGGGATTTCGATCGGGATGAGTATAAAAATGAAATTCAATAGTACCATTAGCTTCAGAAACCTCCGAATAAGCTAACCTATGTTTCAATTGCATGAAGCCATAACGAATTGATCGAGTTCGATTATTAGGGTTCTTGATAAGAACATAATTGGGGGTTTCGACTTAATCAGGTTAGATATTCAAATTGATTGTTATAAATAGTCTCAGATAGTTCCGATTAAGCATAAGCATGTATTAATTCGAGGGTCTAATGTCAAATTGTACAATTTCGATAGTTAGGGTTCTTAGAGTCGAAAGAATTGGGAGTTTCGATTTAATCAGTGTGGAAATCAAATTAAACCACACAGTAGGTTTCGGAATAATGGGGAGGATGAAAACCCTATTATTTTTCACATGATCATTAGGGAATTGAATCGATTTGAATTAGAAATGGGTAAACTCAAGTTCGGACGTTTACACACTCAATTAAACGGGTTAGGGTAGTTTATTTTCGAATTAAACTCGCCTGCATGGTCGGTTGGATCCCAGGAACATAACCCCTAAGGAATTGGGTTCGATTGAGTTCGAATTGGGGATCAATTTGGGCTTAATGGTTTCGGTCAATGGAAATCAAGGGAATCCGATCCACTTATGTTTAAAAGCATTTAAAACTAAACCTCAACACAAAAGTTGAACCAGATCAACTGGTTTGGTGCTTGGGTTGGAGTTAGAGGTCATGGGTTCGACCCAATGGCCCAACAGTTTTTGATTTTTAAAGCCATTCTTGTCTTTATTATAACTTTCTCATTTCAAACTCGATTCGACTCGTTCGAGTTACGTTGGAACCAGAATCCAATTTCGAACGTTTTTGAATAATAAAATTTATATTTTAACTCGTTAGTTTAATCACATATAATTGTGGTTATTTAAATAAAAATCATATACAATTATATGACTTTATTTAAACAAGTTCAAAGTCACGCGTACATTAGTATGTAAATTTCTAACACTTTAACATACGTATGTTGACACGTATGTGATTTCAAGCACAAAACGACTATTCGAATAACACAACGTTATTGTTTAAACACAGATCCTTCGTAAGAGGATTTTCTACGCAAGTTCACGTATTTGATCATTCTGCTAAAATCAAAGGTGCGTACACGGCCCCTTTTCTTATTTTAAACTGTTTTGGGGGAGAAAACATGTGCAACAAACTCTTTTTAGATACATATCACTTGCATGAGTTAGCTGTTTACATTATGTGACAACATAGCAATTGAAAGTCCTTACACACCTCGAACCGTTTAGTTTGCTGTAACGCAAAGCGTGGTAGTTGGAAATAGATCTATTAGGTTTGACAAACCTCACCTGGTAGATGGGATCTACGCAGGTGTTTGACTGACCAAACACATTTTACTATTGTTGTGCTAGACAATAGTGGCAAGGCGAAAACATGCTATAGCATGGCAATCCGTCAGCTTCGGTGTCGACCACTTATGTAAATAGTTTATATGACTAGCTATCATGACTGTGCATGTGTGATTATGTTATCTACGAACTTTGATATTCAAACTGTTGTTTTGAACATTGTGAATACTTAAAACCTGTGTTATGCACCAACCTTTGTGTTGACTTGATTTACATGTTTTCTCAGGACGCTAAGGCGCGCATTAAATCTGGCATGGACTAGGAGATAGAGTCGCATGCATTTTAAACATTTTGGATATTTGAATTTGAACATTTGAGGATTTTGTTTTGTAATTTACATATTACAACTATTATTGGTTTTTAAACGCTTCCGCAATTTTTGAAAACTCTGATGTTATGTTTTTAAGACTAAAGTATGATTTGAAATTCATATAGAGGTCTTCGTTATGTCTAATGATCTGAGATCCTGGTTTGTCACGTTCCCAAACGGTATGATTCTGTTAGTTGAAAATTGGGGGTGTGACAGATTGGTATCAGAGCCATTGGTTATAGCGAACTAGGTTTGCATTTGTTGACTTAGACTATGACTGTTAGACATTAGACACATATGTTTACACATACTACTTAGAAATTACATATGACATTATGTAATTGACTTGTTTACACATTCCATGGCACTGCACTTACATATGGTATTATGTAACAGGCATGGCATCATCATCAGTACCTTACATTTACATTGATGATTCTGAGGACGAGGCACCGCTAGTTCCGGCACCACCGTCATCACCACCACCACCTATTCCGTCTCCTCCACCATATGAGATGGATGACTCAGATCCGGAGGAGGATCCAGACGAGGATCCGGAGGAGGATCCAGAAGAGGACCCAGACGAGGATCCAGAGGAGGATCCAGATGAGGACCCGGATGAGGATCCGGAGGAGGAGCCAGTGGAGGGCACTCAGCAGATCCCTGCTGAGGGACCTTCTACACATCCACCACCAGTACTAGATGCTCCTGAGCCTAAGAGGCAAAGGACTGACGCTGAAGAGATAGCCAAACTGCGCGAGGATTTGTATGTGGCAGAAGACAGGATCGCACAAAACACTCAGGAACTATGGGATGCTAATGAGAGGCAAGATAACCTTGCCCATCTGGTTCATGATATGCGGGATGAGATGATTAATTTGATTGGTCGTCTTGAAGAGTCAGAGAACCGAGCGGAGATCTTGGAGGGCAGAATAGAAGCCTTAGAGGATTTAGTAGCCTCGGAGAATGAAGAGGAAAATGAAGAGGAAGAAGGGGAGGAACCAGCACCAGTTGTTGATTCCGATCCTGAATCCACCGTTGAGGATGATTGATCTTCTTTGTTTGTTTTGTTTAAACTTATTAGGAACGGGTTGTGTTCCTACATTAGTAGTTTGAAAACTTATGTTTGATTTCAAAAGTATTGTACTCAAAGAAAGTTTCTATCTATTGAAGAATTAGTATTTATTTCCAACAGTTGTGTTGATTTATATTATATGTTGTGTTTGTTGTTTTACTTACATATGTCACATTGGGTTTTGATTACGCGCTAACGTTTCTTGTAAATAGGAAGATAATGGCTGACGGGAACGTACAGATGATAGTTGCTGAGCTCAACGAGCTAATTAACAACAGAGTTGCAGAGGCAATCGCACAATATGCGCAGACACACAACACAGGGCCACATGGTCCAGCTGGGGGATTGGTTAACCCACAGGCATGCACGTTCAAGATGTTCTTGGACTGTAAGCCACACAATTTCAAAGGGTCGGAGGGGGCCATAGGACTCCTTCGATGGATTGAAAAGGCGGAATATGTGTTCGAGATGTGCAACTGCCCTGACGAGAGCAAGGTGAAGTTTGCTACGGGAACATTGGAGGGTCCAGCATTAACTTGGTGGAACTCAAATGTTCAGACTCTGGGGTTGGGAGAGGCTAATGCCTTGACATGGAACGGCTTCAAAACTTTACTGCAAGAGGAGTATTGTCCTCGCAGTGAAATGCAGAAGTTGGAGGAGGAATATTGGCACCTCAAGATGGAGGGGTCAAATATTGAAGAGTACAAGACCAGGTCACATGAGTTGGCCAGACTGCTACCACACATGGCTACTCCAGCCAGCAAGTGGATTGAAAGATACATTGGAGGACTAGTGCCTCAGATTCAGGGGTTGGTTACTTCAGCAAATCCCACCACCATCCAACAAGCTGTTCGTTTAGCGCATCAGCTTACTGATCAGGCAGTATTACAAGGGACTCTGCCTAAACGAACATCTGCTACCAAGGTGGGAGATCATAAAAGGAAGTGGGAAGGTAACAACTCCAAGGGTAACAACCAACAATCGTATCAGCAAAACCGGAAGCAAGACTCAAACAAGTCTTACCAAAATTCAAACAGTGGTCAGCAATCGTCATCATCGGGGGGTTATATTGGTAAACACCCCAAGTGCAACAGGTGTGGGTATCATCATGCAGGTAATCAGTGTGAGAGAGCTAAGTGCCAGAGGTGTGGCAAGATTGGACATGCGGCTAAGGATTGTCGCGGGGAGCTACAGAACAACCACAACAACCAGAATAATAACCAGAACAACGCACAGAAAGGTTGTTTTGAGTGTGGCAAGATGGGGCATTTTAAGAAGGATTGCCCACAACTCAAGAAAGGCGGGGACAACAATGTCAATGGCAATGGTAATGGCAACAGTAATGGTAATGGCACCAACAACAACAATAACAACAACAACAACAATGGTGCTAGGGGCAGGGCGTTTGTGATTGGAGGACGTCAAGCGCGGGAGGATCCCAACATTGTTACGGGTACGTTCCTCTTAAATAATCACTATGCCTCTATGTTATTTGACACTGGTGCCGACCAGAGTTTTGTATCTAGTTCACTTGCTAAGTTGCTAAATGTTAGTCCCACTGCCTTAGATAGTCCATACACTGTGGAATTAGCTGATGGTAAGTTGATTGTAGTGGAAAATATTTTTAAGGGATGTATCCTTGATTTGATGGGTCAAACATTAGAAATTGATCTTATGTCTATTGCCTTAGGCAGTTTTGATGTAGTTATTGGCATGGACCGGTTGTCCAAAAACCAGGCTGAAATCGTATGCCATGAAAAGATTGTTCGTATACCTCTTACAAATGGAGAGACGCTGTATGTACAAGGTGAAAAGATCAGTACGCCACTGCGTCTCATATCTTGTATGAAAGCACACAAGTGTCTACGTAAGGGTCATACAGCAGTTATAGCCCTTATAACTGAAAAACCGGTAGCTGAGAAGAAGATTGAAGACATACCTATAGTTTGTGAATTTCCGGAAGTATTTCCAGAAGACTTGCCAGGATTACCGCCTATCAGACAGGTGGAATTTCGAATCGACCTGACACCGGATGCAGCACCGATAGCTAGGGCGCCTTATCGACTTGCACCGTCAGAGATGCAAGAGTTATCCACACAATTGCAAGAGTTGTTGGATAAGGGTTTCATACGACCTAGTTTTTCACCGTGGGGAGCTCCAGTTTTGTTTGTAAAGAAGAAGGACAGAACTTTCCGTATGTGTATCGATTACCGGGAATTGAACAAGGTCACTATCAAGAACCGGTATCCGTTACCTAGAATTGATGATCTGTTCGATCAGTTGCAAGGTTCGAGTTACTACTCGAAGATTGATCTCAGGTCTGGTTATCATCAACTAAGAGTTCAGGAGGAGTATATTCCGAAGACAGCATTCAGGACACGCTATGGCCATTATGAGTTCTTGGTCATGCCATTTGGATTGACAAACGCTCCAGCTGTATTCATGGATCTCATGAATCGTGTTTGTAAACCTTATCTTGATAAGTTTGTCATTGTTTTCATTGATGACATTCTCATCTATTCACAGTCTGAGGAGGAACACGCTGAACATCTTCGATTACTGCTAGAGCTATTGAAACAAGAACAATTGTACGCTAAGTTCTTGAAATGTGATTTCTGGATGTGAGAAGTACAATTTCTGGGTCATATAGTCAACGAAAAGGGCATACATGTTGATCCAGCGAAGATTGAAGCGATTAAGAATTGGGAAGCACCAAAGACCCCTACCGAGGTACGACAATTCCTTGGATTGGCGGGTTATTATCGACGATTCATTGAAGGTTTCTCAAAGATCGCTCAACCACTTACAGCTCTTACGCATAAGGGGACAAAGTATAACTGGACGGACAAACAGGAAGCTGCATTCCAGTTATTGAAACAGAAACTCTGCAGTGCACCAATTCTATCCTTACCGGAAGGGACGGAAGACTTTGTGGTGTATTGTGATGCATCTGCACAAGGTTTGGGATGTGTATTGATGCAACGTGATAAAGTGATTGCTTATGCTTCCAGACAACTAAGAACGCACGAAAAGAATTACACTACTCATGACTTGGAGTTAGGAGCAGTGGTTTTTGCTTTGAAGATTTGGAGGCATTACTTGTATGGAACTAAGTGTACTATTTATACTGATCATAAGAGTTTGCAACATATCTTTGATCAGAAGGAGCTTAATATGAGGCAACGACGATGGGTTGAGTTGTTGAACGATTATGAGTGTGCGATTAAGTATCACCCGGGAAAAGCTAATGTGGTAGCTGATGCTTTAAGCAGAAAGGATACTTTAACAAGGCGGGTACGTGCACTTATGATGACAATACATACTGACTTACCTGACAAGGTACGCAGTGCTCAGCTCGAGGCCTTGAAAACGGAAAACTTGGTACAGGAATCTTTACGAGGGATGCAAACACAGTTGGATGTCAAGTCTGACGGAATTCGTTATTTCATTGATCGACTTTGGATACCTTTGTATGGAGGTTTAAGGGAACTCGTGATGGATGAAGCACACAAGTCCAGATATTCAGTCCATCCGGGATCAGACAAGATGTATCATGACTTGAAGGCACTGTATTGGTGGCCTCACATGAAAGCTGATATTGCTAAGTACGTTAGCAAATGTTTGACTTGCTCGAAAGTCAAAGTTGAATACCATAAGCCATCTGGTTTACTGCAACAACCAGAGATACCGATGTGGAAGTGGGAACAGATTTCGATGGATTTCATTACTAAGTTACCCCGTACACCGAGCGGTTGTGATACGATATGGGTAATTGTCGATCGATTAACGAAATCTGCACACTTCTTAGCAATCAAAGAAACTGACAAGATGGAGAAATTGACTCGCATTTACATCAAGGAAGTAGTAGCACGGCATGGCGTGCCAATCTCTATCATATCAGATCGGGATGCCCGATTTACTTCCAACTTTTGGAAATCACTTCATAAGTCATTGGGGACTCGCTTGGATATGAGTACCGCTTATCATCCACAGACCGATGGTCAAAGTGAACGAATGATTCAAACGCTCGAGGATATGTTGCGAGCTTGTGTAATTGATTTTGGTGATAGCTGGGAGAATCATTTACCGTTAGTGGAATTCTCTTACAATAATAGTTATCATACAAGTATTCAAGCAGCACCGTTTGAAGCTCTGTATGGTCGCAAATGTCGTTCACCAGTTTGCTGGGCTAAAATTGGTGACAGTCAGATAACAGGTCCTGAACTGGTGCACGAGACGACAGAAAAGATAGTTCAAATCCGGAACCGTATGGCAGCGGCCCGGGATCGATAGAAGAGTTATGCTGATAAACGTCGAAAACCATTGGAATTTCAAGTAGGAGACCGAGTTCTTCTAAAAGTATCACCTTGGAAAGGTGTGATACGATTCGGCAAGCGCGGAAAGCTTAGTCCACGTTACGTAGGACCTTTTGAGATTATGAAAAGGATTGGTCCGGTTGCGTATCAACTCAAACTACCGGATGAACTCAGCGGGGTTCATGATGTCTTTCATGTATCGAACTTAAAGAAATGTCTTTCTGACGAGACATTGATTGTACCGTTGGAAGAAATACAAGTAGATGAACAGTTACGATTCATTGAAGAACCAGCAGAAATCATGGACCGGGAGGTCAAACAGCTTAAGCAAAGCAAGATTCCAATAGTCAAAGTTCGATGGAATTCAAGACGTGGTCCTGAATTCACATGGGAACGGGAAGATCAAATGATGAAGAAATATCCTCATCTATTCAAAACAGCTACTGCTAACAATGAGAGCGCACGTTAAATTTCGGGACGAAATTTCCTTCAACAAGGGGATGACGTGATGCTTTCACACATCAACACTGCAAATTTCAAACTGTAAGCACAAACATTTTATTTATTCAATTGATTTTGTTACAAACATTTGTGCTACATTACATTCTATATATTTTATGTGCTACATTTCATATGTTACATGTTATGGTAGTACATACATGATTGGTTACACACATTTTGCAATGTGCGGGGTTGCATAGTACAAACGGTTATAGACACTCACTATGTGTGAGGTTACACAACACAGTATGATCAAACGCAAACAATCACAGTTAGGTGAACTAACTAGTGTACACGCAAACAGTCACATTCAACGATCACAAGTAGTTGTGATGTTACAATCATTAGATTGTGTGTGTGAGTACACACAAGCACACAGAATGATCAAATTACGCTAACACGTACGATTCAAACTCGTAAGTAGTTTCCTAACTACTCCTAACACTTACTAATTTTCGGGACGAAAATTCCTTTAACAAGGGGATGATGTGACAATCCGACTTTTCGAATTAACCTAGTTAACTGAATATAGTGAGATCACAGGCCCAACAAGATAAGAGTAGGTCCAATGAGGCCCAAGTGGGCCCAATAATGCCAAGTTAGGCTCAATGAAAACAAGAAAGGCCCAATGGGGCCCAAGTAGGCCAAATAAGGCCAAAGTAGGCCCAAGGTAGGCCCAATAAGGCTAAGATAGGCCCAATGAGTCCAGGATAGGCCCAATTGTATTTGAGAAGCCCAATTGGATTAATTTAGCCCAAAAATGTTTTAATTGGCTTAATTAGTGAAAATCCGGCAATTCGCGGTTAACTTTGTTAATCAGAAATTAACCAAAATGATGTGAAATCATTTAAAATCAAACTAGAAGGATGGAAATTGTTCAGAAACAGTATTAGAATGTTAAAACTGCAAGGATTAGGATTACAATTCAATAAAAGACTCAATGTTGACTTTGAGGGTCAAAATTAGGTTGAATAAGTGGGTAAATTCGAAATTCTTATTAAACCAGTATAATTAATCGAAATTATCATTCATAACTGTCATGTTAATGATGAATATCAATGATCATCGGTTATTAAGTCCATGAATGATCGAATTTAAACTAATTAAGGGTCAAGAGTCGTAACCGACCCCAAATCGCATTCAAATGGGTATAATAAGAGGTTAATCAATCAAATTAGAGGTTCATAATTTCTAGTCGGTACTGTTAGAGGCTATTCTATACAACAATTCGAAGTAATAGACTACGGAAGGAAGAATTGGATTGAAGCTTGGCCGAAAGTCGAGCAACAAATCGAGATTCATCAAATTGAAATCAAACCAGGTAAGAACCTACTTCTACACGATCTAAAACAACCGACTAGTCATATCCCTAAGTTAGTTTCAGGTGCTGACAACGAATTAATAGCATTTGAATTCTAGGGTTCTTAATATAATCCGATTTGGGGATTTCGATTGGGATGAGTATAAAAATGAAATTCAATAGTACCATTAGCTTCAGAAACCTCCGAATAAGCTAACCTATGTTTCAATTGCATGAAGCCATAACGAATTGATCGAGCTCGATTATTAGGGTTCTTGATAAGAACATAATTGGGGGTTTCGACTTAATCAGGTTAGATATTCAAATTGATTGTTATAAATAGTCTCAGATAGTTCCGATTAAGCATAAGCATGTATTAATTCGAGGGTCTAATGTCAAATTGTACGATTTCGATAGTTAGGGTTCTTAGAGTCGAAAGAATTGGGAGTTTCGATTTAAATCAGTGTGGAAATCAAATTAAACCACACAGTAGGTTTCGGAATAATGGGGAGGATGAAAACCCTATTATTTTTCACATGATCATTAGGGAATTGAATCGATTTGAATTAGAAATGGGTAAACTCAAGTTCGGACGTTTACACACTCAATTAAACGGGTTAGGGTAGTTTATTTTCGAATTAAACTCGCCTGCATGGTCGGTTGGATCCCAGGAACATAACCCCTAAGGAATTGGGTTCGATTGAGTTCGAATTGGGGATCAATTTGGGCTTAATGGTTTCGGTCAATGGAAATCAAGGGAATCCGATCCACTTATGTTTAAAAGCATTTAAAACTAAACCTCAACACAAAAGCTGAACCAGATCAACTGGTTTGGTGCTTGGGTTGGAGTTAGAGGTCATGGGTTCGACCCAATGGCCCAACAGTTTTTGATTTTTAAAGCCATTCTTGTCTTTATTATAACTTTCTCATTTCAAACTCGATTCGACTCGTTCGAGTTACGTTGGAACCAGAATCCAATTCCGAACGTTTTTGAATAATAAAATTTATATTTTAACTCGTTAGTTTAATCACATATAATTGTGGTTATTTAAATAAAAATCATATACAATTATATGACTTTATTTAAACAAGTTCAAAGTCACGCGTACATTAGTATGTAAATTTCTAACACTTTAACATACGTATGTTGACACGTATGTGATTTCAAGCACAAAACGACTATTCGAATAACACAACGTTATTGTTTAAACACAGATCCTTCGTAAGAGGATTTTCTACGCAAGTTCACGTATTTGATCATTCTGCTAAAATCAAAGGTGCGTACACGGCCCCTTTTCTTATTTTAAACTGTTTTGGGGGAGAAAACATGTGCAACAAACTCTTTTTAGATACATATCACTTGCATGAGTTAGCTGTTTACATTATGTGACAACATAGCAATTGAAAGTCCTTACACACCTCGAACCGTTTAGTTTGCTGTAACGCAAAGCGTGGTAGTTGGAAATAGATCTATTAGGTTTGACAAACCTCACCTGGTAGATGGGATCTACGCAGGTGTTTGACTGACCAAACACATTTTACTATTGTTGTGCTAGACAATAGTGGCAAGGCGAAAACATGCTATAGCATGGCAATCCGTCAGCTTCGGTGTCGACCACTTATGTAAATAGTTTATATGACTAGCTATCATGACTGTGCATGTGTGATTATGTTATCTACGAACTTTGATATTCAAACTGTTGTTTTGAACATTGTGAATACTTAAAACCTGTGTTATGCACCAACCTTTGTGTTGACTTGATTTACATGTTTTCTCAGGACGCTAAGGCGCGCATTAAAGCTGGCATGGACTAGGAGATAGAGTCGCATGCATTTTAAACATTTTGGATATTTGAATTTGAACATTTGAGTATTTTGTTTTGTAATTTACATATTACAACTATTATTGGTTTTTAAACGCTTCCGCAATTTTTGAAAACTCTGATGTTATGTTTTTAAGACTAAAGTATGATTTGAAATTCATATAGAGGTCTTCGTTATGTCTAATGATCTGAGATCCTGGTTTGTCACGTTCCCAAACGGTATGATTCCGTTAGTTGAAAATTGGGGGTGTGACACTGATACCAACTTGAGAGGCCCCGAGCCCCTCGGTTGGCAAACATCATACCCATAGTCCTTAAACCATATTTACATTATCATAGCAGCGGAATTTAAGGTGATTACATAAAATATTATACAAACCTAAACAAACATTAATACATAGCTCATATCATTATTAGGTTTATAACATAGCCAGTCTATGCCAGGGGTAGTCTTCAACGTATGCCATGAGCTCTCCTGGTCTCCCTTCTCACACTATTCAACCTGATATGCATGTAAAACAAGTCAGCTTTATGCTGGTGAGTTATAAGTTCATTTCTTAGAAAATCTTTATTCATTCATGTCATCACATGACATAATTTAAATACATAACATACCTGTTCTCATATCATACTTTCATCACATACATAGCATCATAACATACTTACATAACATACATATCATCATAACATCATTCATACAGCGAAGGAACTTCACCGTCAACTGCTGACCCTGAAGTCAAACAGGCTTGTGCAGCACAAGGCTCTTAAACTATCAACTCGCAGCTGATAACTCATACATGTATAAGATTTCTTTAACACTATCAACACGCAGCTGATAACTCAAGCATGCCTAAGATTTCTTTAACTGAACTGGCGACACACAGTCGACAGGCCTATGTTTCCACAGGACTCTTTAACCATCAATCGAAATTGACGGCTCATACCGGTACAAGACTTCTTAACATACATCATAACATGGTTTAAATCATTTAAACCATCATACACATTAGCGACTCCTTTCACCGCAGTGCTCATGTTTTGCCCAACCGCAGCCGGGATTTTCATAACACATTTCCTCCTCGACCTCAGCCGAGTGTCTTACAAAAAAATTCATTTCTTTCTCAACCGCAGTTGAGACTTAAAACATTCTTTTCTTTAAAACATTCTTTATCTGTAAACATACTTTACCTGACCATAATCAGGTTAAAATCACTGTCATACAATAACTTTATACATACATACAATCCTTTTCATAAAATAACTTTATAACATGCATATCAGCCCAAAATGATAAAACAATTTAAAACAGGGCTATAAGAACTCACCTGATATCTTACAGTAGCAAGATTCCTCGTAAACTGATACTAATGGTGTAACTCTGCATTAGTTTACACTTAATAAATTATTTAGGTTTAACCTACTGATTAGATCTTTCTGAACGTTCAATGTCAAAGACATTGTCTTGAAAGTCATCAAATAGTTAATGTTGTTGATTATAATGCTAAAACAGTTTCTAAACAGATTAATGGCTTAGAAATTATCAATCCTTATCATTGATTGCCCCAATATCATGAAATATCACAATGTAGTCTTAGAATAGGTTTAATAACCATGTTTAACATACTAATCTGACAGTCATCATAAACATCAGATAATCGTTCCAATGAGTATGTTAATGATTGTGATTAGTTTGAAACACTTAGATTTAACCTTTGCATTTCAAAGATTAACCAAGCTAATCACCTACATTGTCATAATCAAATGGATTAAACCATTATAATCATAGTTGTGACTTCATGCAAATCGGGCATTACAACGGATCAAAACAAGGATTTAACCGTTAGAACATCGTGTTCTTCATTTCCAATCAATCCTAGCCATCATCTAGGCAATAATCAACAATCCTAACTATGCCATTACGTTCAAAATCAAGATCTAATCAATCAAAATCAAACTAGAAGGTTAAAACGAATCATTACCTAACCTGACGGATTTCTGCGGCTAAAATAACGATCAGTACTTGTAGATACGATCCCTGGTATGATCGGAGACTTCTGGTGGCTTCAAATTGAAGGTTAGATGATGAAAAACTTGTCTGGTGGTGTTCTTGAGCGATTATGATCGATATGTGTATAAAATTAACTTTCTGTACGCTAATATGATGAAGTAGTCAACTTTCTCCACCGCCTCACCCGTCGCGTACCGCGACGAGGGGCCAAATAGGGCTTCGCGTACCGCGACGAAATCCGGAGGAATCTTAGATATTTTTCAACCATCGCGTACCGCGAAGAGTCCTCAACCTCTCCGTCGCGTACCGCGACGAGTCCAGAAGTCCAATACTTTGAAAATTTTCTTCGCTTCGCGATTTCGGACAATCCGTAACTCCGTTTCGCGCACGGTTTTCGCCTACATTCATCATTTCTCGCATACTATCATCCTGTAATAATTTCGATTGTTAATTCAACGTAGATTTTATACACGATCAAATGTGCTAATTATTCGGTTGTTACAGAAAGACTATTAAACCTTAGAATCTTGAACCTCCAATCAAATAAGTTTACGGGTAAGATTCCACTACAGTTTTGTCAACTCCATGTTCTTCAGTATTTAAACTTGGCACAGAACAATATAATTGGAACCATCCCTTCTTGCTTCGCTAATTTAAACGGTATGATCATCAATGAAGATAGCACGACATACGATATGTATGGCTATCAAGAAAATATTTTGGCTTTCATGAAGGGAAATCAATTGGTGTACACCAAGACAATAAACTTTCTCACGTCCTTAGATCTTTCAAGCAACAATATTACTGGAGAAATTCCAGATGCATTGATGAACCTTGTGAGATTGAAGAACTTGAATCTTTCAAGAAACCAACTTAAAGGACATGTCCCAATGAGGATTGGAAACCTAAATCAAATGGAATCTTTAGATTTGTCAATGAACAAGTTGTCTGGTCAAATACCTCAAAGTTTGACTAGCTTGAACTTTCTAAGCTACTTGACCCTGTCATTCAACAACTTGTCCGGTCCAATCCCAGTTGGATATCAACTCCAGACTCTTGCAGAGCCCTCTGTTCTTCAAGGGAACAATGGACTCTGCCGGCTGCCACTATCAAGGAGTTGCAAAGGAGATAGTTCATCATATGATCATATTAGTAAAGTTGAAGCTCAAGATGACGATGAAGGCTTTTGGCTTTATGCTGGCATGGGCGCAGGTTTCGTTGTTGGATCCTGGGATCACTAGGGAGTCTGCACTTAATTAGGAGCTGGAGGGTAGCTTACTTTGAGACTCTTGAAAATTTTTACACATCAATTCTAGTGAATCTTGCTTGCCTAAGGAGAACTTTTGTTTCATAGCAAAACGTCTGTTATATTGTTATTTAATGTGTAAGGTCCACCGAATTCTAATTAAGTTATGGACCCAGACACATTTGGTATTGATATATAATAAAATCTCAGTTTCTGTTCTTTTGTTGGTTCTGTTTATTGATTAGATTATCAAAAGATACAACATTTAAGATACGTTGTTAGCAAACTTCAATGGGTAAACTGTAAAAGCCTTCAGCTATTGATTCGAAAGTTTACTTAGCCTGTTGACTGCTTGTAGGTTTGATAGAAATTCAAACAGGAAATTGTGGCGTTGAGGGTATATTAGACATCTAGCTTTAATATAAGTTTTGTCATTGACTATGCGGTTAGTCAAATATCCAAAGGGTGGTGTTATTCTCACACCCACTTTTTTTAAAAATACACCCCTGAGACGGCCCGTAATGGCCTTTACGGCCCGTCTCAGGCTTCGGTCAAACATTCACTCCTGACAACAAGGTCCAATGATTGGAAGCAAGACGGGCCGTAATGGCCAGGACGGCCCGTCTCATTCATCGTACAGACATTCCCTGAAACCTAGTACAATGATTTGACATCAAGACGGGCCGTACTGGCCATTACGGCCCGTCTTGCTTTTTCAATTCTGACAGAAGGACATTGATTTGACCCAGTACGGGCCGTAAAGGCCATTACGGGCCGTCTTGAAGATTTTCAAATTTGTATATAAGCATGAATCGTTTCAAACGAACGCGTAACTTTCGAATTCAAATATATTTCAAGATAATTCATATCTGTAACGATGTCGTTTTGGGACGGGAGTTTTTTCAACTATTCCGTGCCTGATTTGAACGAAGAGCCTCCTGTTGAGTATTCATACGGCACGATAGATCTGAATGCTGAACCTAACGCTGATGTCGGGTTTGATAGTCAAGCATCGTATGGGTTCGTGTATGACGACAGTAAACAAAGTTACACGGAGGAGGGTTATGAAAAAAAGCCGGTGGCTTCAAACGTTGACTGGGAAACAAAAGAGGTAAATTAAATGAAACTAAATGTTAATAATTGTATATTATCGCTATCCATTTAAGCTATTTATTATTGTTTTTATATGTCAGGAGTTTATGTCTGAGGAAGCGCTGGTAGGGTGGGTGAAAAGTAGAGCAGTAGACAATGGTTACATTGTAGTCAAAAGAAGAACGAAGAAATCAAAGACAACAGGCAGTGTAATCAAAGTCTGGCTCATGTGTGACCGTGGTGGCGAGCACAATAGCATCGCAATCCTTAGACGGTCAGGCAGCAAGAAAATCGGTTGTCCGTTTCAACTGATAGGGTTATACAACGAAGTTCGTGAATCCTGGAAATTGCTGGTGATTAACGACAATCACAATCACGAGCCTGCTCAGAATCTAGAGGGTCATCCATATGTTAGAAGATTCACTCAGGAGGAAGAAGATCTGGTGGAGAATTTGACCGAGCGACACATGGATCCTCGTAACATACTTTCGAGCATAAAGAAACATAACCCTGCAAATGTATCCGTCCCTAGGGATGTATACAATTTACAGCAGAAGCTAAAAAACAAGAAGAAATTCGGTGATACTCCGATGCAGGTCCTGGAAAACGTGCTTCACAGTCAGCAGTACGTTTACTATACCCGGGAGGATCCTGAAACAAACGTCGTTGAAGACATTTTCTTCTGTCATCCAAAATCGTATTGCTGGTGGCGTGCATTTCCGCACGTACTGATGATGGACGCGACGTACAAAACGAACCAGTACAGGCTTCCATTTATTCAAATTGTTGGCGTGACATCCACACACCAGACGTTTAGTATTGCTCACGCGTTCGTAAGCAAAGAGCGTGAGGAGAACTACGTCTGGGTCTTGGAGATGGCTAAGAGTCTGTTGAATAAGTGTATGGAGCCACGTGTGATCATAACAGATCGAGACCTTGCTGTTATGAATGCGTGCCGTAAAGTGTTTCCAGAATCCGCAAAATATCTCTGTAGGTGGCACATAGACGAAAATATTGCCAAACACTGCAAGGCAAGCTTTTCGGACGCAGACTGGAAGAAATTCAAAGGTCGATGGGCGAATTTGTGTAACTCTCCGACAACAGAGTTATACGACTACAACTACAATCGTCTGTACGAAAGACTTATCAAAGACGATAAAAAAAGTAAGCATCATATACCATCATTATGTTGAATCAATTCATCATTGGTTTTTTGTTTCATTTCAGGGGTTCTGGAGTATCTAACGCACACCTGGTTAAACAGTTACAGAGATATGTTTGTAACAGCATGGACCAACAGAACGCGCAACTTTGGTCAACGTACAACAAACCGGGTGGAAAGTCAGCACTCGAACCTAAAACGATTTATCAGATCACCAAACAGCACGCTTGCCTCGCTTGTCGGTTTCGTAAATGAAATCGTGCAAGCACAGGAGGTAAAAATGAAACATGATTTTGAAACAAGCTTGATAAACTACCAATATTTGATAACCTTCGAGGAAAGGTGTCCCATAAAGCCCTTGATTTGTTGGTAGAGGAAAAAGAAAAAATAAGAGTCATGCGTGACAAAAATATGACGTGTGGCCACCAGCTTTGGACTAGTTGTGGGTTGCCGTGCGCTTGTAATATATCAAAATATTACAACACAGGTTCGTAATATTAAATGTAAATATTAGATGTTTCGCACGTACTTAGTTTTATATTAACTCTAATTATAAATTATGCAGATAAAAAGATACCGCTCTCAGATATAGATATTTTTTGGACTAAACTTAACGCAGCTAACCCAACACTGTTAGAAGAAGAAGAAATAGATGTGATAGGACAAATGGGTTTGGTTACAGAAGAAATAAATTCCAAACCTATTGAAATTAAAAAGAGTCTAATAAAGAAGGTCTTGGCGCAGGTATTTCCAAATAAAAGCGACAAAAAGGCGCCTTCAGTTCAAAAAGATACACGTGGTCGACCAACTTTAAAGGCACAGAAACAAAAAGAGCAAGAGCAGGACGTTGTTAAAGATAATTTAGCGTCGCAAGAAAGTACATTTGAACCTTCGAGGCATAGTTCGTTTACAGCTGTGACCGAGACGAGTCAGAAACCCGTATTTCGGCGCAGCCGTTCCACATCGGTATCAAAAGCAATGCCACCATCGGACTCGCTAAGTCAAAACGAATTTCGTTTTCCACGTAACATGAAACCAGAAGTATTAAACAATGTTTATCGCTTCGGTCATCACATCCTTCCTCTCATTCAACCTTACGTGATAAACATACAAGATGTCCTGCCAGATGGTAACTGTGGTTTTCGTTCTGTAGCCGTGGGCTTAGGATTCGATGAAAGTCATTGGGCATTTATTCGACAACAACTCTTGCATGAATTGGATTTCAACGCAGATCTGTACAGATATGTGTTTAACTCCTACGACCCAGATTCTTATGATGTACTACGCAACACAATAAATTGGCAACAGATTAAACCTGCTCCCGCCGAACATTGGATGTTTATGCCTCACACAGGTTTAGTAATCGCTCAAAGATTTGGCGTAATTGTTCAACTTTTCAGCAGAGGAGGTCCTCAAACCATTTTTCCTTTGTGGACATCTGCTAATAGTTTGCTGCGACATAACGTCGTATCAGTAATTCATCTTGGCCAACATTACGTTAATGTTACCTTACAAGGATCTTATCCAATGCCAACGGTAAATCCTATTTGGAAACGTTACCGAAATGATGCCGCATCCGACTGGGAGTTCGTATATCATGACAGGCTGCAAGAATACAAAAGATTTTTAGATGAAAATAAGTTGGTCGACTACATAGACGTTTAAATGTAATAAACAAATTATTATTTATTATTTATAATAAAACTGAATTTTTTATTTAAATTAAAAAAAAAAGATAGAACATTACGGCCCGTAATGCCCAATACGGCCCGTAATGTTCTTGTTATATACAGATTTCAGTTTTACATTTGAACTTTAACACACACATTTACTCACAAACTCTCTCGTCTTGGTCTATACACCCCGTCTTGGTCCTTCAAGCTTTCGATACCTGGTACGTATTTTCACTCGTAGATCATGAATATGTGTTTAGATTTGGTTTTTGATCGAAATAGGATGTGTTTAGGCTGTTTTTAAGTTTTCGAAATAAGAACAAGACGGGCCGTCTAGGCCATTACGGCCCGTCTTGCTCCTTTAAAATTCAAATCAGCCAAGAACATGACGGCCCGTCTTGACCATTACGGGCCGTCTTGTTCATACCAGGGAAGAAGGTGACCTTTGGGCTGGTATGGCCAAGACGGGCTGTCTTGACCATTACGGGCCGTCTTGCCATACCAGCCTAGTTTTGGCCTGGTATGACCAAGACGGGCCGTCTTGACCATTACGGGCCGTCTTGGCCATACCAGCCTAGTTTTGGCCTGGTATGACCAAGACGGGCCGTCTTGACCATTACGGGCCGTCTTGGCCATACCAGCCTAGTTTTGGCCTGGTATGGCCAAGACGGGCCGTCTTGACCATTACGGGCCGTCTTGCCATACCAGCCTAGTTTTGGCCTGGTATGACCAAGACGGGCCGTCTTGACCATTACGGGCCGTCTTGGTCCAAGACGACCTGGTTTTGCTTGAGACGGGCAAAGGCATTACGGGCCGTCCTGGTCTATACGGGCCGTCTTAGACAAAAAGTTTTTTTACGTTCGATCGTTTTTTCGTTTTTCAGCTTATACTTTCTGTAGCTGATATGGATCCAGAGATGCCACAGCAGGGGCCACAGCAGCAGGGGCCGCCGTTGGATCCGGAGTCGCTGGCGCTCTCGCAGCACGAGTGGCTGCAGTTCGAGGAGGGGTCTGCGGCATTCATGAGGTGCCGTCGGATACTACGGATGACCGTGCCGACGCCTCGTTGTATAGACTGGGGTCTTCTGACGGATGTCGGGGAGGCGGTTCGTGCGAGAGCCATCCTCGGCGAGGATACGCCGTGGACTCGCTTGTTCGATATCGCGGACATGCCCACCTACCGCTTGATCACAGTGGAGTTTCTATCCACGTTCAGATACCGAGCTCACCAGGCAGCAGTTCGGGAGGAGGATGACGAGGAGCTTCCTCCGGATGTCGAGTTCTCCTTATGCGGCCAGCACGTCGAGATGTCGATCGAGCGGTTCGCCGTGCACTTAGGCATATATTACGAGCCGGAGACCGTTCGTGACGACTTCACACAGGGTTTGACGCAGGGGGAGGAGGGGGTTATGAGGGCCTGGTGGTCCCAGGTATCCGATACGCCCTTCACCGGCCCCCGAGTACGGGCCTCGACGATCAGAGATCCACTGATCCGTTACATCCACCGCTGCATCGTGACGACCATCTCAGGTCGCGGTCAGAGCCAGGAGTGGGTGACGTCGACAGATCTGTTTTATCTGCACTCACTCATTGCTGGCAGGCCGTGCAACCTGGCACGGTGTTTTGCGTTGTACTACGCCTCCTTCTACCACCGACAGGAGCGCGGTACATTGTGGGGTGGCGCCTTTGTCACCCACATCGCCCGCAGCAGAGGCATGATCGACATGCTTGAGGATCTGGCGGCGATCGAGCCTCGTAAGCTCGATCGTCGTACGGTCATCAGCATGAAGGTTGCCGCCGACATCCCGGGTCTGGGATTGCGGTTCATTGGGCTGGACGGCCGCCCGTTTCAGCCGGCCCAGGTTATTGTATTGCCAGACCACCAGCAGCAGCAGCAGGAGGACGGTGGCCCGATACAGGAGCCCGAGCCGATTCGGGAGGAGCCGGTTTTGTCACCGCCGCGAGATGAGGAGCCTCCGCAGCATCCACCACACGTTTACCGTGCGGTGCGCCTGACCGAGCCACTCGAGGCGTTGCTACACCAGATAGCCGCCCGGTGCGACGAGACGGCCCAGCGGATGGCACGCATCGAGCGACGGCTCGATCGATACGAGGATTTGGTCCAGTGGACAGTCGCGTCAGAGCATGCGCGACGGGACGGGACACAGCTTCCACCGTTCCCGGAGCCACGCGTCTACACAGACGATGACGCTGGACCATCCGGATCGTAGTTCATTTTGTATTTATGTATTTTGATTCCTTGTAAATAAAACCGTACAGTGTATATACGTATGTTTCTTTCTACATTTGTATTGTTTCTGTTTGTGTTGTTTGTATTGTTTCTGTTTGTGTTGTTTAATATTTGCGCAAAAAACTTTATATTGTTTAAATTATTTTAACTAACGTAAACAAGCTGATTACAAAATGAAATATTTAGTTAAAACGACATTATGACGTTTAATTAACGTATTAGCCGTGTATCGTTCAAATAACTTACATAATAAACGTATATCGTTAAAAATTAAATTTAAATACGTAAATTAAGTTTAAATAAATAACACACATCGTTCAAATAATTCACGTATTAATCGTATATCGTTAAAAAATATTTAAATAAGTAAATTATGATTAAATAAAATAAATTAACTCAAGACGGCCCGTACTGGCCAGTACGGGCCGTATCAACGTTTATCAAAACTGGTTGACACTCAAAATGGCTTGAAAAATAAGGTTAGGCCAAGACGGGCCGTAATGGCCAGTACGGCCCGTCCCACAGAATGTTGCACTGATTCCTAGGAATTCTCTGGAATGTGTGTCTGTACTCAATACCGGGCCGTAATGGCCATTACGGCCCGTATTGGCCCGCAGGGGTGTAAAAATATAAAAGTGGGGTGTCCAAATAAAACAGCCCTATCCAAAACAGATACAAAGACATCCAACTTTAAAGCTTGTCAGAGTTCTACTGTTGATATTTCTGTTAAAAATAGCATAACTTCAAACATAAATCATCAATATCAATCAATTAAAATACGAAATAAGCTCCTTAATTTTTTTCTACAAAACAGATGGATAGGAGACCGAATAACCAGTCCCATAGCTTACGAATCTGCAAGACAATTAATCTCACAGGAGGATCACTAGATATTCTAAGCTTTCTTTTAAAGTCATGGTACCAACACAAGCACTTGGTGCATGAAATATTATAGCACACAACTTTAATACCATTACAAATAAACTTGTAAAAATTGCATTGTTATATTGGTGTTTAAAAGTGGTCACACAGAGCAAATGTAGTTACTATTAAATAAAGAATTGTGTTAGGCATTAGGAGGTATATTTTCTCATATGTTATATTAAAGAAATCAGAGTTTCATCCATGCTAATTTTTAGTTTTTATTTTATTTTATTATTATTTTTTAACAGAAAGGCTTTTATCCTAACCCACAAAACGTTCTAACAAGGTGCTAAAGCATTTACAATCTCCAGAATACAAGAAACTTACAAAGCAAAACTATACCATTTATCCCAATATTATATGATTCTCATGTTATCCTAATAAAAGTTCATTATATAATTTTTATTTCATTAAATAAGTGTATATTTATATTAATAATTATTTTTATGTATAAAAATACGATAAACATAACAAAATTAAATATATTATGTTACATATAAAAACTATATTTATAAATATATATAAAATTAATAATAAAATTAAATTAATTCATTAACTAACGATAAACAAGTTGAGCCGAGCTAATCTCGAGATATAGAAATAAAACTTTAAATGTGTAACACCCAACCGATAGCGGAAACATCGGGGTGACACAAAGTGTAAATTGTTTATAGCTTAGGGTATAAAGATGTAAATAATCATTTAATGCAATTAAATCAATCATTGATTACAAAGTCAAATAAATTCAAACCTAGCTATTACATTGTTTAAATTTCAGATTCAAATTCAAAGACATAATTCAAATAAGTAAGTCTAAACCCAAGCTCATATGAATTCTAGTTTCCATTTCCACCTGAAACTAGGGTTGTTCACGAGCCGAACCGAACAGAGCGAGGGTATGTCCGTGCTCGTCTCGTTTTCAAACCGAGCGGCTCGGTTTGGTTCGGACTTGCAGAACCGAGTCAAATGTTTTGCTCGTTGCTCGGCTCATTTTAAAACCGAGTGGCTCGGCTAGATTCGATTTTGCTCTGTTTAATAAAATTTAATACCACAAATAACTACCAACTGTCTTTGTTATTATAGTTACATATCAACACTCACATTAGAGCTAATAATCCCAAACCACAAACAATCAAATTTAAAATTAAAGAAAGCTACGTTCGGTTGCAATAATCTCAAGCAATGATAGAATTTTTTCAAAACATAATCCAAGTAGTTTAAACCTCCAAAAACACATGCAAACACCCATACCAGTCTAAGTAAAAAGATCACGGTTGGGAGTAAACAAATGGCTGAGCATTTGGCATTCGGAAATTAAATTCTAACGTGAAAAGTGAAACAAATGGATCGGGGAATTATATTTAAATTTTTGAGTTTGCGTATTTGCCTATTTGGATATTGGGTCTTTTGAAAGTAGTTTAAATATAAAAAAAATTATATTAGTTATACATTAATAAAATATTATATATATAATTCAGTTATACTTTAGCAAACGAGCTAACCGAGCGAGCCAATCGAGCGACTATCCGAGCGAGCAACGAGCGAGCTTACCTTGGCTAGTGGTCGGCTTGTTTATAAACCGAACCGAGCGTGCTCGGTTCGTTTAAAACCGAGCAAAATTCGAACGAGCTATTTTCGAGCGGCGAACGATTTGAACAGCCCTACCTGAAACATGTTAAAATCAAGTGTCAACTAAAAGAGTTGGTGAGTTTTATAGGTTTTAACACTCACACCAAAAGATTCAATAAAAATGTTATAAATAATGTTTTATGTTAACTCTAAGCATAATGAACATAGTCAAAATAAACTAGCAAGTAAAGTAGATCATCAATATTAGCAAATGATGTTTGACCTATGTTTAGCTCACTAAAATGCTTAAATAGTAAACTATCACCGCGAGCCTCCCTCAAAGGGTAAATCAAACAACGATGGGTTGGTCAGACCAATAGATCTATGATAGTCACAAGAATGGATGTGATAAATGCCTATGCTTAACTAAAGTTCACTAACTAAAAGCCCATTAGCTAAGTTAACATGTAAATGAAATAAATAAGGTGCATGTTTCACTCCTAAATCAAAAATAGTAAAAGAGGGGCTATGAAGACTCACCTTAGTGTTTGAGGTAGTCTTTGTCATCACTATAGACCTTAATGAAACGGCGTCGTTTGTCTTTTGTATGATGAAAAAACTTCTATTTTTTTAATATTTGGCTATAGCGACGACATGTCAGCCACTCATTTGGAATCTTGAAAATAAATATGTGATTCACATTAAACCTGAATAAAAATGATTTGTTTATACAAAACTCAATTTTTTATTCAGGTTTAATGTGGACCACGTATTTATTTTCAAGATTCCAAATGAGTGGCTCACATAGGGTTTAAGAGTTTTCCCTCTAAGGTTGGGTTTTCAAAGGATTCAATATATATATATATATATATATATATATATATATATATATATTATATATATGGAGGTATTCTATTAAGAACTACTTTTATGTTAGGAACTTGAGAACTGCATAACACACTTGTACATTATGCTTTAAGTTTTGTACAAAGAGTGGTTATTTAAAAGGGTAAAATAGTAACTTCTCATACTTTAAAGTTAAATTACTTTTATACCCTTAATAACATATAGTTCAAAATTAATTAGTTCCTTTGGTTCTTTCATATTTAGTGGTTCTCAATAGAATAAATCCATATATATATATATATATATATATACATATACATATATATATTGCATTTTTCAAGAATTTTATTTATTTATTTATTGGGGTTGGGAAGGGGGGTAGGTGTAAGAGCGTAAGGCTGGCTATTCTATAGTAAATTACGGTTTTGACTCCTCTGTTTGAAGTATTTGAACTATTTCGTTCTAAGATATATTTTTTTATCAATTCAGCCCAGTGGTTAGACAACGACTATCGGTTTTTGCCCATCAAACTTAATTATTACAACGATTTTGGCCCAAAATCTAATTATAGTTGAGGGCCAAAAACGTTAATTGTCGAAACTACAGGGGCTGAATTGATTATAGATTATATTTTATATCAAAATAGTTAAACAACTCAAATCTCATTAGACAAAAGCATAATTTTCTCTCTATTCTATCATTTTGAGACTATTTATTTTCGTATTATCATTACTTGAATGACGACAAAACAAAAAAGGACTTTTACGGTAAACCGGTCTTGTCGGTGTGTTTTGACAACAAACCGGGTATTAAATTATAGTATTACCTAGGGGTGTTCACAGTCCAGTTTCAAACTGCGAAACCGCCCAAACCGTTCATCGGTTCGGTTTCACGGTTGGTTTTATTTTCAAACATTCGGTCGGTCGGTGTCAAAAGCTTAAAACCGTAATAAACGGTTTGGTTTACGGTTTTCACAAAAAACTGGACCGAACCGTATATGTGTGTGCACGCGTAAATATAAATATATATACATGTATACGCATGAATATACCGATATATACATATATATGCATATATAGATGTTTACATATGTGTGTATACATATATTAAGTTCTTGATTAATTCGTGATTTTAAAAATAATACATATGGACTTTATGTAAATATCTCATATTGAACTATAAAAGTTTCGTTTGATTCAATTTTATTTTTAGTGGAATCAAAATCCCAAACAGCAAACCAAACCGGAACCAAACCGTTGATAACAATTCGGTTTTTATTTTGAACGGTTCGGTTTACCATCGTCGGCGTATCTAGCAACATATTTACATATAGGGAGATAAATCAAATGTTAACTCATGTTTATTGCGTTAACCAAATAACTAAATCTTATTACTTTTGGGCCTACACTAAAGTAAATTTAAAGGTTGCAGTTTCTCTTTTTTCTAATTAGTGTAAGGCTCACTTACATTAATAAAAAAATAAGAAAAAACATACACCTTTATATATCCCTTAATGTGGGCCCCAAAGTAATAAGATGTAGTTATTTATTTATCGCAATAAGGAAGGGTTAATATTCAAATCATCCCCTATATATATGTATATATATATATTGACACACACATATACATACATACTAGCAAGAAACCCGCGCGATGCTGCGGTGGTAGCCATTTTTTTCATGGTACTTGTTTTCTATTAGTTAATCAATATCTCGGAATATATTGTGTGATGTCGAAAGGAAAATGACTTTATTCATGTTGAGTGCTAACTAAAAAAATGTTATCTGAATGTCCTTTTACTAGCATGTACATCTCGTTTACATGATATATGTCACTATAAAACTAATGTCACATAGACTATTGTACACATGTCATCACCACAATAAAAGTGAAAATTTTCATTATCATTAAAAACAAATTTATTTGCATTAATTGTCTCCAAATTACTATTGTTTTAAATTATAAACTAAACAATAACATATTATTGATTTATTAAAAAAATGAGTACAGCAACTAAATTATTCAAAGTTGTATTAATTTATTATTAAATAATTTCCTTCAATTTTTCATTATTTAAAATATAAAACAAACCTTGATAATAAATTCATTTCTCTTATGTGTTTTATAATAATTAAAAAAATTAATGGATTTTATTTTTAATAAAAATGATCTCATATTTGCAACTAATAAAATTACATATAATATTAAGTCTACATATCATGTGATTTTTACATATAATTATTTTTTAACATTTTATATTATTAAGATTATGTATTACATATTTTGTCAATTTAAAAAACTAGCATGCACAATAATTATAAAAATTTTATAATTATTAAAATTTAAATCTAGAAAACTATAATAATCAACATATTTTGAAGTCACTTTATTTTTGTTACATTTATGTCATTTATGTAACACTCGCTGTAAATGTACGTAACATACATGTAACATGGTTTCTTATTATTAATTTTGTATGTAACTGACTGTTACATAGATGTCACATAAAAGTTACATATATATAATTTTGAATGTCTTTGATATATTTTCTTTTACATATATGTAACACTATGTTACAAATATCTACAATAAGTGTTTCTGGTTGTAAATAAGGTTGCTGGTTGTAAATAAGTATTTGTACCACATCCTAGACTCTGATGTAAACCTTCTGAAGGAAGATGTACGTGTAAAGGCTCAGAAGAAGTAGGTGTCAAACGGGTCTTCTAAAACTTGATGTTTTTGTGTCTTTAAACAAGTATATATTCCGATGTCCTTTTGGGAAGAAGTTAATTTTTTTGGGTTTGTATTATAATGGTAATGTTGACAACAATATTTAATTTTCTAGGAAGCATTATATTACAATTGTTACATGTAAGGTGTTAAGACAATTATTGTAAGATTTTTATGTCTATTTCATGGTTGTTAAAATAAAAAACTATTTTAACGATTTGTAATATTAAGAAAAACGTACATGTAATGTCATTAGAATAGACATGGAAAAAAGTTTATATATTTAGAAGACGTAAACTACATGTAACATTAAATGAAGGGATTTTTTAGTTATATATTCCTGAAGATACACTAACCCAAGCTCATATGAATTCTAGTTTCCATTTCCACCTGAAACTAGGGTTGTTCACGAGCCGAACCGAACAGAGCGAGGGTATGTCCGTGCTCGTCTCGTTTTCAAACCGAGCGGCTCGGTTTGGTTCGGACTTGCAGAACCGAGTCAAATGTTTTGCTCGTTGCTCGGCTCATTTTAAAACCGAGTGGCTCGGCTAGATTCGATTTTGCTCTGTTTAATAAAATTTAATACCACAAATAACTACCAACTGTCTTTGTTATTATAGTTACATATCAACACTCACATTAGAGCTAATAATCCCAAACCACAAACAATCAAATTTAAAATTAAAGAAAGCTACGTTCGGTTGCAATAATCTCAAGCAATGATAGAATTTTTTCAAAACATAATCCAAGTAGTTTAAACCTCCAAAAACACATGCAAACACCCATACCAGTCTAAGTAAAAAGATCACGGTTGGGAGTAAACAAATGGCTGAGCATTTGGCATTCGGAAATTAAATTCTAACGTGAAAAGTGAAACAAATGGATCGGGGAATTATATTTAAATTTTTGAGTTTGCGTATTTGCCTATTTGGATATTGGGTCTTTTGAAAGTAGTTTAAATATAAAAAAAATTATATTAGTTATACA
The DNA here is from genome assembly GCA_009363875.1 of Mikania micrantha. Lineage (NCBI taxonomy): Eukaryota > Viridiplantae > Streptophyta > Magnoliopsida > Asterales > Asteraceae > Mikania > Mikania micrantha. The sequence continues at coordinate 8,951,958 of CM018697.1, read as the reverse complement.
TTAATAAAATATTATATATATAATTCAGTTATACTTTAGCAAACGAGCTAACCGAGCGAGCCAATCGAGCGACTATCCGAGCGAGCAACGAGCGAGCTTACCTTGGCTAGTGGTCGGCTTGTTTATAAACCGAACCGAGCGTGCTCGGTTCGTTTAAAACCGAGCAAAATTCGAACGAGCTATTTTCGAGCGGCGAACGATTTGAACAGCCCTACCTGAAACATGTTAAAATCAAGTGTCAACTAAAAGAGTTGGTGAGTTTTATAGGTTTTAACACTCACACCAAAAGATTCAATAAAAATGTTATAAATAATGTTTTATGTTAACTCTAAGCATAATGAACATAGTCAAAATAAACTAGCAAGTAAAGTAGATCATCAATATTAGCAAATGATGTTTGACCTATGTTTAGCTCACTAAAATGCTTAAATAGTAAACTATCACCGCGAGCCTCCCTCAAAGGGTAAATCAAACAACGATGGGTTGGTCAGACCAATAGATCTATGATAGTCACAAGAATGGATGTGATAAATGCCTATGCTTAACTAAAGTTCACTAACTAAAAGCCCATTAGCTAAGTTAACATGTAAATGAAATAAATAAGGTGCATGTTTCACTCCTAAATCAAAAATAGTAAAAGAGGGGCTATGAAGAATCACCTTAGTGTTTGAGGTAGTCTTTGTCATCACTATAGACCTTAATGAAACGGCGTCGTTTGTCTTTTGTATGATGAAAAAACTTCTATTTTTTTAATATTTGGCTATAGCGACGACATGTCAGCCACTCATTTGGAATCTTGAAAATAAATATGTGATTCACATTAAACCTGAATAAAAATGATTTGTTTATACAAAACTCAATTTTTTATTCAGGTTTAATGTGGACCACGTATTTATTTTCAAGATTCCAAATGAGTGGCTCACATAGGGTTTAAGAGTTTTCCCTCTAAGGTTGGGTTTTCAAAGGATTCAATATATATATATATATATATATATATATATATATATATATATATATTATATATATGGAGGTATTCTATTAAGAACTACTTTTATGTTAGGAACTTGAGAACTGCATAACACACTTGTACATTATGCTTTAAGTTTTGTACAAAGAGTGGTTATTTAAAAGGGTAAAATAGTAACTTCTCATACTTTAAAGTTAAATTACTTTTATACCCTTAATAACATATAGTTCAAAATTAATTAGTTCCTTTGGTTCTTTCATATTTAGTGGTTCTCAATAGAATAAATCCATATATATATATATACATATACATATATATATTGCATTTTTCAAGAATTTTATTTATTTATTTATTGGGGTTGGGAAGGGGGGTAGGTGTAAGAGCGTAAGGCTGGCTATTCTATAGTAAATTACGGTTTTGACTCCTCTGTTTGAAGTATTTGAACTATTTCGTTCTAAGATATATTTTTTTATCAATTCAGCCCAGTGGTTAGACAACGACTATCGGTTTTTGCCCATCAAACTTAATTATTACAACGATTTTGGCCCAAAATCTAATTATAGTTGAGGGCCAAAAACGTTAATTGTCGAAACTACAGGGGCTGAATTGATTATAGATTATATTTTATATCAAAATAGTTAAACAACTCAAATCTCATTAGACAAAAGCATAATTTTCTCTCTATTCTATCATTTTGAGACTATTTATTTTCGTATTATCATTACTTGAATGACGACAAAACAAAAAAGGACTTTTACGGTAAACCGGTCTTGTCGGTGTGTTTTGACAACAAACCGGGTATTAAATTATAGTATTACCTAGGGGTGTTCACAGTCCAGTTTCAAACTGCGAAACCGCCCAAACCGTTCATCGGTTCGGTTTCACGGTTGGTTTTATTTTCAAACATTCGGTCGGTCGGTGTCAAAAGCTTAAAACCGTAATAAACGGTTTGGTTTACGGTTTTCACAAAAAACTGGACCGAACCGTATATGTGTGTGCACGCGTAAATATAAATATATATACATGTATACGCATGAATATACCGATATATACATATATATGCATATATAGATGTTTACATATGTGTGTATACATATATTAAGTTCTTGATTAATTCGTGATTTTAAAAATAATACATATGGACTTTATGTAAATATCTCATATTGAACTATAAAAGTTTCGTTTGATTCAATTTTATTTTTAGTGGAATCAAAATCCCAAACAGCAAACCAAACCGGAACCAAACCGTTGATAACAATTCGGTTTTTATTTTGAACGGTTCGGTTTACCATCGTCGGCGTATCTAGCAACATATTTACATATAGGGAGATAAATCAAATGTTAACTCATGTTTATTGCGTTAACCAAATAACTAAATCTTATTACTTTTGGGCCTACACTAAAGTAAATTTAAAGGTTGCAGTTTCTCTTTTTTCTAATTAGTGTAAGGCTCACTTACATTAATAAAAAAATAAGAAAAAACATACACCTTTATATATCCCTTAATGTGGGCCCCAAAGTAATAAGATGTAGTTATTTATTTATCGCAATAAGGAAGGGTTAATATTCAAATCATCCCCTATATATATGTATATATATATATTGACACACACATATACATACATACTAGCAAGAAACCCGCGCGATGCTGCGGTGGTAGCCATTTTTTTCATGGTACTTGTTTTCTATTAGTTAATCAATATCTCGGAATATATTGTGTGATGTCGAAAGGAAAATGACTTTATTCATGTTGAGTGCTAACTAAAAAAATGTTATCTGAATGTCCTTTTACTAGCATGTACATCTCGTTTACATGATATATGTCACTATAAAACTAATGTCACATAGACTATTGTACACATGTCATCACCACAATAAAAGTGAAAATTTTCATTATCATTAAAAACAAATTTATTTGCATTAATTGTCTCCAAATTACTATTGTTTTAAATTATAAACTAAACAATAACATATTATTGATTTATTAAAAAAATGAGTACAGCAACTAAATTATTCAAAGTTGTATTAATTTATTATTAAATAATTTCCTTCAATTTTTCATTATTTAAAATATAAAACAAACCTTGATAATAAATTCATTTCTCTTATGTGTTTTATAATAATTAAAAAAATTAATGGATTTTATTTTTAATAAAAATGATCTCATATTTGCAACTAATAAAATTACATATAATATTAAGTCTACATATCATGTGATTTTTACATATAATTATTTTTTAACATTTTATATTATTAAGATTATGTATTACATATTTTGTCAATTTAAAAAACTAGCATGCACAATAATTATAAAAATTTTATAATTATTAAAATTTAAATCTAGAAAACTATAATAATCAACATATTTTGAAGTCACTTTATTTTTGTTACATTTATGTCATTTATGTAACACTCGCTGTAAATGTACGTAACATACATGTAACATGGTTTCTTATTATTAATTTTGTATGTAACTGACTGTTACATAGATGTCACATAAAAGTTACATATATATAATTTTGAATGTCTTTGATATATTTTCTTTTACATATATGTAACACTATGTTACAAATATCTACAATAAGTGTTTCTGGTTGTAAATAAGGTTGCTGGTTGTAAATAAGTATTTGTACCACATCCTAGACTCTGATGTAAACCTTCTGAAGGAAGATGTACGTGTAAAGGCTCAGAAGAAGTAGGTGTCAAACGGGTCTTCTAAAACTTGATGTTTTTGTGTCTTTAAACAAGTATATATTCCGATGTCCTTTTGGGAAGAAGTTAATTTTTTTGGGTTTGTATTATAATGGTAATGTTGACAACAATATTTAATTTTCTAGGAAGCATTATATTACAATTGTTACATGTAAGGTGTTAAGACAATTATTGTAAGATTTTTATGTCTATTTCATGGTTGTTAAAATAAAAAACTATTTTAACGATTTGTAATATTAAGAAAAACGTACATGTAATGTCATTAGAATAGACATGGAAAAAAGTTTATATATTTAGAAGACGTAAACTACATGTAACATTAAATGAAGGGATTTTTTAGTTATATATTCCTGAAGATACACTTTTGTTGTATCTGATAATAGGTATTAGATAAAAAGTTAATGTTGTGAACACAATAATGATGCATGTAATTTCGTTTGAATAGACACAAAAAAAAAGTCATTAACTAAGACGACGTAAAATAGGTGTAACATGGACTAAAAAAACTTTTTTAGATTGAAATTCCAGACGACGTAAAATAGTTGTAACATGGACTGAAAAAACTTATTTAGATTGAAATTCCAGACGACGTAAAATAGATGTAACATGTACTGAAAAAAACTTTTTTAGATTGAAATTTCCGAACTATTTTATTCTAAATTCCTGAACATACACTTTGGTTGTAACTAGTTTCAAGGGTTTTGAAAAAAAAATCAAACTGGGAGAAAATAAAGATATTGTATTAAAAGGTACAAAAGGAAGGTGGACCCCAATAGAAAAAGTGAGTGTACAATATATTGTGTAATTTGATGTGATGACTAAATAAGTACAATAAGTACATATATATATATAGGAGAAGGATCAAATACATATGCTTCTTAACGTACTAAACGTAGGATGGATTTCGGACCCTTTGATCAGACTAATCAATGGTTAAGATTTAGTGGTTCCCACTTTATACAACTTTTTCCACAAAATAAATGTAAAATATAACTGGAAGGGCAAAAGAGGAAACAAACACATTTTATAATGTTACAACAAGTTCCACTCGTTTTTTAAAAATTAAATAACTTTTACATGCTTTATTTTTTTTTAAAAAAAAATACACCATAAAATTGAGAATTTTATTATCTTAAATTTGAGTATAGTATTGTTATAGTTTTTTTAAGTTTATTTTACGTGGTCCGTGATTTTTACGCTTGGTACGTAATTATTGGTACGTGATTATTCAGTTGATCCTTTGATCATGCATGTTAAATGACGGTTTGTGATTTTCATATAACGTGGTCCGTGATTATTGGTCTGTGATTATACAATTTGCCCTTGATTATGTGTGTTAAAATACGGTCTGCGGTTGTTATATAATGTGGTCCGTAATGATTGGTCTGTGATTATCCGATGGTCCGTAATTATGTGTGTTAAATATCAGTCTGTAATTTTATAAATCACGGTCTGTAATTTTATATGGACGATAATACCATTTACCCTAATGACACATGGTGCGTTCATGTGGCTTCCTACGTTTAGCACGTTAACACTAATATGTACGTTAACCGTCCCATATATATATATATATATATATATATATATATATATATATATATATATATATAGTAAACTACACATGAGAAATGGTTTATGTAAAAAAAAACAATAATACTAACAATTGTAAAACAATAAACAACATAATAAACTAGTGATAAACAAGATTACTTTAACAGAAAACAACATCAAACGTTGTTTATACAAACGACTTTTACAAAGCCAGCCACCATTTTAAAATGGGGAGAATATTTAAAAGTTTGAGAAAACAAATGGTTCAAAAAGCATGTGGGAAAAGTAAAAGGTGGGAAAAATTTTAAAAATTAAAATCTCGTAATTTTGAACTGAAATAAAAAATCGTAATTTTGATGTAACAAGTATTCAGCTGTATACAATAAGAAAAAGACGAAAAGATTAATATAGCAATATTTATGATGTGAAATCAAAAAAGGGAATATTTAAAAAGTTGAGGAAAACAAAATTGTGGGAAAATTAAAGGTGGGAAAGTAAAAGGTGGAAATAAAAGGTATTAAATATTTAAAAAATGATCAAATCTTTAGTTTTTTTAGCAGAAATAAAATAACGTAAATTAGATGTAACAATGACGCAAGTTGTATTATGTAAATAAAAGACGAAAATATTCATGTGGGGGAAAATCTGGTGAGAAATGAAAGGGAGAAATTTAAAAACAAATTTACATTGCTTATTATTTTAATTTGATGAGACAATTATGTCCTTCTATTAAATAATTATAGGTATAAAAAATAATGAGGTGGAAAATTGTGGACCAAGTATTGGGTTTGCAAAGTTTCTTTAGCTCACATGGGTTTATATAATATACATGATACATGCCCTATATATATATATAGGAGAAGGATTAAATGTTAACCCTCCCTTATTGCGATAACCCGTTTTAACCCTAGCATTTTTTGCCCGAATCTTTAATTTTTTTCATGATTTTTATTATACATAAATAGGGGGTTTTTTTTGTGTTTTTTGCTAATTCATCACCGTTTAGAAATTATTTACAAGTGTAAGTAAGTGTTACACTTACTTACACTTGTAAATAATTTCTAAACGGTGATGAATTAGCAAAAAACACAAAAAAAACCCCTATTTATGTATAATAAAAACTATTAAAAAAAATTAGCATCAAGATCATGTTTTGAGTCAATTTACCACTAAAAATTAGCAAGTGTCAATACCTTTTTAAGGGTCCAATAATGATCAAATTCAAGTCTTTACACAAGTAGATGGATTAACCTATGAAAATCAAGCCAAAAGCTTTCAATCTTTGACTTTTGATAAACATATACCTGCATTTGACCAAAGAGAATAAATATGATTTCAAGCTTCAATTTGCTCTCATAAACGAACACTTGCAAAATAGATGTTATTAGGTTACTTCTAAACTCAAGAACCCTAATTTTGGTGCCTGAAAAATTAACATACCTTTAATCACTTGAGAGCTTCATGTTTAATGTTCAAAAGCTTCTTCCAAATGTGAGTGCAGCACAGCTTGTTTTCCCCTTCTTTTTTTTCCTCTTCTCTTCTTCTGGCCTCTGATCGCAACTTCTCTTTGATTTTATTTTTTTTCCTTTTGCTTCTGTTCGCTGCTGTGTGTTCTCAAGGATTCCACCCACTTTTGTTTTGTTTTTTTCCCCTCTTGCAACTGATCGAAAGCAGCCAAGCTGCTGTATTTGTTTGGTTTAGATTTCATATTGGGCCCAAAAGCCCATATTATATACGTACGTAAATTGTTCTTTTTTTTTTCTTCTTTTGTTCACGTGAACTTCTATTTCTTTTTTTTTCTTTCATTCTATATATACATACATGCATACAGGGACTTATTTTATTGAGAACCACTAAATATGAAAGAACCAAAGAAACTAATTTTGAACCACATTTTTTAGGGGTATAAAAGTAATTTTCCTTTAAAGTGGAAGAAGTTATTATTTTACCCTTTTAAATAATCACTCTATGTACAAAACTTAAAGCATAATATACAAGTGTAATATGCAGTTCTCAAGTTCCTAACATAAAAGTGGTTCTTAATGGAATACCTCCCCATACAGATATTGGATCCAGTAAGAAGAGATTTTTGCCTAAGAAGGATAAGAAACAATAGAAATTTGACACGTGTCATCATAAAACAGTAATACAGTACAAAAAACGAAATACAGTACAAAAAAAACAAAATCCAGTACAAAAAATCAAAAATCTAGTACAAAAAAAACAGTGCAAAAATAAAATAAAATATAATACAAAAAACAAAAATCTAATACAAAAAACCATAAAAATCTGGTATAAAAAATATCTAACAAATCTAGTACAAAATAAAAATAAAAATCTAGTATAAAAAATAAGATTTTATACCTAAATTATGTGTCACGTGTCAAATTTTTATTAGTTCTCACGCTTCTTAGACAAAAAGTTCTTCTTATTTGATATTTCCCCCATATATATAATAGTCTTGAGATACGAGGTGTTACATGTTTTAATATTTTATTATTTTATATTAAGTTGGTTGAATATTTAATATTAAAAGTTTAAATTAATTAATTAATATGAAATTTATAACTAAACATAATATTATTATTTTTGTGATTTTGTATTTTTTGTTTTTGTTTTAAAGAGTATTTATATCTTAAAAATAATTAATCAATTTAAAACATTTTTTGAAATTTCATTAAAGAAAACGTTTATACAAAACTAAACAAACACTTGGATCGAAATACATTTTTGCTTTTAAAAAAAACATTTTTTATTTACGTTAAAAATGAATTTTTTCTATTACTTTTTTTATAATTATTTTAAAGTATTTTTATAAAATATAAAAAAACTTTTAAAAAAAAATAAAAATAGGTACATAAGAGATTTCTTAAAAAAAATATTTCTGAAAATCTAAAGCTTTCCTATTTGAAAGCATTTACAAAAGTTTAAAGCAATCCTTTCAAATAGAATAAAAAAATAATAAATTAGATTTTAGATAAATCTCCATATAAAACAAAGTTTTTTAAAGTTCTTTCAAAAACTTTTCCATTACCTTTTATATAATTCCTTTTTAAATTCATTCTTTTGTTTATCCAACAATATTAGAAGGGAGAACAATACAAATTTTTAAAAAACACTATTTTAGTTCATAATTTTTCAACACTATTTTGAAAAATAGATTTCCACTAGCACTCTTTTTGAATGGGTACAGCTTTTGATTTGTTGAAAATGGATAAACGTGTGTTAAAAGGCAATGGGTATATTGGCCTAAAGGATTATCGACATAATAATTTGATATTTTTCCTGTTGTATATGACCGACGTCGAAGTACCGATCAAATAAGAGTTAATGAGTGTGTTCCTAGCTACCTTAACTGGTAGGGTTAGTAGGGTGTCAAACCACGAAGAGTTTCGGTGGATGGTGTATCGTTATTTGATTTGACCTAATTTAACTAAACAAGAAATTGTAAAATTGATTTGAAAGTGGTTTGAACTTTGGTAAGAAAACAATCTTGTAACAATTTAACGATGAAAGCAATTGAATTGTAACTTAATTATAAAAACGAATCACACCCGGGATGTGAATTAGAAGGAAAGTAGGAATCTTTATGATTCAATTAAGCAAGACAATCACATAGACATAACTTGTTACTTTTCGGTTGAACGGACATTCATAATTGGAAAACCTAATTTTAGTGATTAATTGATGAAAACCAACTAATGTTAATCTTAGGATATCAATTACCAATATCAATTTGAAAGTAATAACCCAATTGATATTCAATGTTTCACAATTACAACTGAAAAATGATGAACATTCAATCGAATCAGAAAAGCCAAATCGTTCGAGTCAAAAAAAAGCAACATACAAACAATTAAAAAGATAGAAACCCACTATTGTTTGTAGTCAAATACAATTGAATTCATAGAAATCCCTAAACCTAACTAACCATTCACCCGGGCGTGATATCAACGGAGTGGCCTTGCATCTTCGTTCGGTTGTATGCTAACATCAATTCGGAAATCTCCCAGGGGTTTGGAATGGTTAATTGATGAATTCCTAGGCCTTGGAAACCCCCTAGAACCTCCAAAAGTAGTCAAAGTCGAAGATAAGTTGAAACCCTAGGTTCTTGGGCTTAAATAGGTGGCAAAACGGGAAAAATCCGCAAGTTGGGTTGTACCCGGCGTATGATACGCCTCCCACTGGCGTATCATACGCCAGCTCTGACTTCCTGGATAGTTTGGCTCTGTGATACGCCACCAATACGCCATTTTGATACGCCACTTCATGAAAACCTTCATTTTTGGATATTTTGGCCTTCCAAACACCATTCCTCAGCCATCCTTTGATTCTTGGACATCAAACATTCATATTCTTCACCCGAAAACCTACAAATCATCAAAACACACAAACACACCACATTCCATGTATTTAACTCACAATAACGCATCATTACGCACCTAATGTGATAATCAGGTACGAGGAATTACGGCAGCAATGAAATGAGCACATTTGATCGTGTTTAAAATCCGTGTTGAAATGGTCGCCGAAATTGATATGGGATGATAGTATGCGGAAAATGATGAACGTAGGCGAAAACCGTGCGCGAAACGGAGTTACGGATTGTCCGGAATCGCGAAACGAAGTTTCCGTCGAAAAACGGAAGAAATAGCCCTGAGGCGGTACGCCTCAGGTCGAGGGACAAGTCCAGGCGATACGCGCGGGTCCAAAAGTTTCTAGAAGGCCGGTATCATCCGCGCGCTACGCCTAGAGTGGGTGCATGTCGCCAGGCGATACGCCTGGGGTCTAGATCGACGGCAAGTGGATTAAAAGATCAGATTTTCATCATCACCCTCATTCTTATCTTCACAGCGACGAAACCAGCTAACATCTTCGAAAATTCATCATCCAACCCCTCAAATCTCAATTCCAAAGCCTCCGGGACGTTTAGATCGTATCCAGAAGCGTTAAAACAAGTTCTGATCATCATTTCATCCGTTGGAACCCGTCAGATTAGGTAATGGTTCATTTTAAACTTTCTGGTTTGATTATGAATGATTAAATCTTAGTTTTGAACGTAATGATATAGTTAGGGTTGTTGATTATGGCCTAGATGATGGCTAGGATTGATTTTGAATGATAAACTCGAACTGTTAACGGGTAAATCCTTGTTTTGAGCCGTTGTAATGCCCGGTTTGCATGGAATCATAACAATGGTTGTAATGGTTTAAACCATTTGGTTGTGACTATGTATGTGATTAGTTTGAGTAATCTTTAACATGCAACGTGAAAGTTGGGTGTTTTAAACTAATCACAATTATTAACATACTCATTAGAACGATTATCTAATGTTTCTGATAACAGTCAGATTAGTATGTTAAACATGGTTATTAAACCTATTCTAATACGACATTGTGATATTCCATGATATTTGGGTAGTCAATAACAAGGATTAATCATTTCTAAGTCATTAAACTGTCTAGAGACTATCTTAGCAATTACAATCAACAACGTTAGCTATTTGGTTAGTCTGAGATTATACTGATTAATCGAGGGAGTCATCAACTTAGTATTAGGAACCTGAGTCAGTATAGGTTCCTACATTATCATACATTGTATGATATTACATTAAAATATGTAATTAAATACTAAGTATCAATTTGATGACTTTCAAAGCAATGTTCTTGACATTGTACGTTCAGAGAGATTTAATCAGCGAGTTGGAACATTAATAACTTATCAAACATAAACTAAATGCAGAATCATCATATTATCATCGATTTGTGTGATATTCTGCTACTACTGAATTATCAGGTGAGTTTCGTACAACCCCTTTTCTTTTTACTCTTTTATAAACATCGGGGTAGAACTGCTAAACTTTTGAGAACTATATGATATGCATCAATGATATCTGTGTGATTTCATTTGACTTTTGTGGGATTTCATGAGATTTTGCCTGTAGACTGAACTCTATCATGGAACTGAAAGTCCTCATTCTTGAACTGTATCTAGTGAACCCATGTGTGGCCGAACAGAAAACATTAATAGTACTATTGGTTGACACCCCATTCACTGGGAGGATTGCATCTCCCCTTGTGTGAATGTTTGTTATCTGTTTCCTGAACTTCTTAATGGTATGATAGACATTAAGATAATGAGGCACTAAGATATGTACCGACGGGTAATATCTTGAGAACTGAACTAGACGTCCGAAAGGAACTAGATACAGGTCCCATGGTTATCCGGAACTGAACTTTTGAGAACATGCTTATCATATCATATTGTTTAAATTGAACTGTCGAACTCACCAGCTTTGTGCTGACGTTTCAAACTCAAACCTTTTTGCAGGTAAACAGTAATAGCCGGTGAGGATGCACGTTCGGGATATTTGCACTTGTATACTTAATACTGTAATTAAATAAATATAGCTGTAATGTTTTTGTGATTGCGACATCCTTGTAATGTATGTACGTTAAGTTAATCTGTGTGCTTATGATATCGGTTCAAGTAAGTCACACCTCACCCCGGAGACATCACCACTATGCTTCCGCAACCGGTTCGGTGACGTCAGACCAGACACGAGGTGACGAGGGGTGGGGGTGTGACAGGGTGGTATCAGAGCCACAGGTTATAGAGAATTAGGTTGACTTAGAGACCTAGACTATAACCATAGGCTCGAATAGTGACACAGAGAGCACCGACACACTAATAACGAACAAAACTTGCTTTGAATTAAGCCAGGATAATCAGGTGGTACGGATCTCAGTTATGAGTGGCCAGCATAACTGAAATTCGCAACACGTGTGCATTTTAGTTTGATTCAACTCAAGCAGAACATTAATAATAATAGGAACGAATTGTTGATTTAAGATAGGGAGAAGCATCTTATCATGTACATGTTGAATATTGTTATTTAATATTTACTTCATGATACTGATTAAAGATTTTGATTGTACAGCAATGGATGATCAGGGTGAGAGGTATATTTATCAGAGATTCCCCTTTGTGGTGTTGGATGATACTCCGAGTGACAGTTCAGGAGCAGACTCAGATCCTGACGAGGCTTTGTCGGTAGCCTCACAGGCGACACCTGCAGCACCACGTACACCGTCAGCTCCTAGACCAGTTACGCCGCCACCACCAGCACCAGCACATGAACCAGCACCTATGCCATCTCCACCGAGAGTCCCAGCATGGGATGGACTTAGGAGGATGCGGGGACAGGCCCGCAAGACCACTGGATTACCTCCCAGACATCAGATGGCTCAGCGGGATGAGCCTTCAACCGTTCATGAGGTGGGAGAATCCTCTCGCCAAGCAGAGATGAGGGGCCAGGTGCAGCAAGTCGCTCAGGACTTGCAGGGTCTGAGGCTAGAGGTACATCAGCACCATACGCTTCTTGAGGATACTCGTAACATTGTGTTGGAGATTCTCACTTCACATCTGACCCTGATGGAGCAGGTGAATCTCATGGGTATTGACAACCAGGCTTGGAGGATTACCGTTGAGGAGCGTTTTAGTAGGACTTTGAGGCAGAGGATAGTTGCTGCGTTTTGGCAGCAGGTGGAGGTGATGAGGGCAGGTTTAGTGCGAGTTCGAGAGTTTTTGGTTTGGTTGGAGACGGTTAGTTTCGAGACCAGGATGATAGTCCTGGCTGTGACTATGGCTGCTGTGGCCATTATATTTTCTTGTTTATCGTATTTCATACGATGAGTATGTTTGGATGGTTATTTTGGGATCGTCATTGTAAATCTCATTAGTAGTATGCGGATAGGTTGGGGATGTGTGATAGTGTGATTAGTAGTTGTGAGAACGGGACATTTTGATATGGACAGATCCCGAGTTTGTGAGAGGTAGTGTATGAGGTTGTGGTTTAGAGTATCCTGACTTTTGGTTGTATTAAAACTATGAATGTATGAAACTATGGTATTGTAATAATATGGGTGCTTTTGTATGTCTGTTTGTATAATGAACTTTGTGTGTGAACTATAAGTAATTCTTTCTGTGTGAGATCATAACTGTGTATTAATGTATCTATATGAGAACATGTCGAACTAAAATATATATTTCGCTGAAATACAGTACGGGAGCAATACTGTATGTGAATATAACGAACTGAAAAATATATTTTGCTAAAATACAGTACGGGAGCAATACTGTATGCAAATATATCTGTAACTAACGTGCAGTACGAGAGCCATACTGTACGAGAACATGTGTGAACTGAGAACGTGTCTACTTGTGAATGTGTCTGTAATTAACGTACAGTACGAGAGCCATACTGTACGAGAACATGTCTGAACTGAGAACGTGTCTACTTGTGAATGTGTCTGTAACTAAAGTACAGTACGAGAGCCATACTGTACAAGGACATGGCTAATGTTTGTATGAGAACTTAGTGCATGAATTGTGAACATATCAGAGAACTTGTGTGAGAACATAACCTAGTCCTGTATGAACATATATCTAAAAACATGTGTTGCAATGCAATGAGCTGGGTAAGACTCTAACATGTTTTTGAAATAACAGGACTAAGTATAACTACAAACAGTTGTGTGGTCTGTGTGTAATGCGAACATGTCTGGACAGAATCCATGTAGTTATACTATGTTCTCTATAATCATATTTTAATACAAATTTTCAGTGTAACTGAATATGATTGAAATTATGGGAACGAACGGGTTATATATTTAATGTTCTTGACTAACCTGAGTTTATCTGCTTGTGAGCAGAATAATGGCTCCCAAAAGAGGTCGACCGACTAAGAGATCTATCAGGAACATTACTAACCCAGAGCCTGATCAAGTTCCACCAGTAAACACAGAAACGAATCCAGATCCACAGATAAATCGGGACACAGGTACTGATCCACCAGTGAACCCGGGAGCAAACCCTATTCCACTTGCTGGTGCCAGTGGATCCGAATCGAATGAGGCAATGATAGCATGAATCGTGCGCGAACAGTTAACCGCTTGTGGTGTTTTGGTACAACACCAGCCTCATGTTACTACGGGTTCGGGTGGGGGTCCCAATGCTAACGAACATACTGTTACTGGTGGCAACGCAGAAACGCATCATACCACCGGTACAACTACCATTATTCCTGATCCACCTCGACAGGGATGTACTTACAAGTATTTTGCTTCCTGTAACCCTCCTACTTTTACTGGCAAAGAAGGAGCGGCTGGTCTTTTAAGGTGGATCGAGGAGATGGAAACTAAGCTCAAAATCAGTCAGTGTCTGGAGGAGCATAAGGTGTCTTATGCTGCCTGTTCTCTGAAAGACTCAGCTTTAACCTGGTGGAATACCCAGGCTAAGACTTTGGGTGCAGCCACAGTTGATTCGATGGGCTGGAATGATTTCAAAACTCTGATTAGATCAGAGTACTGTCCCATCACTGAAATTCAAAAACTCCAGGAGGAATTCTGGAATCATTCTATGATCGGTGCTGATTGTCTGGCTTACACTGATCGTTTCCATGAACTTACTTGTTTACTTCCCGATATGTTTCCAACGGAAGCAGCTTTAATCGAGAAGTACATTAAGGGTCTGATTCCTCAGATACGAGGAATGGTGACTGCTGCTGAACCTACAACTCTGAAACACACGATTCTTTTGACCACAAAGCTTACCAATGAGGCGGTAAGGAGTGGTACTTTGTCTTTGAAGTCTCAGACGGTCCATAGTAGTAGTGATGTCGGTACCTCGAATGTGTCAAAAGGTACCAAACGAAAATGGTTCGGTAAGAACAAAACAAGGGCTCCGGCTGAAATCAGTCAGAATAAACCAACGGTGAAGAACTATGGTGCGAATGTTCCTGAGAGGAAAGCTTATACTGGGCAGGCGCCCAAATGCAATAAGTGTCCACTCCATCACACGGGACCATGTCCTGTTTGTCTGAACTGTAACAGAGTTGGACATTATGCTAAATATTGCAACTTTCCTGCTCAACCTCGAAATCAAGCACCACGACAAACCACTCAAACCAACCGGTCATGTTACAAATGTGGAAGTCCTGATCATTTCATGCGGAACTGTCCAAACAATAACACCAATCCGGGAACTGAAGCTAGGGGGAGAGCTTTTCAGATTGGTGCTACCGAGGCGAGACATGATGCTAACATTGTGACTGGTACGTTCCTACTCAATAATTTATATGCATCAGTTCTCTTTGATACGGGGGCAGATAAGAGTTTTATCTCTCCTGAATTTGCATCTTTACTTGCATTGCCTGCGGTAGATCTAGAAACTCCTTATGTTATTGAACTTGCTAACGGCAAGTTGATCAAAACTAACAGTGTTATTCAAGGATGTTCCTTGAATTTGAACGATCATCTTTTCAAAATTGATTTACTTCCTATTGAGCTTGGGAGCTTTGATGTCGTTGTGGGCATGGATTGGCTTTCTGATAACTAAGCGGAAGTTGTCTGTCAAAACAAGGTGATCCGTATTCCATTACCTAACGGTAATACACTGATAGTTCAAGGAGAACGAGCTGGTAGAAAACTTGGTATCATATCTTGTATGCGAGCTCAGAAATTTTTAAGAAAAGGCTGTTATGCTTTCCTGGCACATGTGACTGAGCATAATTCTTCACCCAAACAAATCACAGATATTCCAGTAGTCAAGGATTTTCCTGAAGTTTTTCCTGAGGACATATCAGGATTACCCCCAGTGAGACAAGTTGAATTTCGGATTGACTTGATTCCAGGTGCAGCACCTGTTGCTAAAGCCCCGTATCGGCTTGCACCATCCGAAATGCAAGAACTTTCAGGTCAATTGCAAGAACTGTTGGACAAAGGTTTTATCAGACCTAGTTTCTCACCCTGGGAAGCACCAGTCCTTTTTGTGAAAAAGAAGGATGGATCATTCAGGATATGTATTGACTATCGGGAGCTCAATAAATTAACAATCAAAAATCGTTATCCACTACCACGTATAGATGATCTGTTTGATCAACTTCAAGGCGCTACCTACTTTTCAAAAATTGATTTGAGATCCGGATATCATCAGTTGCGAGTATATGAAGATGATGTTCCTAAAACTGCATTTCGAACTCGATATGGGCATTATGAATTTCTAGTAATGCCGTTTGGATTAACGAATGCACCTGCAGTTTTCATGGATCTAATGAATCGGGTATGTAGGCCTTACTTGGATAAGTTTGTGATTGTATTTATCGATGATATTCTTATCTATTCTCGAAGCCAACAAGAACATGCTCAACACTTGAAACTGATCTTAGAACTTTTGGCACGTGAAAAATTATACGCCAAGTTCTCCAAGTGTGAGTTTTGGTTACGAGAAGTGCAATTCCTTGGGCATGTGGTGAATCAAGATGGCATTCAGGTGGATCCCAGTAAGATTAAAGCTGTAGAACAATGGGAAATACCACGAACCCCAACCGAAATCCGTCAATTCTTGGGACTGGCAGGTTATTATCGCAGATTTATCAAGAACTTTTCAAAGATAGCCCTGCCACTAACCACATTGACACAGAAAAATCAACAGTTTATATGGGGTTCTCAACAGGAGGAGGCGTTCCAACTGTTGAAACACAAACTTTGTAACGCACCTATCTTGGCATTACCGGAAGGTATTGATAATTTTACAGTGTACTGTGATGCTTCACGCCAAGGTCTCGGGTGTGTTTTAATGCAGAACGATAAGGTGATTGCTTACGCTTCTCGGCAGTTGAAAGTACACGAGAAGAATTATACCACTCATGATCTAGAACTTGGTGTAGTGGTGTTTGCACTCAAGATTTGGAGACACTATTTGTATGGAACTAAGTGTATTATATACACTGATCACAAAAGTCTTCAACACATTCTAGATCAGAAGATGTTAAACATGCGACAAAGGCGATGGGTAGAACTATTGAACGATTATGATTGTGAAATTCGTTATCACCCAGGCAAGGCGAATGTTGTAGCTGATGCTTTAAGTCGCAAGGAACGAGTCAAGCCTTTACGTGTGAAAGCGTTAGGTATGACTATTCAAACCAGTCTAATTCCTCAAATCAAAGAAGCTCAGCAACAAGCTTTACAAGCAACGAACTATTCTGCTGAGGGACTGAGAGGATTAGATAAGAAACTCGATATCAAAGACGATGGACTGTTGTATTTTAAAGACCGAATGTGGGTTCCTCTATTCGGTAAATCTCGAACAATTATCTTGGATGAGGCGCACAATTCCAGGTATTCTATTCATCCAGGTGCCGATAAAATGTATAAAGATCTTAAAGATTTTTATTGGTGGCCTGGAATGAAGAAACACATCGCAGAATACGTGGGTCGATGCTTAACGTGTCTAAAGGTTAAGGCTGAACATCAACGTCCTTCTGGGTTATTACAACAACCGGAGATTCCCATGTGGAAATGGGATCAGATCTCTATGGATTTTATCACTAAACTACCCAGAACATCGCATAATCATGACTCTATATGGGTTATCGTTGATCGCCTTACTAAATCTGCGCATTTTATACCCATCCGAGAGGACTACTCCATGGATCGACTTGCTAAACTATATGTTAAGGAGATTGTATCTCGACATGGGGTACCAATCTCTATAATTTCGGATAGAGATAGTCGATTTACTTCACGATTTTGGCAAACTCTTCAAAATGCTCTGGGCACGCAAATCAATATGAGCACAGCTTATCATCCGCAAACAGACGGACAAACGGAGCGAACTAATCAAACTCTGGAAGACATGTTGAGAAGCTGTGTGATTGATTTTGGAGGTAGCTGGGATATTCATCTTCCACTTGTTGAATTCTCATACAATAACAGCTACCATACCAGTATTCGATGCGCTCCATTCGAAGCACTTTATGGACGGAAGTGTAGATCACCTATCTGTTGGTCAGAGGTAGGTGAAAGCCAAATCATAGGCCCAGAACTTATTCAGGAAACAACCGATAAGATCGCATTGATTCAAGAACGAATTAAAGCTGCTCGTGATCGACAAAAGAGTTATGCTGATAATCGTCGTAGACCGTTGGAATTTCAAATCGGTGATCTAGTAATGTTGAAAGTTTCACCGTGGAAGGGTATATTCAGATTTGGGAAGAGAGGTAAACTTTCACCAAGATTTTGTAGGACCATTTAAAATTCTTGAACGAATTGGATCAGTAACCTACAGACTTGAATTACCTCCTGAACTCGGTAACATTCATGATGTTTTTCATGTCTCAAATCTGAAGAAGTGCTTAGTTGATGAATCTTTGATCGTACCTCTGAAAGAAATCCAAATTGATGAGAAACTTCAATTCAGAGAAGAACCAGTTGAAGTGATGGATCGAGAGGTGAAGGTATTAAAACGCAGTCGAATACCTATCGTCAAGATTCGATGGAACTCAAAGCGTGGACCTGAATATACGTGGGAACGTG
This sequence comes from Mikania micrantha, assembly GCA_009363875.1. Lineage (NCBI taxonomy): Eukaryota > Viridiplantae > Streptophyta > Magnoliopsida > Asterales > Asteraceae > Mikania > Mikania micrantha. The sequence continues at coordinate 8,933,346 of CM018697.1, read as the reverse complement.
AAGATCAGATGAAACGGAAATACCCACACCTATTCTCATGATCAATTGTTATCCAGTAAGTCTTTCCTAAATTTCGGGACGAAATTTTTCTAACAGGAGGAGACTGTGATAATCAGGTACGAGGAATTACGGCAGCAATGAAATGAGCACATTTGATCGTGTTTAAAATCCGTGTTGAAATGGTCGCCGAAATTGATATGGGATGATAGTATGCGGAAAATGATGAACGTAGGCGAAAACCGTGCGCGAAACGGAGTTACGGATTGTCCGGAATCGCGAAACGAAGTTTCCGTCGAAAAACGGAAGAAATAGCCCTGAGGCGGTACGCCTCAGGTCGAGGGACAAGTCCAGGCGATACGCGCGGGTCCAAAAGTTTCTAGAAGGCCGGTATCATCCGCGCGCTACGCCTAGAGTGGGTGCATGTCGCCAGGCGATACGCCTGGGGTCTAGATCGACGGCAAGTGGATTAAAAGATCAGATTTTCATCATCACCCTCATTCTTATCTTCACAGCGACGAAACCAGCTAACATCTTCGAAAATTCATCATCCAACCCCTCAAATCTCAATTCCAAAGCCTCCGGGACGTTTAGATCGTATCCAGAAGCGTTAAAACAAGTTCTGATCATCATTTCATCCGTTGGAACCCGTCAGATTAGGTAATGGTTCATTTTAAACTTTCTGGTTTGATTATGAATGATTAAATCTTAGTTTTGAACGTAATGATATAGTTAGGGTTGTTGATTATGGCCTAGATGATGGCTAGGATTGATTTTGAATGATAAACTCGAACTGTTAACGGGTAAATCCTTGTTTTGAGCCGTTGTAATGCCCGGTTTGCATGGAATCATAACAATGGTTGTAATGGTTTAAACCATTTGGTTGTGACTATGTATGTGATTAGTTTGAGTAATCTTTAACATGCAACGTGAAAGTTGGGTGTTTTAAACTAATCACAATTATTAACATACTCATTAGAACGATTATCTAATGTTTCTGATAACAGTCAGATTAGTATGTTAAACATGGTTATTAAACCTATTCTAATACGACATTGTGATATTCCATGATATTTGGGTAGTCAATAACAAGGATTAATCATTTCTAAGTCATTAAACTGTCTAGAGACTATCTTAGCAATTACAATCAACAACGTTAGCTATTTGGTTAGTCTGAGATTATACTGATTAATCGAGGGAGTCATCAACTTAGTATTAGGAACCTGAGTCAGTATAGGTTCCTACATTATCATACATTGTATGATATTACATTAAAATATGTAATTAAATACTAAGTATCAATTTGATGACTTTCAAAGCAATGTTCTTGACATTGTACGTTCAGAGAGATTTAATCAGCGAGTTGGAACATTAATAACTTATCAAACATAAACTAAATGCAGAATCATCATATTATCATCGATTTGTGTGATATTCTGCTACTACTGAATTATCAGGTGAGTTTCGTACAACCCCTTTTCTTTTTACTCTTTTATAAACATCGGGGTAGAACTGCTAAACTTTTGAGAACTATATGATATGCATCAATGATATCTGTGTGATTTCATTTGACTTTTGTGGGATTTCATGGGATTTTGTCTGTAGACTGAACTCTATCATGGAACTGAAAGTCCTCATTCTTGAACTGTATCTAGTGAACCCATGTGTGGCCGAACAGAAAACATTAATAGTACTATTGGTTGACACCCCATTCACTGGGAGGATTGCATCTCCCCTTGTGTGAATGTTTGTTATCTGTTTCCTGAACTTCTTAATGGTATGATAGACATTAAGATAATGAGGCACTAAGATATGTACCGACGGGTAATATCTTGAGAACTGAACTAGACGTCCGAAAGGAACTAGATACAGGTCCCATGGTTATCCGGAACTGAACTTTTGAGAACATGCTTATCATATCATATTGTTTAAATTGAACTGTCGAACTCACCAGCTTTGTGCTGACGTTTCAAACTCAAACCTTTTTGCAGGTAAACAATAATAGCCGGTGAGGATGCACGTTCGGGATATTTGCACTTGTATACTTAATACTGTAATTAAATAAATATAGCTGTAATGTTTTTGTGATTGCGACATCCTTGTAATGTATGTACGTTAAGTTAATCTGTGTGCTTATGATATCGGTTCAAGTAAGTCACACCTCACCCCGGAGACATCACCACTATGCTTCCGCAACCGGTTCGGTGACGTCAGACCAGACACGAGGTGACGAGGGGTGGGGGTGTGACACCTAAATCACATTAAATTTCCCATACCATCAGTATACCATAGCAAAAAGAATGTAACCAACTTTTGGTTGTTAAATCTTGTTAGCTATATAGTTAATGATAGTCAATAGGTTTATAGACTAACTCACCTACTTTTTTCATTTGTTAAGTTTTATGTTTGAATTTCTGTCAAAAACAAGACAAGGTTTTTCTTCGGATTTTCTCATATGATGATTTAAATTCGAGTCTGACTCAAAGCATTACACAATTGAAAAGGTTGAAATCCGACACAGAACCTAAAATCGAGTAACATGGTATACCCACTACTAGAAAAAAACTACATTTCTGACGCAAATTTGCGTCGGAAATGGGTCACAAAAGCATGATTCCCGACGGATTTGCGACAAAAATAGGTCATAGGAAAACCCTTGGTCGGAAATGCATTTCCGACGCAATTCCGACGCAAAATGTGACAAAAATACGACAAAACAAATGCATTGGAAGTTCCGACCAATTTCTGACAAAAAGAAATATTTTATAATTACTATAATACGTATATTTGCGACGCAATTCCGAGGGAAATCGTTGCGACGCAATTCCGACGGAAAACTTTGTGACACAATTCCGACGGAAACATATGTGACGCAATTCCGACAAAAAATTGCTACGCAGTTCCGACAAAACATTTTCTGATAATTACGACGAAAATCCGACGAAAGATGTCTAGTGTTTGCTACACAAATCCGACTAAAGATGTCTACTGTTTGCGACGCAATTCCGACGAAACAGTTCTATTTTCCGACAAAACACTTATTTTTTTGGCAAGGTTATTTCATTCTTTTTATAAAAAAACCAATTTCACCCAGATTTTTTTTTGCTAAAATCATTGCAAATAGATATATAAAACATGCCTTAAAAAGGCAATTACAAAGTAACATACAAAACATGATTTGCAAATCAAATTCAATACAATCATCTAAGTATCACAAGTCTCCAAAAGATCATAATTTTTAAATAATACTCAAATTAACATATCTAACTATTAGGACGTTGCATAAATTTCTTCATGAATTCCTTCATTTGTTGTTGCAACTCATGTCGTTCCTGTCGCTCTTTTCGTATTTCTTCTTCTAGCTCCTGCCTTGATCTCCTTTCAACTTCCATTTGAATATCTAAATCATGAATCTACAAATTTAACAAAACATATATATTTAGTACTAGTAGGGAACCCACGCGATGCGGCGGCGGCAACAACAATGACAATATACATGCAGGGTCATTTATGATTAATTTATCAATGTTCTCACAGCATAGATAGTAGAAAACCCATATGATGCAGCGGCGATGACCTCTTTCGAAATCGCTAATTGCAACCATAACAGAACTAACTGCAGCCACAACAGAAGTAAGGAATGGTATGCCTTCCCACTATTGTTTAAATCTTGTAGGCAAACCTTCATGTTCAGACAAGTAAGGAATGGTATTCTTAGTTTTGTATACTGGAATTTGAATGTCATATGCTAGGGCTTGTAGAACCTCTCCACCAAAACTTGTTGAGATTGACTGTGGATCAACATCTGCATGTGCAGAGTCATCCTCTACAATAAATAAATGAAACAATTATAAGAAAAATACAAACAACATTAATCGTAACAACAAAGATCATCAACAATAATAATTTCAATTTAATATAATAACGAAAACAACAGTTATAATTTCAATTAATCCATGCAAGTTCAGAAATAAGTATATCATCAAACAGCATCAAGATACCATCTTCCTCCCCATCATCTTCAGAATCAGCATCTCGGATATAATCAACCCCAAAATAAGCTTTTGACTTGTTTTTGGACAAAAAATTATTGACAACAGCATGTTGTGGCATTGAATTCTAACCAGTGCATTATTTACTACCCAGCCATAGTTCATGTGACAGGCATGTCTCATGAAAGCTCACGGCTAATGACTGACCCATAGTAAGCCATTTGCAAATCACAAACATATCTTGAGTTCATTAGCGATAAAACATTAGCCATAAAAAACTACATAAAAATTGATCAGTCATATTGTTATCATGATTGTAATAAACATGTGATCAACATATTATGAATGTAATATATAAGTGTTCAAGATGGATTACAACAACCTGGGTAACATCATGAGATTCCTTATGCAATCAAGGGTATTTGACATCAACCTGGATTACAACAACCTGGGTAACATAATGATGTCATTGCACCACCACTTTCAGCTGCATCAGCTTCTTCAGCAACTTGTTAATAAAGAATTTCCTACACCGTACAGCCAATAGTATCAAATGACCCTAAAAATTAAATAATCTGAGTTTGAAACTGGCAATGAACATGATGATGATTATGATAATAATAACAATAATAATAGTTTAATTACAACAAAAGAGTGTACCTGTCGACTTATTATCTACAAAAACTTGAAAACTTGTGTTGAAGATGGTATGAAACTAATTATCCATAGCTGTTAAATTAGTACTCTGTTTCAGCAAACTTGATATACTGCACTCCATGAGGACCCAAAATCTAAAATTTAAAACCAACACTGGGGTTAATTAATTTTAAAAACACAAATGGGAAAAAAATCATGTTTTAAACAAACTAAGCACCTACTTCACAACCAAAACACAAAAAAGGTTTCAAATCTTAAATTTGATTCCTTTCAAATTATAACATATCAATATTCATTTGCCATGCATAAAACCCAAATTAGAAGTAGACAATGCTACGTGTAAGCTAGTTTCATGAAAGCATTCTAAATGGTAAGACAATAATTCGTTATTCTCATACCTTGGTTCCACATTTAAAGGCAATATAATGTAGATATTCAGCAGGGGATTCAGCAAAAGTATCACTGCCACCAGTTTCATTATCCAAGGAGCTTTCCTCCCCTTCGTAATAAAATTCCATTAATAAAAAAATGAAAATTTTTTAACCATTCAAGTTTAGTTTGGAACTTTTTAAAAATATTAGTAAATTTAATAAAACTCGCTGACCAAAACAACACATATTTCATTTATAGTATAAGCAAAATGGTGATGTTAACATTTCAAATGTAACATGATGGTCAAAATCAAATCATTTTTAATAAAAAAATTAGGCAGCTTAAATCATTTTACATATTAGGTCTCTTAACAAAATCATGCAAAATCAATTACCTTTCAGTGAGGAATCAGACTATCAACTTTACCTTATGTAGCAAGAAAAGAAAACTCAAAACAAATCCAAAAACCATAGCAACTGGTATCACAAAGAAAACCCAAGAACCAAGCAAAAATTCAACAAATGTCATAGAATATTCCAAAACCAGCTAATCAGACTTAGAAAAGGTTTGCTTCTACAAATAAATTAAATGATGTTATTCAAATGATGTAATTAATAGAACAAATGAAGAAGCAGTCAACCGAATAACTATGAGGTGGTCGTCAACTATAACTCCCTACTTTTCAAACAATAAATAATATGAGGGTTAAGGAATAAAGAATGAGCATACCTGAATTATAAATGATGTTGTGTTTCGATGAATAATAATAAGGCAGATGCTTTGCGACTTTTCTCTCTACCAAAAGCTGTGAGGAACAAAAAAAAAAGAATCATTTTACGATGATATCTCGGTCTAACCATGGTTTATGAAAAACATGTACCTTGATATCAAGCTTGTGAAACAGCTGCAGCTCGCACTGCAAAAGACCAACAGCAAAAGATTGAATTTTTTGTTAAACACTCTTAGCAAATATGTTTCAAGGGTAATCAAGTAATCGTTTACCTTTTAAAGTTATTCTCCCACCACCTTAGCAATTTCATTCTTTAGTTCAAATGCATCATCAACATAACCATCTGCATAACAATACTACCATCATCTTTGAATTCTATTGGTTCAGATCCTTCTCGATACTGTAAAATGGTTTCTATTTTTTGGCCTTTTCGTGTCATATATGAATCTCTTATGACAACCGTAGGTCGAGTTGAAGATATTTTCTAATTGCTAATTTTAACACCGTGCTTTTAAACAAAATCAAGTTTCAAAATTCCAAATAAGATAACAAAATATAATCATTGAACATAAACACGTTTAAGAAGCAAGGTCTACCAAAATAAAATCAAAATACAGAAACCGTAAACAATGAACAGAAACATGATTCAAACTATGAAGTAGTGAGGATGAACATAATCTAACCTTCAAAAGGGAATGAAGAAATCGAGCAATGGCAGGTTTTAGGTCATTTGAGGGTCTTTCATATATGGTTACAGTTGCAAAGATTGTCACTGACATCCACAGAGGTACTCAGAGACCGACCGGAGTTGAAGTTTCGATCCGAAAGTGTGTGGCCGGAGGGGTGTGTGTGTGTCAACGAACCACCACATCCGTCCCTAACAGGACTTGAATTTTGAAACTCACGACTCCTTCCTCTAATTTTAGGGTTTTAGCTGTGAAGGACGGTGTTTGAATTTTGAAATCAGAGGAGGATTTCGAGTAAATGAGATGCTTTATGGATAGTATGTTAGAATTGAAGCTGAGAATGGTATAACATTTTCTAGGGAGAAGGAAAGTAAAAACAAGAGTTTCAATCTTAAATTAAGAATAAAGCCAATACAGGTATGGATTGAAGCATAAATTGGTTGTACCACAAGCTTATAAGGTTGTATTTTTCTTAAATTTAAGACCTTGATTTTTATCTCACCAATCTATATCCTTTAATAAATGACTAACATTTCATGCCACGTGTCAATACATGGTATCTTCTCCTAAAATTTTTCCCGCCCAAGTTTCTCAAGTTCACTTCTCAAACTTCTTCTGTCTCTCCAGTTTCCCCAAAAAAAAAACCCAGATCCATTCTCTCAAAATTCGCTTCCTCCTCCGCCGATTCCGAGCTCCGAAACTACAATCCGTCGGTTTTTCTTTCATTCCTTGGTTACCTGCAACAACGCCCCAACAAATCCGGCCAAGAATCCGATCTTCAAATACCCTAGGCTAAAACCCTATTTTAATCTTTAAAAACCTTCGCAAAAACCCTCTGGTTTACATCCTTTTCTCCAAGAATATGGGGAACACACTAAAGAAGCAGCGATGATGGAGAATTTGAGACCAATGGCGTTCAAGGAATCCGAGTGCTAAAGAAGCAGCCATGGCCCCATTGAAATCTGTAATAAAATGGTAAGTAGTTCTATCCCAGACTTACCCAATTCCACAAATTCGAAATTTCATTGATTATCAACTGAATCTTTGTATGATTTTGAGAATTTTAATTTGATGTTTGAAGGTTAATTGAGGCTTTCTCATGAACAAGTACCAGAACACTATAGTGATAAGTAGAAGAGCTTAACTTACAGTAAGTATTAGATGCAAAAACTTTCTAGGGTTTACTTCAAACATCATATGGTTATCCTTTAAATTGAAAACACAATCTCATTTGCAAGGTAAATGCAACATTCTTTTGTTTTTTCCGAGCTCAAAAGCTAATATGTATAATTGAAAATATGTTTATGGCCAATATACAAATGAACCTGCACGTTTAGGCTAATTTAATGGTTTACATACATTTTTTTTATTAAAAGCAAGTATAAGCTTTGGAGCAGAAGGAAATAAAGACAAAAAAAAAATAGTGTTTTGTGGTTGTTTGCTCCATCTTTTAATCTATAAGTAATCCTCTTTTTTTAGACAAAATGTTTATTTCATAAACTGATTATTTGTTTAAATATGTTAAAAGTAATTATGATTATTGAATCTGGTCAAAGTGCACACTATACTTTTTAATATGATTACGTCTTTAGAGAGCCACCCCTTAATCGTGTACATAATTAGTGACTACTAATTTCATTATTTTCAACATTCTGTAGGTTATTGCCCTTCATTTTTAACCACCCCTTAATCGTATACGTAATTAGTGACTACTAATTTTATTATTTTCAGCGTTCTTTATGTTATTGTCCTTCATTTTTCAAGAGAGAAACTCATCATAGCTCCATCTCGACAGGAAAAAAAAGTGAAAGGCCAATAGGTGAGCATTGGTATATTTAGCATTTGTTTCAGTAAAATATGTAGGTAATTAGGTGACTCTGTTAGAGGTATGAATATGAACCCACTTACTTGCAAATAATAACAATGATCATGAGACTAAATTTCAATAAGATCTTATGTAACTTTTACATATGTAACATAGTGTTTGAAAATGTTCCAAATAATCACCTTTTGTCTCACAATATTATCTAAAAAAAATAATTTTGAAAAGAAAACAAAATAATAGTGATGAATATCTCACCATTGCATATAAAAGGTGTCATAAAGAATAAATATAGCATTTGAAGACGACTTAAGATATGTGCTTTCTTACCCAAGAAATTATACTACCTGAAAAAGAATGCAACTTTTTTCCAGTTAACGTTTTTACGCAGTTAAACCAATACTCTATTCAAACAATTCAAAACTTCCACAACTAACAAATCTTTTGTATAATGCATTTGTTTTGTTTCAATTAGATAACTTAACTTTGATTTATGTTCTAAAACTAGATAAAAACCTAAATAGCAGGTAATTTTGGTTCATTTAAATGTATTTTGGTGTATTTTTGTCAATTTAGACTTTATAAGTGAACTTCTAGATGAATTTAGGACCGGTTTGAAGGTTTAAGATGCATTATAGACCCATTTGGGCGCTTTGTGTTTTTTTATAATCAACAAAATATTTTTATAATTTTTTAAAAATGTTCCCAAATTTTTTAAATTTTTTTAAATTTTGCAATTTTTAAAAAATTTTGAGATGTTTTTCAAATTTCATGTTATTTCTATGTCATCATACAATACAAATATAAAAAATTTATGGTTACAAATTATATAGGTCATATATCTAGGATTGAAACTTAAAATAAACTTAAGTTATCTAATTGAAACAAAACAAAGTTTGAATAACTTGGCTAAAACAAAATTGGAACTTGGTTATGTTTTCATATAATTACCCCTTATTAAAATTGTATACAAATTTGAGATTTATATCGTTTTTATTAAACAATCCGTGTACTACACGGGTAACTAATCTAGTATTCATTATATAATAGTAAAGATTAGAATTCAACAAAACATTTATATTAAGTACAAAGAGATGCCAACCCGTTGGCCACCAAAACCCACAACCAGCCCATCAAAAGCAACAAAAATATTGTAGCCCACTCAACCAAACCACCAAAAAACTCATGCAATTAAAATAAGCCACCCAAAGCTTCATGAAAAAAATGCATTATAGCATCAAATAACTGTGGGTTATTGTGGGGTCAAGAGGTTTGGTTTGTTGACCGAAATGGTGGTGAAATTCAGTTGTGGTGATTTAATTATGGGTCATCAAATGGTTTCCGACCGGACATTCTTGCTTCTAGTTCTGTTGACTTTCTGCTGGGTCAACTACTAGAAAAATATTAATTCCTATATTGTCACTCTTGCTACTGTTGGCACGGTATGACAGCTTAAAGATAACACCATTAGTTATGGACCAGATTTCAGTTAATCAAAAAAACTTAAGGTCTTAGACACTTAAACAATTAAACAATTGAAATATACCAATGATCATTTTGCCCCTGCAGGTCCTAGACACTTAAAGATAACACCATTAGTTATGGACTTTATCTAACTAATGTTTTAAGCAACACACTACATAGATACCATAGACACAATAAGTTTCTGGCCCATTTGACCCATTAAGACAACTACTAACTTATTATATGTGTCTTGGTTTCCACAGATTTCGGTGTATTTCTTCATATTTACTAGTTATTCTAGTTTGTAAACTATTTTACAAACATACGTAGACCAGGTTAGTAATTGCGTTAAAAACTACTTGTAAATACTTTATTCTCCTGTTGATCTATGGTGGCTGAAAGAAGTAACCAGCAGCAACGCTGTTGTTGAGGGCTTTATATCAGTGGCAAAATGTTAAATAGGATGATAAATCAAAGAACTTGACAAAATATGTAATCTATTTCAAACACAGAAATGATAAATCAAACAAAACCTAACAGTTATATACCAAACACTAACCGATCAATTTCATATGTATGAAAAACATTTCGAACCTTGGTAGCCGACAGAGACGGTGGTTGTATATGGATGTTGCTCAGATGTCGTTAGGGATGTGGCCGACGGAAGTTGCTCACATGGATCTGACCGGAGACGTTGAACTCATCAGATGTTGCAACGATGCGACGGCGATTACAGAGAGATGCCAAAGAGGGAACGTGTTTTATGAATCTAGGGTTTGAAGTTGGGTTTCAAGTATATGGTTATATTATTAATAAAAAAGTAATATATTTAATTTAAATTCAAAATTGGTTTAAATGGTTTAACCAAATAACAAAAGAAACCGAATCACTAATATATATAAAATCCGCTGACCAAACTGAAAACCTGTTTCGTTATTCAGATATGGGGTGTTTACGGTACGGTTTTTAGGTAGAAGCGTTATCAACATTTTGGCTCATGTTTGATTCCACGGTTTGAGCTTTTCAGCCCCTAAACATAAAAACTGGGTCAAACTGAACCGTTATAATAAAAATCTAACCAAACCGAATGGTTATCAACGGTTTGATTTTACGGTTGAGCTTTTGAGCCCGCTAAAAATAAAACGAGTCAGACTAAACCGTTTTACTGTTTGAACCAAGTTAATTACAACAAACCTAAATGTATCTTTTAAATAACGCTTAAATCATAAACAAAATATATATACACATATATACAACACAAACATGTATATACACACACACATATATATGTATGTATGAATGTACACACATACGGTTCGGTCCAGTTTTTTACGACCAGCTTTTGATGAAAATCGTAAACCAAACCGTTCATTATGGTTTCAAACTTTTGAAACCGACAGACCAAATATTTGAAAAAAAACGACCATAAAACATAATTGACGACCGGGTTGGGCGGTTTCACGGATTAAAACCGGACCGTGAACACCCATAATTCGGATTCAGTTAGGAACCGAAGGGAAAACCAAATTCACAATTTATTTTTTTTGTTGTGGATAGGATTCAGTTTGTTTATGGCTAGATTGTTATGTGACCTACCACTAAATCTAAATTTTTCACACCTATTTGAACTTGAAACTTCCAAAATAGTAACTATAGCATAATACATCTTTGTTTCTCCCGCTAGTTTTCGTGGACATGGCGATGGAAACGAGCTTTAACAAACATGGTTGAAATAAGGGAATTCTCCTAGATTTCAAACCTAATTAGTGACACTGCTACAATGATGTCTAAAATAATTGGAAATGAGATGGGAGTCAAGACTCCTTTACGGACCAACATATCAAATACCTCAGTCATATGACACTAACTGGATCCCTAAGAAGGTGAACATTTTCGGTTTGAGAGTTGAACAAAACTGCATCCCAACGGTGGATAATATACAAGGATGCATATACAAGTGAACTAAGATAGTTGTAAACAGTGTGAGCGAGCCTGAATCAGTCTATCATATTTTCATTAGATACAAAATAACTAATATGATGTAGGATTTCATCATGTACTTGGTGTGAGATTCCACCCATATTAAATAGTTTTCTTTTGATCAAAAAAAAAAACAAATGAAACCTAGATTAGACTCGATGATATTTTTATGTTTCTTTGCAACAAAACATTTTAATAATTATATAATTTTTTTTGTTGGAAATTTGTAGTAAGATACAACATATTTGCAACGAAATTTTTTTATTAATTATATTATATTTTTTGTCTGAAATTCGTAGCAAGTTGCGACAAATTTGTGACAAAATATCTTATTAATTAAATTACATTAAATTTTTTTCGTCGGAAATTTATAGCACGTTGCGACACATTTGCGACGAAATATTTATTAATTGTTGTAAATTTTTTGTGTCGGAAATCTGTAGCAATATGCAACGCATTTGCGACGAAAAATTTTATTAATTAGATTTAAATTTTGTGTGTCGGAAATTCGTAGCATTTTGCGACGCATTTGTGACCAACAATTTACTAAATTAAATTTATTTTTTTTTGGTCGGAAATTCGTAGTAAGTTGCGACACATTTGCGACAAAAAAAATTATTAATTTTATTAAATTTTTTGTGTCGGAAATTTGTAGTAAATTGTGACGCATTTGTGACGAACCTTAGAATATTTTTAGTTCAATCTCTTTGGTCAGTATATTGTCGGAAATCTGTAGCAATTTGTGACAAAAAAATTTGCGTAGCAAATTTTTGTAGGAAAAATCATGTTTTTCTAGTAGTGACCAAACAATGTTAAAAAAACTTATATAGTTAATAATATAAAATTATTTAATCAACTTTTAAACCTTATTAGGAACGTTTGTGTGCAATTGATGCAACTAGAGTGTGAACGTCAGTTTGTGAAAACTCGAGATCAAATAAATAAAAACTCGAATAAGTTGAGCTTAAACAAGTCCAGGACCTAGCACAAGCGCTAAAATATGAGTTGTTTACTACTTTAAATATCGAGTTCGAGCTTCACATGTCTAGCTCGAGCCAACTCCCGAACCTAAACAAATTTTTTATTTATATAAATAAATATGATAATATTTAATGAAATCATATATATCTTACACCTGTTACAATTATAAGTCATTTACTTTTTGTTTTTGTCGTCTCTTTCTCCTAGTTAATTATTAACACATGTAATTCATTATATATTTTGGATTATGAAGATAGATAATAATTAATATTCTATTAAACAAATGAATTTATTATGATATTATATTTTATATCAGATATAATGCTTGGTTTTATTCAACCAATGCAATAGACATATTTTTAAAAACAAATCTATTTTTTACTATGCATATAATATTTATTTATTAATCCGTGTAATAGATAAGATTCTAACTTAGTTATGATAACATTAAAAGTGTATATATATATATATAAGAAAATTAATTAATTAATTAATAATTAAAAAGCGTAGCCGAGCTCAAGCTTTAAAATTTTTTTACGAGCTCAGCTCGATCTTTAAAAATAAATTTCTAAACAAGCCAAGCTCAAACTTGAGCTTAGACTCTCTTAAGTCCAAACGATCCGAGCCCGAGTCTTAGCGATCAGGCTCGACTCGTTTACATCCCTAGCTACAACATTGACGGAGCTTGAATGGAAAAATGGAGGGCGAAGAAAACGGACGGGGCTGAAAAATTTTTAGGAAGAAAGCGAAGGTGACCGAAGTATTTTTTAGGGATAAACATAGGTGACCGAAAGATTTTCTGATAAAATACTACTAAATTGACCCTTATGACTGAAAAATAGGAGGCCGAGGCACCCCGGACCCTTCTTAAGCAGATCGAGTTGACGACAAAAAACAACCTACACAAGTCAACATTTGTTGACAATCACATGCTATATGGACCCAAACATGCTACTTCTCCGTGTGGCCACGAGATCTTTGAAGACTTTGAGCGATTAATCTGCTAGTTTAGTGGGTCCATCTTATTCTAAGTAAACGTAGACGTCCACATTCAAAAAAATAAACAATAAATAAATAAAAAATAATTATACTTATTATTATTATTATAAAAAAGATCGGTTATGGTTACTTAATGAGTTAATGGTGAGTTTCTACATTCCCATTCCTATATTACAAAATCCATTTTGTGATAAGCCACATACGATCTGCCTCTCCTTACTTTGAACCAATATCCTACTCCAAAATGGAAACAAATTTTCTTGTTATTTTTATTTTCATACTCTTGCAAAGATTAATTGTAGCAACCAACAATACCATGATGTTGTCTTCTTCAAATACAACATGCATCAAAGAGGAGCGTGAATCGCTCCTTCGGCTCAAACAAAGCCTCGCGAACTCACTAAATCGTCTGTCAACATGGAGCGGAGTCGAATGTTGTGAATGGCAGGGAGTCGAGTGTGACAAGCAAATCGGTCACGTTGTCAAACTTGATCTTCGAAACACGTTTCCCTTCGTCGACAAGGCTTTATTCAATGGCAACCAGCTCGGCGGTGAGTTAAATCCTTCCTTACTAAATTTGAAGCATTTGCGTTACTTGGACTTGAGCATGAATAATCTATCGGGAAACATTCCTAAATTCTTAGGATCGTTTGAACGTTTGGAATACCTTAACTTGTCATGGTCCGGTTTAGGCGGAGTAGTTCCTCATCATCTTGGAAATCTCTCAAGGTTGCAAGTTCTTGATCTTAATGTTCATCGTGTCTTAGACAGATACGGGCTACATTCACCATATTTTGATGATTCTTTTTTGGTTGTCGACGATTTGCAATGGGTGTCTTCGTTATCGTCGTTGTATCACTTGGATTTATCAGGAACAACGATCGGTAATGACATTGATTGGTTCCATCCAGTTAACAAGCTAACTTCTTTGCTTAACTTGAAGTTAGCTTCATGTGATATCACTATCGACTCGATAAAATTCATCAATTTCACATCTCTTAACTCACTAGATCTCTCTTACAATGACATCGACTCCACCATTCCTATATGGTTATCCAATCTTACTAGTCTCACACATCTACATCTCAAAGATAACTCTTTCCATGGTCCAATTCCAGATTTTCTTGGAAAGATGATCACTCTCGCTTCAATCGGCCTCTCGGAGAACTATTTTATTAACTCGATACCCGATCTGTTTTCAAATTTGAGCAGTCTAGTTTATCTAGATCTTAGCGCGAATAAGTTCAATGGCTCGTTTCCTCCGGATATGAAGCTATGCAATTTGGGCGTTCTTGATCTGTCATGGAATCAATATACCGAAGACCTTGCGGATTTCGTTGGCAACATGTCGGATTGCATGCTAAACAGTTTAAAGGTTCTTATTTTTGAAAACAACATGTTCAAGGGAAGAGTTCCAAGTAAGCTTGGAGACTTTACAAAACTTGAGCACCTTCTCCTTTCAGTTAATACATTGGATGGTCCTATACCTCCATCGCTCGGCGGCCTATCATCTCTACGAGAGCTCGAGTTTTTTTATAACCAGTTAAACGGAGCCATACCCGCAAGCCTCGGAAGGCTTTCGAAGCTGGAAATCCTGGATTTGAGTTCTAATAAGCTGAGTGGGATCATACCCGCAAGTCTTGGGCTACTCTCTAGTGTTGAAAAGCTAGATCTTTCGGTTAACAAACTGAGTGGGAACATACCCACAAGCTTTGGGCTCCTCTCAAGGCTAGAAAAGTTGTATCTTTTTCGTAATGAACTGAGTGAAAACATCCCTGTGAGTCTTGGGCAGCTTTCAAAGATCACACATCTGGATGTTTCCTATAATTCGTTGGATGGAACTATTTTTGAAGCTCACTTAACCAATTTGAAGAGCCTAAGTTTCTTGTATTTGTCTTCAAATTGGCTATCTTTTAATATCAGCACTCAATGGGTTCCTCCCTTCCAACTGAAGCGATTTGAGGCAAGCTCTTGCAACATCGGACCCCGGTTCCCAAACTGGCTTCAAACACAAACTAATCTTTCGGTGTTAGACCTTTCTAACTCGAGCATCAAAGATACGATACCAGAATGGTTCGAGAACTTCTCGTTTCGTTGTGACGTCGTGCTTTTATCACACAACCAGATCAGTGGCAAACTGCCACCATTTCATGGCTCAACTACAGACAGGATCCTGATGCTGAACTCGAACAAATTCGAGGGGCGGTTCACTTCATTTCCGTCCAATTTGCAGTTACTGGATGTTTCAGATAACTTACTCTCAGGACAAGTTCCTCACACCGATGGAACCATGAACCCAAGTCTGGAAGTTATTAATCTTTCGAAAAACCGATTCACAGGAAGCATTCCGGTACACTTGTGCAAGGTTCTTAGTATCAATGTTTTGGATTTATCACAAAACAAGTTTTCTGGGAGGTTTCCTGAGTGCATAGAGAATTTGATTAGTTTGCAAGTGATAGATCTTTCAAATAACACCATCGCCGGTGTCGTTCCAAGCTTATTGGGATCTCTTACACAACTCAAGTCATTGCACCTGCACAACAACAGATTTGAGGGTAATCTTCCACTGTCTTTACAGAATTTGACAGGGTTGGTGACAATGGATTTTGGGTACAATCTTTTAACAGGTAGGATCCCTTTTTGGAATGGAGAAAATCTATCAAACCTTAGAATCTTGAATCTTCAATCAAACAAGTTAACGGGAAAGATTCCGTTGCAACTCTGTCAACTCAATGGCCTTCTGCAGTTAAACTTGGCATTGAATAACATAACTGGGACGATCCCTCGTTGCTTCGGGAACTTTAGTTTTATGACGATGATCAGCGATCAAGTTAAATTCGTATACACCGTTAGTAACTATGAAGAAAACATTTTGGCTTCCACAAAGGGAATCCAGTTGGTGTATACAAAGACAATACAATATTTCACATCCTTAGACCTCTCAACCAACAACATTACAGGAGAGATTCCAGACGTTTTGATGAATCTTAAGGGGTTGAAGAACTTGAATCTTTCAAGAAACCAACTCAAAGGACAGATTCCTAGGACAATTGGGAATCTAAGTCAAATGGAATCTTTAGATTTGTCAATGAACATGTTGTCTGGTCGGATTCCTCAAAGTTTGGCTAGCTTGAACTTTCTAAGCTTCTTGAATCTGTCGTTCAACAACTTATCCGGTGCAATTCCGGATGGAAAACAGCTCCAGACCCTGACTGAACCCTTTATTTATGAAGGGAATGAAGGACTATGTGGACCACCTGTGTCAAGGAGCTGCAATGGAGGAACCGGTTCATCATATTATCATGCTGATGAAGATGAAGCTCAAGATGATGATGATGATGAAGGCTTATGGTTTTATGTTGGTATGGGTCCAGGATTCGTTGTTGGATTTGTGGGACTGCTTGGGAGTTTGCATTTTATCAAGAGGTGGAGGGTGGCTTACTTTGAGATGCTTGAAAATGTTTACCGTTGGGTAAAAACAAAATGAAGTTGCACAATGTTTATTGGTGTTGAATGTTGATTCTGTGCATTTTCAAGATTTTTTTGGGTTTATTTTGGCTTTTAATTTAGTTTATGAATTATTTTGGACATTTGTAAATCTAAAAACAGATTAGGATGAGTCAAAGCAAAATAAAAAAATTACAATACAAGTCAAAATAAGTTATTTAACTTAAAACTGAAAATGTGAAAACAAGTATTTTTTTTTCTATCGCTAATAAGTGTATACATATATAGTCTAATTTCATCACATGCTCACATCCATGCACATATGTGTATCGAAAAACACTAGTACCTCAAAAGCATAACTAGTCTTTTGGAAGCATTATATTCTTTGATACTTGTATTATATCCAAACTATAGACATACTTTTAGAGGGAGCCTTTACAAGTGTTCAACCCAATCTTGTAAAAAAAAAAAAACAATTGTTATTTGAAAGTTTTAGGTTGTCTATCGAAAGCATTTGGTGTTGGAAAGTTGTCTTTCTGTGATAAGCATATTTTCTTTCAAAAGATTTTTTTTTGAAAACTTGATTGGTTTCAAGTCTATGCATAGTGGGTGAGCCGTTGGCTCGGCAGGGGCTTGATTTTGGGCAGGGATTAATGGGAACACTGCCCCCTCCCCTGGCGGCTTCCAATTCCCTATTTGAACGGCCCCCGCTCCCTGCATTCTCCTCTCATTTGTGATTGGTGGGGAATGTTTTTCTGTGGGGATATGGTAATGATGCGGTAAAGTGAGACATGTTTTTTTGGAGAAATAACCACTGTGGGGTTTTAAGGTGTTCAGTAGGGTGATGATGTGGCAGAAAATTTCGGTGAGGAAGGGTTTCAATGAAATGAACATTGTGGATAGTCTAAGAAAGCTTTTGAATTGTCTTCTAAAGCTTCAGTTACTTGGGATAAATCAAGACTAAATGCTTTTTTTTTCGTCAAACGCCAACTTTAGATATCCTTACATTTAGATTACATACAATCACAACAAGATACTATAGTCAGGTTGATCCTAAGAATTGAAGTATATGTACAACGAGTCAAAAGAAAAGGTCTCTACTGAATTGTAAATTTATGTATATTTGATTTTATATTTTTAAATATATATAATGTAAAAAAAATTAGAAAAATTTTGTGCCCCTAAAAAAAATAGGCAAGGTGGGTTGACCATGCCCAAAGTCACGTTTATCTTGGCTAAATTAAAGGAAACTACTTTCCGACAATTTTTAAACTATTGTAACAGCCCACTCATATCAGCCCAACAAAATTATAACGAGAATTGTTTCCACTAAAAAATTTCTATAATTCAAACAAGAAGTGTGCTTCCATTAAAAAAATTGAACTTAAAAAAAACATAGTTTTTGACATATGCGATTTTTAAACGATGATATTTCTAATTTATATTCCGTTTTGATGGAAAAGGTAAGTTTTTTTTTCATGTTGGTGGAAAATTAATCATCAAAATGAGTTATTTGTAAAATTATTTACTAAAATTGGTTTTTATTATTTGTTTTTTATTTTAAACTAATTTATTATATTTTTTTAATTCAATCAACATATTATCATATTTATGTGGTTTTTTTAAATAAACTAATTATGATTATATGTTAATTGAATTAATAAATTCATAATAAATCAGTTAAAAAAACAAAAAATATATATTTATTTTGTTAAATATTCATAATAAAGAAAGGTACGATGAGTTGCTCATGCCTCATGGAATTTAAAAACCAATAGTTTATATGAAGATCCCCTATAGAAAAGCGACACGTAGCACCATAGATCAATGTGATCTAACACTTCAAGTACAATAATAATTTTTTGGAACACCAAAAAAGATGGAGACAATAACTAAACAATGACCCCTCACCAATCAATCCCTGACAAGAAAACTCAACAAAACAAGTAATTAATTAATTAATTACTATATTATTAATAAAAGCATTTTGCAATATTCTAGTTCATAACTAATGAAACAGTAACTTTGCAGCCAATGATCAAACGACTTTTAAACAAACGCTGATTTTTACAAACGCTGTGCTACTCATTGGCTGCAATGTTTTTTTAAAAGCAAACGTTCGATCATCAGGGATCACTCTATCAAATATATCACCTTTCCGTTCAAATAACATAGCGTGGTAACATGACTCACCCGCCCAGGTTTGCACAGAAAAAACCTACAACTAAGAAAACTCTCTTCCTCAACCTAACGTAATATTTGTTTTATGTGAAACTTCAATTCAAGAACTCTTTTAAGATTTTAAGAGAAGTTAAAAAGGTTGCAAGGTTTAACATTAACCATTATCCACTAGACACTACATTAAGGCTTGTTAGGGTGTGAAAAAAACAAACAAAAACTAAATTTGTTTGATAACCAAAAACCGAACCAAATTGTGAATTTGTTGTAGTTTAGATACTTAACCGTATTTTTCTATTCGGTTAAGATATGTTTATTTTTTTGAATTCAATTAATTATAAATATTGAGTTCAGTGTGTTAGGTTTATTCTATTTATATATTTTAAATTTGGCTTATTTGGTCGAATTTGTTTTGCTTAGATAAATTCTCAATCTAGATCATATAAGTTAACAAAAATGCTCAAATACATCAATACAAAATAAATTCAATAAATTAAAAATCGAACCATTCAACATCCTTATTGTTGACACATCCCAAATTAGAAAAAGGTCCACAAATTTCAAATTCACCTTAAGCCCATAAAATAGTTGAGTTATATTCAAGCAACAACACTAATATAACAAGAATTTGTTCCAGTAAAGCTCCTTAGCTTTTGTTTAGTGGTTTTTTAATGATCATTAAGATATTATCTCTTAATGTATCATATTCTCTTAATGATTAAAAACCTTAAGTTTGGATGGTTATGAGGTAGTCTTTTAACCGTTTAGACTTAAGCCTAGCTCTTAACCATTAAGAGGCTATCAATTATTAAAAGATAATCGCTTGATGATCATTAAAAGACTACCTAAGAGGCTAAGAGTCCGTTATTGATGTTAATAGAAACCCGTTTTAAGAAAGGTTTTTTTTTTTAAAAAAAAAAAAAAACAAGTCTAGTTAAAACGTGATAATATGTTAAAGATGGGCTCGTCAAAAGTTTAAATCAAAGCGGAGTTTGGGTTTAAATAAGCAAATTATAAATAGCCCCAATTAACACAATAATTAATATAAAAAAATATGATCAAAGTAAATTTAACCCCAATTGCACAATCTAACCATCCTTTGAGACTTATTTCGTTTTAATGTTTATTGATTCTCTTGCTCTATGAAGATGTATTAACTGGAACAATCAAGGACGAATTTCCGATTAACAAATCTCTATGTCATCATCCCTTATTGAGTTCAGCAATGTCAATGTACTTTCTCTTGTTAGGGAAGATGATTTCAGGGTTTTTTGTGTGTGTAATGATTTCTTTCGGGGAATGAGAGAGAGATCCCTCTCCTGCCTTTGCCCCTATACATATATATGTAGTGTAGTGGGTCTCTCATATATGTTTGTTAGGATAGTGAGGGTAATTCCCTTCTTTCGAGGCCCGCCGTTAACCTTTTTATCATTCATTTTTGTCTCTTCCCATTTCTTCATTTGCATGTCCCTAGAAAACGCATTTGTTGAATATCTTCGGAATTATATTTGTACGTTGGTGCGCATGCATTTGTCTAAATGCTAATTATGCGCTATTTTATATGTAAAGTCAGAAGAGCGATCCTATGTCACGTCTTCACTCTCGTAACACCAACTTAACAAATCGACAATCCTTTGAGCCTCCTGCCTCGTTTAAGTGTTCGTTAATCCTCTAGAGTCTCATAACCCTCATTGATCACCACTTTAACCATCGTTTTCTTTTGTTTTAGTGTTTATTAGAATACGTTTGTTCTTTAACTTTAAGATCAGTAGTTCAGATTCCACCAAAAACAATTCAATATAAAAATTTGTTGTTCAACAAAAAATAATCAAATGTAAGATTGGCTTTACCAACTTCTTGTGCTAATTCGCTTATTGCATGCTGTAAATTAAGCAATTTATATAAAACTTTTTATTATCTTCAACGTTCTTTTAGTTGTATTTATAATGGTTTAATTTAAAAATAAAAAGTAAAGGATTATAATCAGTTGATCAAGAAAAGTATAAAAAAAATACAAAATAATACTCATATATTACTTAAAAATAAAGAATAAAAGGAAAAAACAACTATTTATATAAATATTTTTCAAATCATCTGTGTTGATAATACCTTTACATTGATACCATTAAAAAATAACCACACGATACATTAGGTAAAGTTGCATGAGAAAAAAAATTAATTAAAGATAGAGGGAGCAAATTAAATCTCTCAAATACTTAACGTAATTTTTTTAGGACCAGAGAGCACTCGGGTCGGTGGTCTTGTTGAGAAAATGTCACTAGACCGAACCGGACCGGACCGGACCAGCCTGCCGGACCAGTTGGACCGGAAACCGGCCACCGGCCCAAAATAAGAAGATGAACCGCTCGGAAGAGAACCGGCCGGCCCGTCCAGGTGACCGGTCGGACCGGGAACCGTACCACTAGTCAGACCGGTTGTCGTTTTGTTTTAAAAAAAAAAAAGTTTAAAATTAAACCATTAAAACCAAACAAGTGGTTGAAATGATAGTTTTTTCATACAAATGGTGTCCTTCTCTCTTTTTTATATAGGGAGGTGATAAAGGTTTTTCTTGTACTCTCACCAATATGGGATGAGAAGTTAGAAAGGGAAAGAGATGTGAACTTATGTGGGATGAAAAACAAGTTTTTTTCTTTTTTTAAACCAAAATCCAAAAGATATAACATTAAAATCAAACATTGTATTTTTTTAAGAAATGATTATGTTTGTGTGAATAGTAATTATGTTTGTTTAAATGTGATTATAATTATATAATATTTTTGAAATTTTTATATATTTATTATGTCGCCCGGTTCGTGAATCCAGTCTAACCGGTCCGACCAATAACCAGTAAGACGTCCGGTTCGGTTCTGAAAACATTGTTCATAACAAAGTCCCAATAAAAATATTATAATAAAGAAAGCTTGTTAACTTTTTTTTTAATAATTCATGGTATAATTAAAGTTTAAAATACTTTGGATATAGGAATATTGAGTATGAACTAAACTAGCTGTCACACCCCGAGCCGGCGGGACGGATCGTGTTTCCCGCCGGGCGGAAGGTTCTCGAGGCGCGATATCGTGAGTGATAATCGTGATGATCAGATTGTTTACATAGCATCAATGTTAAGAATAACTAAAGCACAATAAAGCATTAAACTAGGATTACAAAGTTAAATTACAATATCAATGTTCAGTAATTTAACCGATAAACCTATCAAAAGAATCAAATGTTTTCTATCTTGTAACTGTACAAGACATCCAAAAGTGATTCGTATAAATAACAAAAGATGTGCTTCCAAAAAAATCAACCAGGTCCTCTATCTGGGCAGCCTAGTATGCAATCCTGAGCTTTAGCTTAAACTTGCTCATCACCTGAGAAAGCATGTAAGAAAACAAAGTCAACACAATGGTTGGTGAGTTCATAAAGTTTATAAGTTTAAAAATAGCTTTAGCAAACCTCTTTCGGTAACAATCTTAATCTCATTAACAACATCTATAATATCCAATTCGGTATGCTTATATATAGGGCATATGTAGGGTCAAACTTACCGCCCGCCCAGCCAACATCCCACCACATACTAAATCACATATGGCATTGTTGTTAATGATAATTAAGCATTTTACCTACAATCCCAATCTTCACCATAGCTTTAGTGTACTGTTTACAAGTTTAAAGCATTCATGTAAGTTAACTTTAGCATCAATTGAATAAGCTTCATTGTTTCACACATTATAGTTTAGCTTTCACTAATCTCATGCATGGGTACAAGCTCTGCTCTAGCAGTGTTTAACAATCACGTAGCCCACGGCTAGACACAAGCTCTGCTCTAGTAGTGTTTAGCCATTACGTATCTCATGAATTAGTTAAGTTTAGTATCCGAATAGTCTAGCAATTACGTGTCTCCTATACAAGACACAAGCCTTGCTCTAGCAATCGTTTGGCAATCACGTATCTCATACATAGACACAAGCCGTGCACACACAGGTAGTTTAGCATTTACATATCTCATATAAGCAGACACAATCCCTACTCTAGCAGTCGTTTAGCAATCACGTGTCTATTATATAGATAACAGCTTAGCATCGTCATAGTTTAGCTTCCACGTATCTCAATGCATGGGTACAAGCTCTGCTCTAGCAGTCGTTTAGCAATCATGTAGCCCATGAATAGATACAAGCTTAGCATTTCGCACACAATCATAGTTTTGAGCATATAGTTTCAAGCACTAGCATATAGTTTGAGCATAGAGTTTAGAGCATAAGCATCAAGCATATAGTTTAAGCATCTAGTTTGTAGCATAAGCATCAAGCATTTAGTTTAAGCATCTAGTTTGTAGCATAAGCATCAAGCATATAGTTTAAGCATCGAGTATATAGCTTCCCAAAAATAAGAGTTTCCAAGCATAAGCATTAGTGTAAGCATCATGATTATGTTTAAAAGCATTAAATAACATTTCAATTATTTCTTAAAATGTATAACATGCTTCTCAGTCCCGAGTTAAAAACAAATAGTTTGAAAAGGGACAAATGAACTCACCTTGTGTTTGTAGTGGTTGACTAAGTAAAAATACAAGATTGCACGCGCTCGTTGTTGTATTCGTTGTTGTGTTCAAGATCCTGTATTGATTTCACGTGATTTGTAACTCGTAAGTATAAGTTTTTAAGTACGTGTTTGTGTGTGTATTTGTGTTAGCCTTAGGGTTGGCTAACACTCACAAGTCTCAGTCTTCATTCGGCCCCGTCTAATCGTTAATGATTTTGATAACCCTTACTTACTACGTTTAGGTTACCCACCTTGTTATTAACTAAATGTCCCACTTAAGTTATCTTTGTGCCTGGAAAGGTTCTAAATGTAAAACTCAGATTTTTAGGTTAACACACTTTGTCTATGTCTTTAAATCCACTTGTGTGTAAAATTATCAAGTTTTAAGCGTCGTGAATATATTGATTATGTGACACCCCGTAATTTCCAGGTCAGCTTTGATTTTATTTAAATGTTTATTTAAATACATTATGTACACGTGGCATTAGAATTAGATTAATTTAGTGTGACACGTGGCACGACAGTACGAACACTGACTCATGACTAGATAATTTGTGGAATTATCGGCAAACAGCACACACGTGTCAAAACACACGAACGTTGGTGAACATCACAACACTTAAGCACAGAAACACCTCACAAGCCAATTATGGCAAGTAATTGACTATTAGAGTCCAAACGACGCTCGAACGATGTTCTACAGTCGAGAAACGGGCAAGAATGGGCCCAGAACAACAAAACAAGCTTATTGGGCTTGACAATTAGGCCAGGCGGTACGCCTGACCCGAGACGCCCACGATAGGCGATGCGCGCGAGTGAGGAATCAGGCGCCTCATCCAAACCAGCCGCGCGTAACGCCAGGCATAACCAACCCACGCCAGACGTTACGCCTGGGGCGCCAGATTCGCAAAAATCACCTTTTTAAACTCCCAAAGCTCATCATCACCCTACACACTCATTTTCTCCGGTTTCACACGACATAGAGCGACTGATTTCATCTCCTACCTTCTGCTACCATCATTTTACTCCATTAGAAGCCATTTTTGAACACATTGAAGCACAAGAACCTTGAAAGAAGCTCTCTAAACTCTCATCCTCCATCACCACCTTCTTGTTCTTGTCAAGACCAGCGATTCAAGAGTTCCAGGAGCCCCAGAGACTGTTTTCACCTTCATCTCGAGATCTTAGGTGCTTTGAAGGTAGTTCTATGGTTTAAAATTCGTCTTTCACACTATTACACACACATGCATGTGTAAATCACACATGCAAGCACCTATAGTGCACATGCACGAATTTATCTTCTGGGTTTATTGATTTTAAGGTGTTTTATGATGATCTAACATGATTAGAATGCATTTGGTGATGATCTAAGATGTTGTGTATGTATAGATTTCATGTTTTGTTCACAAAGTGTTGAAATATCACCATGCATGTACGATCCATGAGTATTGGAATGATCTTGAGTATATGGATATGTTTATTGATGATGTTAGAAGGATTACCCATGGTTAGATTTGCTTAAAATGGTTAAAATTATGATTTTAATGAATCTTTCTATTTATAGAAACTTTTTATGGTCAAGGTATTGTTTGAGATGAGTTCATGAACATGCATGTATGTAGAATTGTTGTTAGGATGATAACATGATGATTTGATGTGTTAGAAGGTAGTCTTGATGATGTCTATGATCATATTTAGTGTTATTACTATTTTTAGTAACTTTTTGGGTAAGAATATTGATAGATGATGAAATCGGATATGTTGACATGATTAAATGTTGTTAGATGACATATTATGATGAATGATGATATGAAAAGTTGTTTAGAAATGTTTAAATGGTGATTTGATGCAAAAACTACAAAGTTACTATATTTAGTAACTTTATTTTTATAAAAACCGACTCGAGAACATTTTGTATGACTTGAACATGCTAGATGACTTGTTATGACATAATATGTTGATTTGATGTTAAGTTAGATGGTTTCCGATGTCACGTATGCTAAAAATGGAAACTTTCCATTTTAGGAAACTTTTGTGCACTAACATGCTATAAACGACGTATATGAACTTGTATGATAATGTGCTATGTGTTAACATGACCCCGTAGGACCATTGAGCATGCTAGAACTCTAACACCGATATGCTTTGTGAACTTTCCATAAATGGAAACTTACTATAAATAGTAAGTTGTCCATAAACGCGATTTGCGCGTTTTGCACACGAAAACACTTACACGATTGCTACACGATTCACAAACCGGCACACGGTTCACCAACGGGTCGTTGACTTGACACGGTCAACTTTGGTCAACTCTAGTCAAACACGGTCAATGTGGACCAACACGAGCAAACACGGTCAATGTGGACCAACACAGTCAAACACGGTCAATATGGACCAACACGAGCAAACACGGTCAATGTGGACCGACACGGACAAACATGAACAACCAAGGGTTGTTGGACACAAACACGAGCACTAACACAAACACTAGCACTGTCACTTACACGAACTCACGTACGGTATACGATATAGGTTGCCGGTGACCGACACGTACTACTACATCAGGAGCTTACGCTACTTGCTACTTTTATCACTAAGGTGAGTTTACGGCCCCTCTTTACTCTTTTTCAAATGCTTTTAAATAGGGGGAGAATACTAGTTGCATCGAGTCAAACACTATTACTGTACAAACACTATTGTGTATGCTGGTTTATTGGACAAACATTAAGTGTTGAACTCGTTACAAGCCCTCACAAAGTCTTACCGTTAATGTACAAACAACGTGGTAGATTTGGATGGATCCATTAGGGAATGACTAACCCCACGGGGCACTATGTTGACTGGATGTCATAACCCGTGCAAATTCTGACCTAACTTGCTATGCATACGAGGCATAGCGGAGGCAAGGACAAACAAGTCTAGTTCGGTAGTGACGCACTGACACTTTGGGCCTAGGGCTCGGTACTAACATTTGATAAACAGCATGACACACTTTTATTACTATACGTATATCAAAACCTGTGAACTCACCAACCATTGTGTTGACACTTTTTCTAACTTGTATTCTCAGGTAACTAGCTGACTATGGAGCAGGAATGCACATTAGGGATTATGGGCATAGGATCCCGCATTCATGTTAACAGTTTTTTTGAAAAACAATTACTTTTGGGTTATGTTTAAACAATGTTGTGTTGTCAATTTAATTTCCGCTGTGTAAACAACTATCTTTCCGCTGCATGTTATGATAACTTTATTTTTCGCTGCAAACTATTTTATTATGTGTATGTGTCAAACTTGGATTTGTAAACGCATATAGTGTTGTTCTATATGACCTTGAGCTGTGATTCTGGCCACGTCACACCCACGTGGACTGACACCACGAGTGGGAAATTGGGGGTGTGACAGATTATAAGATCTATGCCACCTTTCATCTTTACATTGTTGTTTCCTTTGTTTATTGAAAATTTATGCACATAGGCCGAATTAATCGATCATGTTTCAAAACATTGTATTGGGCCGAATGTCATGGGTCGGGGCCGATTGATGTTATGGTTGGTCTCAAATGATTTCCGCATTGGCCTATTGGGCCATGGTGATCCAATTCTACCCATTAAGCTAATCCGAGTGTCATGGGTCAATGTGGATGATGTTGGGCCTAGAGTGGTCCATAGCCGGTCACTGAAATTGGGCCGAAAGGTGTGTGCTGGGCCGAACAGTGACTATGGGCCCAGAGGAAATGTGTGGGCTGAATAAATGGAGTTGGGCTGAAGTGTCTAGACTAGACCAAAGGTATATGCCCCAACAGTGGGGTGTTCGGTTAAGAGACCGTCTCATCAGCAAGGTTCGTGACCCAACTTAGGAATTTAGCCGGTTGAGAGATGAAGGTTCGTTGCTGGTCATTATGCCTAGGCTCAGCTGTGACACCCCGTAATTTCCAGGTCAGCATTTTATTTATTTAAATGATTATTTAAATGCTTTATGTACACGTGGCACTAGAATTAGTTTAATTTAGTGTGACACGTGGCACGACCTTACAAACACTGATACGCAACGGGATAATTTGTGGAATTATCGGCAAACAGCACACACGTGTCAAAACACGCGAACGTTGGTGAACGTCTAACTCATTGTGAAACACAACACTCGAAACCTCACAAAACACTCGCACATTGAACTTGGAAGTTCAGACAAGGCCAAACGAAAGTTCGTAGACGTGAAAACGGCAACGAACGGATCAAACCAACGAAAATGGGCCTATTGGGCTCATCAGGGGATCTGTCGCGCTACGCGACGGTCCACAAGGACTCTGTCGCGATACGCGACAAGTGGGGGGGAAATTTGAACGCGGGACTCTCTCGCGTTACGCGAGGGGAACCCTTGAACCTGTCGCGCTACGCGACAAGACCCAGTTCGCAGAATCTTTATTTAACCAAGACACCATCATCACTAGCCACCCTATTTCGCACAAATCGAACCCCAGGCACTCAAGATCGTCTTCCCCACCAGAAAAACTCCATTTTTACTCTGTTACAACCATTTTCAAGCTTGTGGAAGCTTGAGGTGAAGATTGGGAGCTTAAAGAACGACGTTGGAAGCTCGACACCATCACCACCTCTACATCCCTGCGTGAACCAGCTGTCCAGAAGCACTTAGGAGCCTTCTTGCTCGGTTTCATCATCATCTCAACCATTTTGGAGCACTCAAAGGTAGTTTCTATACTAGAAACTCACTTTCACACCTCTTACACCCACATGCAAGACTTTAAACCCACATGCAAGCATGGGTAAAGCACATGCACGAATTTTGTTTATGGGTTTATTAGTTTTGATGTGATTTATGATGATCTAACATGATTAGCATGCATTTGGTGATGATCTATGATGATGTGTTTAGGAGAATATCATTATTTGGTTATAAAATGTTGAAAAAGTGCCATGCATGTAAGATCCATGACTCATGGAGTGATCTTGTAGTTGTAAATGTGTTTATAAATGATATTAGAAGATCTTCACATGATTGGATGACGTTGAAATGGCCAAAATTATGATTTTGATGAAACTTGCCATTAATAGTAACTTTTTACTTATGAAATGAGAATGTGAATGATATTTGGTGTCATGCATGTTCATGGATGGTTGTTTAGATGTTATTAGGATGATAATAAGGTTAGAATGTGATTTTAATGATGTTCATGGGTATTTTGACATAGTTACTATATTTAGTAACTTTTGTAGATGAAATATTGCTAAGTGATGGGTTAGGTTATGTTGACATGTTTAAATGATGTTAGATGGATTATTTTGATGATTTGTAACATGAAAATAGGTTTAGAAATGTCAAATGGTCATTTTTATGCAAAAACCACAAAGTTACTATTTATAGTAACTTTATTTTTACAAAAACCGATTTGTCAACATGTTATATTATTTGAGCATGATAAATGACTTATTATGTTATAATATGTGGATTAGATGCTAAGTTAGATGGTTTCCGATATCACGTATGCTATAAATGGAAACTTTCCATTTTAGGAAACTTTTATGTGCTAACATGTTATAAACGAATTATGTGAACTCGTATGATGATGTGCTATGTGTTAACATGATCACGTAGGACTAATAAGCATGCTAGAACTCTAAAACCATTATGCTTTGTGAACTTTCCAAAAATGGAAACTTACTATAAATAGTAAGTTGTCCATAGACGCGACTTACGCGTTTTGCGCACGACGAGCACTTAAACACTTGCTACACGAATCACAACCGTCACACGGTTCACCAACGGGTCGTTGACTTGACACGGTCAACTTTGGTCAAACACGGTCAAACACGGTCAAACACGGTCAAACATGGTCAAACACGGTCAATATGGACCAACACGAGCAAACACGGTCATTGTGGACCGACACGGACAAACATGAACAACCAAGGGTTGTTGGATACAAACACGAGCACTAACACTAGCACGGTCACTTACACGAACTCACGTACGGTCTACGATATAGGTTGCCGGTGACCGACGTGCTACACGACAACTCGGGAGCTTACGCTTACGTACGATCATATCACTAAGGTGAGTTTACGGCCCCTCTTTACTCTTTTTCAAATGCTTTTAAATAGGGGGAGAATACTAGTTGCATCGAGTCAAACATTATTGCTATTACAAACATTTTTGTGTATGCTGGTTTATTGGACAAACATTAAGTGTTGAACTCGTTACAAGCCCTCACAAAGTCTTACCGTTAATGTACGAACAACGTGGTAGATTTGGATGGATCCATTAGGGAATGACTAACCCCATGGGGCATAATGTTGACTGGATGTCATAACCCGTGCAAATTCTGACCTAATTTGCTATGTATACGAGGCATAGCGGAGGCAAGGACAAACAAGTCTAGTTCGGTAGTGACGCACTGACACTTTGGGCCTAGGGCTCGGTACTAACATTGATAAACAGCATGACACACTTTTATTACTATATGTATATCAAAACCTGTGAACTCACCAACCATTGTGTTGACACTTTTCTAACTTGTATTCTCAGGTAACTAGCGTGGCTAGCAGGAGGACAGGAATGCACAATTTAAGGATCGAGCATTAGGAACTTTCATGCATCTTGTCTTGTCATTTTGAAAACAATTTACTTTTATTCCATTAAGCAATGTGGTGTTAAACTATCTATTTCCGCTGCATGTTATCAAACATATGTTTTTCCGCTACATTATTTATTGACAACTTTTATTCCGCTGCAAACTATTTTGTTATGTGTATGTGTCAAACTTGGATTTGTAGACGCATATAGAGTCGTTCTATATGACCTTGAGCTGTGATTCTGGACACGTCACATCCACGTGGACATTTGCCACGAGTGGGAATTTGGGGGTGTGACAGACTGGTATCAGAGCCTTGGTTATAGAGAACTAGGTTTGCATGTAGTAAACTTAGACTATAGCCATTGCTCAACATTAGACACGACACTAGTTTCACACAACACAATTATTGTGTATAAATTAGCAATATGCTTTGTGACTTTATCAGGCACATACGAAAGCGCCTCTAGAACTCTTAACAGGTGTTCATACTTGATGACACTTGCCAACTGCATGATGGGATTGACAAAGGGACGAACTTAAAGGGGCTCTTCTATGCTCTGAAGAAGACTCCTCTAGCACGATCTAACTCGAATCGAGCGCCTCCTCCAACCTCTTTCTTGAGTGTAAACCCAGTCAAAAGACACATGTTTGTGGACTGTGACCATAGTATTGACACTCAGGGAGCAAACGTCAAACCCTAGGATGTTTAGTAGTTTGAAATTGAATGAACTAGAATGACTGTGTAAGATAAATTAACGATTATGGTGGCCAACGTAATCGTGAATTTATAGGTACATACGAATTCTAGCAAATTCAAATGACACACTACACCCACGAGGAGAACTATGTAGAACACCGCTGCTAGTGGAGATTCGAACTCCACTATTTTCACCAAGTAGTTTATTTCCTCATTGTATTTAGTATTGTTAGAATCTATACGAGCGAGTTGTGCTCATATACATCACTTTGGTAATAGTAATCTTCTAAAGCTTATGATTGTACACTTGAAGAGAGATGACATCGTATCTCTTTATAACCCACAGCAAGCTCTAACTGTAAGTGATCCAAAACCTATTGTAGATACATACTTACCAATGGCTGGACAAGGAATGTACGTGCGTACTAACGATCAATCAGTCAATTCTACTGCTATCGAGGCCATGATAGAACAACGGGTTAACAAAGCTATAGCAGATTACGAGACTACACGCGTAAACAATGAACCAAACAATGAGACTCACAACAACTCAAGAGGATGCTTATTCAAGACCTTCCTTAGTTATCATCCTCTAACATTCAAGGGGTCGGAAGGAGCAGAGGGACTGCTCCGATGGATCAAGAATACTAAGACAATCTTCTGCATGTGCGAGTGCTCTGAGGAGAACAAAGTGAAATTCGCCACCGGAACTCTAGAGGGACATGCCCTCATTTGGTGGAATTCACAAGTCCAAACACTGAGTTTGGCGACTGCTAACTCCATACCATGGGAAAATTTCATTAAGATGTTGAAGGAAGAATACCATCCCCAGAACGAAATCAAGGAATCGGAGGAGTGTTGGAATCACAAAATGGAAGGAGCTGAAATTGAACAATACACCACTCGATTTCACGAATGGTGTAAACAGTACCCAGGAATGGTGACCCCAGAATACAGAAAGATCGAGCCATACGTTAGGGGATTACCTGAACAAATCCGAAGCCTAATTACCACGACAGATCCCACTCTCATTCAGTCTACTATTTGCTTGGCTCACAAACTAATCGACCAAGGGTGGCACAGGGAGAGCTACCCAAGAGGAGTGAGCATACGAAACCCCAAGAACTCAAGAGGAAGTGGGAACCCAACAACAACCAAACCCTCTCACCTCAACAACAAACCCAGCATCGCCCAACCCTTGCTAAGGTCTTCACTGCCACTCGGAGCAAAGGAGGATATCAGGGCAAAAGCCCAAAATGCAACAACTGTAACTACCATCACTTTGGCTCGTGCAAAAGGGTCAAATGCACGAACTGCGGCAAAAATGGGTGTAACAGCAAGTGCCAGATCGTCCGGCAAGTCCGTACGGTATGTGTACTTTTACTGTATTCTATGTGTGCATACGTAAGTCTAAACAGTACTTGTATTAACAGAATCCTAAATACAAGAAAACGTTGTACGTATTTTTGTATAAACTTAAATACATTAAGTACAACGTACATTTGAAACATTAGTTGTGTTTATTAAGTGAAAACTTAATTACAGTTAACACAACAAAACATGAGAAACAACGGAAATCAAACAACAGTCAGAAACATATCGGTTGCGATCTGATGTCCACAGATGACAGGAATCAGATGACCGACAAGTCAGTACAAAAACAGTGTGAAATCATGATGTATAGTTGAGTCCGACAGTGAGGAAACACAATTAAAGTATAATACAGTGTTATTTCAGAATGAGGAACTGACAGTGTGTTTGCGTGAGTGACGATTCACACAAACATATCTGTGAGTTTAGATTTCTAAAATAATGACTGAAAAGTAGAAAACAAAAGTCAGAAAGCAAAACCATCGTCGTATTCGTTCGGGTGACGATTCGAACGAATTACGCGCGAAGGTTACGCGATCTGACTAAACGACAACGAAAACACGTCACGAACGAAAATAATTTAATAAAATTAAATAAATAAAATTTTACAATTTTGAAACTCATCAAAATAATTAAATTAAATCCTAATATTTTAAAACTATTTAAATTACGCGTAATTTTCCGGAAACGTAACGAATTTACGAACCGAGCAACGAAAACGAACCCGAACGCCCTCGGGGTATAAATATCCTTAAATGAGTTTATTTTCTCATTTTTACACTTCATCTTCCACCTCAAAAACCCTAAATCCCGGTTTCAAGAAAATACCCCCATTTTTCACCTTCTTTCTTTCATATCTTCTTCATTTCTTAACCAAATTACTCCATTCTTGAACATACTTGAAGCTCTCAACCTCCACTACACGAAAGTACAACAGATCTAGTGAAATAACCACTGAAATTCGAGGTATGAAGCAATAAATGTTCATGAAAATAGGGTTTTCATCTTTTGTTCACCTTTAAACCTTAACCGGTTGATAAGCTTTTCACTCGAGCCCTCACTCATGGAATCAAGTTCTAGAAACCACCAACGCATGAACCATTGTAAGTCTTGGCCGGTTGATGGTTGAAACAACCCTAGTAGTCTCGCTTGGTTACAGGGTGCCGAATGAAGCTCATAGGCCGAATGACCTCTTTCGGCAGCCACCTTAACCCCATTCGACAGCCTACATTCGCCAGGCACCTTCATCCTCATTCGACATAGGAGTCATTCGACAGGTGGTTTCATTCGAACCATATCCATTCGCTGCTCTACTTTCGGCCACAGCTTCTCATTCGCCAACCCCATGTCACATTCGACCATACTCCCTTCTGTGAACCACATTCGGCCACTGCCATGCACCGAATCACTCCTCAATCACCCATCCCCCCATGCGCCGAACACCACCATGTGACCTACACACACGCTGACATTCCCGGTTAGCACTTGGGCCAGCCATATTATTCGGCCCACGGCTTGCTGTTTCAGCCCAAGCCCACTGTTTTGACCCATTGTGACCCACAGGGCCCAAGAACAATTCGTTCGGCCCAAGTCACAACAAAGCAGGCCTAAAACCTGATAACTTTCATTCAGCCCAATAACCATTAACAGGCCCAACAGCCCTTTATTCGGGCCCAATAGCAGCCCAATTTCATTTGTTTCGGCCCAAAGACTAATAACTTGACCTATGACTCTTGACTCAATTGATTTGGCTCATTTGAGAACCATAAGGCCTAACAGTTGGCCCATATAGCTCTATCTGTTGTAGATTCAAAGGAAAGTTCAATGTGGCCAAGGCCCACTTCGTTCTTTGGCCCAACAGTCGTTTACCTTGGCCCAGTAAATTTTTATTCGGTCAACAGTTGTTGTTTGAGTTCTTTGGCATAGGTCCCTTTTAATACATGGACCTAAGACCACTGATTTGGCTAACTAAATGAACACCCATTTGATAGGCCCACACCTAGAAAGGATTAAGCCACTAGTGGGCCCACAATCCCCATTCAGGCCCAACCCCTCTAAAAGTGATTCATTAACTCTAGGAAGGTCCAACATGAAGTGAACAGCCCAAGGCCCAAGGTTTAGGGCTCAAGGCCCACTGCCTTTGGCCCAAGGCCACCATTTTGGGCCAAACGCCCAAATTCAAGGCCCACAATGCTTTCAGCCATTCTAATCCAGGCCCAACTTGGCCCATGAACTAATTTAGCAAAGGCCCGAGACAAAACTCATGGGGCCCATCAAAATCTGCCCGAGGCCCACAGAAAACTGATTTGAGGCCATTTGGAGGCCTTTGTCCTTTCTTTTGGAGCCACTTCGTCATTCTATTGGTCAACAATCCATTTCTGGTCCAAAACCAATTTCAACAGTCTTGTAGTACTCTAGGCCCAACAAAAGTAGTCAAGGCCCACCTTGGGCCCAATGGATTCTTTGGAGGCCCAAACCAAGGCCCAAAAGGCCACTTAAACATTGGTTTTGTAACTTTTGGCAAGGCCTTCATGATTCAACACTTAATGTCATTGGCCCAACCTAAATTGTTGGCCCACATGACTAAAGAACTATTGCAACTCTTTAAATTAACATAACAAGTATGATAACCAAGGGATTACTACCGAAACGACAATTTTTGCAATAAGGTCTTGTAACACATAACATGATCTCATGAAACCACAAATGGGCTTTGATACAAGTTGTTAATACAAGAATGAATCAAAGAAAGTCTACGGATTACAAGAACCAATAACAAACAAAGATGGGCCAACAGAGACCGAAGACTTTAAGTGTTGGCCAAAGCTTATGGCTAACACATACATACATCTAAAATCCCTATAAATCATACTAATAAGTTATGAACATCGTGAAATCAATGCAGGATCGTGAAAATACACTCAAGTACAATCGAGAGCGCGTACATTCTTGTTTAAGCTAAGTCAAACACAACAACTACAATGTGAGTTCATATGCCCCTTTTACTTTAAATCTTTACTGATTTTAACTCTCGGGGCTGAGAAACATGTTTGCTTTTATTTATTTAAAAGTTTGTTTAACATGTTATTATACTTTGATTTGATAATATTAAATTGTTTATTATCGTTTATCATTGTATGCATGCTTGTATGATTATGAGATAACAGGGAAACTCATATGATTATGTTAAGATAATTTTCTTAATTATCATTACATTATAATAACTTGGTTATAAGATTGTAACTTATAACACTTAGTTATTTCCACATGATCAAATACTTAAACAATTTACACTTAATTGTATAACGAGAACATTCCCACACGGATACTTTGGGAAAACATGGATTCAGTAAATGACGATTCTTATCATTTACAGTAAATGACGATCATGATAACGTAACTTCATGGGATTCTTGTCATTTACACATATTTAACATAATGTAATAAGACAAGTTCTTATTCGACTTTGTTAAACACACGAGAACATTCCCACACGGATACTTTGGGAACGTATGGATTCAGTAAATGACGATTCTTATCATTTACAGTAAATGACGATCATGATAACGTAACTTCATGGGATTCTTGTCATTTACACCCGATTATCATAACGTAATAAGACAAGTTCTTATTCGACTTTGTTAATCACATGAGACAATCCCACACGGAAACTTTGGGATCACACGGCGGGATAGGAGAGAATGGAATGCATTTTAATCTGATTACGTGAGGATTCAAAATGGATTCCATTCGGATTCTATACGTTGCATTTGGAGACATATGATGAACAGTTAACTAATACTTTTAATTAAATTAAAAGTGTATCATAAAAGTTAACCTCACAAGTAATAGAATAATATAAGGATCAGATTTAAATAATCTAAATTCCTTAATTTGATGAGGGTTTACCAATACTTCGGTTTGATAACAAAACCCCTCTTACCATATCATTATTCTACACATGCTGATACAATGGACAATACAGATAGTTGGGAAGTGGATATCCTTAGTTGTATCGCAAGTGGTGTGGAGTTTGGTTAAGTATGTGGTGGGATAGCGTCTGGGCTTGACCCTTTCGTGATTCCCTATATATAAACATACTTAGCTAGGCGATATACTACTTGTACATATAACTAAGGAGAGGCCATTGGGTGGAACAGATGAACAAATATACAAGCAACAGTTATAACAGTTAATACATTGTGAATGTGTGCATGATCAGTTCAATGGTTTTCAATTGACTTACTTATGAACTCACCAACCTAGTGTTGACTTTGTTTAAATTACATGTTTTCTCAGGTGACGGACAGGTGTAGACACTATATGCAAATGATAAGCTAGTGGACTCATAGAAGACCTAGCTTTCTTTTGATTGCATACATTTTGATATGACAGAACACTGAATCACTTTTGTATATCTTGTACAGATCAAGATATAAACTCATTGATTCTTTTTGATTAGATTTACTTAGTTAAATTATGAAGTACAATGTAATTTAACTTTGTAATTCTATTTCATGTCATGATTAGCATTTCTCATTTATATCTCATGTGCTATGTAAACAATCTGATCATTTGATTATCAACACAATGATATCGCGCCCCGGGAACATTCCGCCCGACGGGAAAACACGATCCGTTCCCGCCGGCCCGGGGTGTGACAGATTGGTATCAGAGCCATGGTTATAGAGAAATATAGGTCATATTACTAAAATGGTTTGGCCTAGACTATAACCTAGGGACCTCATGTAGAGTTCTTATAATATAGGATTCTATTTGCATATGTCTTCTGCTTCTGATCACTGCACTAACCGATTTTCTTTCGGTTATGATCAGAATGCCGCCACGAAGACAACCACCTCTATTACCGCTGACTCAAGGTTCAGCTCCGCACTCTTCGACACCGACACCGCCAGACTCTCCTATACAAGCACCTCCACCTCCTCCTCTGCCACCACCAGCGTATCAGTTGGACCCTGCTACTGTGGCACTGGCTACTCTTCTTACAAGCCAACTGAGGGAAGTGATTCCAGAGATGATGAACCGGATCAACAACAACAACAGTAACAACGTTGCTAACTCATCTGGAGAAGGCAGCGGTAACACCAGACAGAGTCAGGACTATGCCTACAAGAACTTTGTAGGCTGCAAGCCACCCAGTTTCAGTGGTAGCGAGGGTGCAGTCGGACTGATCCAGTGGATTGAGAAGATGGAGGCTACCCTCGACATCAGTGGCTGTCCTGAACAGAATAGAGTAAAGTATGCTGCGGGATCATTTAGCAAGCGAGCGTTAACCTGGTGGAACGCTCAGGTATCAATCAGAGGCCGGGATGAGGCCCAGGCCATGCCGTGGAACGAATTCAAGGCGATGTTGAGGGCAGAGTTTTGCCCAAGAAATGAACTGAAAAAGGTTGAGACTGAATTACTCAATCTGGAGATGATTGGTGCTGGGCATCTGGCCTACACCACACGATTTCATGAGTTAGCCACTCTGGCACCGGATGTGGTGCCAACACTTGAGAAGAGAATTGAGCGGTATGTTGGTGGATTACCGCCCAGTATCCGAGGTCATGTGATTTCTGCTCACCCTACCACCATGGAATTAGCTGTTACACTGTCAGCATCCCTGACAGATATGATGGTTGCCTCTGGAGCATTCAAGAAGGAGGCTGACTCAGACAAGGCTGGAACTTCCAAGAAGTCGGACAAACGTCCGGCTAAGAGACAAAAGGTGGCCAGAAACTTTGCTGCCACTACTCAAGCTCCAATGCGCAACCAACCACCACCATTGGAGATCAGGAAGCCATACACTGGCACTGCACCTTTGTGCAACTCATGCCAGTACCATCATCTACCAAATGTTCCGTGCAGACACTGCACCAACTATGGAAGATTTGGTCACACAGCAAACTACTGCAGGAGTCAGAGGACTCAGAACAGAAACAACAATGCAGCCACTGCTGCTGCTGCTACCGATCACAGGTCTTGCTACAACTGTGGTGAATCTGGTCACTTCTCTCGGGATTGCCCTAAGAGAAATCAACAACAGGCTCAAGCACCAAGAGGAAGAGCCTTTCAGATCGGAGCAGCTGCTGCTAGACAGGACCCGAATGTCATTACGGGTACATTTCTTCTATCTGATTTTTATGCATCTATATTATTTGACACTGGTGCGGATCAGAGTTTTATCTCATCCGATTTTGCTAGCCATCTTAATCATGCTGAGGAATCATTAGACTCCCCTTATAGTATTGAGATAGCTAATGGCAAACAGATTACAGTTGACACAGTACTTAGGAATTGCCCACTAACACTTGGTGATCATACATTTTCCATCGACTTGATACCGATGGAGCTGGGCAGTTTCGACATTATCATCGGAATGGATTGGCTATCTCTTAACCGAGTTGAGTTCATCTGTTCCGATAAACTATTACGCATTCCTATGGAGAACAATGAAGTCTTGGAGATTCGTGGAGATCAAGCTAAACGCAGTGTCAAGATAATATCGTGCATGAAGGCTCGCAAATGCTTACGAAAACAGTGTGTTGCATTTCTAGCTCATGTGATACAGAAAGACAAGAAAGCGATCAAGATTCAAGATGTGCCAGTTGTGAGAGATTTTGCAGAAGTGTTTCCGGATGACTTACCGGGACTACCACCTGAGAGATCAGTACAGTTTCGAATCGATTTGATTCCGGGGGCAACTCCTGTAGCCAAGTCTCCCTACAGACTCGCACCATCGGAGATGCAAGAGTTGTCTAACCAGTTGCAAGAACTTCTCGATAAAGGATTCATCCGACCGAGCTTTTCCCCGTGGGGAGCTCCTGTTCTTTTTGTCAAAAAGAAGGATGGAACTTTCAGAATGTGCATTGATTATCGAGAGCTCAACAAACTCACCATCAAGAATCGGTACCCGTTACCGAGGATTGATGATTTGTTTGATCAGTTACAGGGAGCACAGTATTTTTCAAAGATAGACCTGAGATCAGGTTATCATCAACTCCGGATACAAGAGGAAGACATACCAAAGACGGCCTTTCGTACCCGATATGGACATTATGAATTCATGGTGATGCCATTTGGATTAACGAACGCACCGGCGGTGTTCATGGACTTGATGAACCGGGTGTGCAAGCCGTATCTAGATCAGTTTGTGATCGTCTTCATCGACGATATACTGATTTACTCAAAGAACGAGAAAGAACATGAACAACATCTCAGGACAGTTTTGGAGCTTCTAAAAGAAGAACAACTCTATGCCAAATTCTCTAAATGTGAATTTTGGTTAAGGGAAGTTCAGTTTTTGGGTCACGTGATTAACAGTAATGGTATTCATGTGGATCCTGCCAAGATAGAAGCGATTAAGAATTGGGATGTGCCTACGACACCGACAGAGATTCGATCATTTTTGGGATTGGCAGGTTATTACCGGAGATTCATTTCGAACTTCTCTAAGATAGCCTTGCCTCTCACCAAACTCACACAGAAGTCTGAACCTTTTGTGTGGACTCATAAACAAGAAGAGGCATTCCAGACATTGAAACAAAGATTGTGCAATGCTCCAATTCTAACACTTCCAGAAGGCAGTGATGACTTTGTGGTCTATTGTGATGCTTCCCATCAAGGACTCGGATGTGTTTTGATGCAACGAGACAAAGTCATTGCTTATGCCTCACGACAGCTGAAGATACACGAGAAGAATTACACGACACATGATCTTGAACTGGGAGCTGTTGTATTTGCTTTAAAGATTTGGAGACACTACCTCTATGGTACCAAATGCACTATCTTCACAGATCACAAGAGTTTACAACACATATTTGATCAGAAGGAGCTTAACATGAGACAGAGACGTTGGGTTGAGCTCCTGAACGATT
Organism: Mikania micrantha; assembly: GCA_009363875.1. Taxonomy (NCBI): domain Eukaryota; kingdom Viridiplantae; phylum Streptophyta; class Magnoliopsida; order Asterales; family Asteraceae; genus Mikania; species Mikania micrantha. The sequence continues at coordinate 8,892,959 of CM018697.1, read as the reverse complement.
ACGATTGTGTGATCAAATACCATCCGGGCAAAGCAAATGTTGTGGCAGATGCTTTGAGTCGGAAAGAAAGAGTCAAACCCTTACGCGTTCGCGCTATGGGAATGACGGTGCAAACAAGTTTGAGAGATCACATTTTACGAGCACAACGAGAAGCAGTGGCAAGAAATAATCTGAAACGCGAGCTCGATTGTGGAGCCGAGAAACATTTTGAGACAAGACAAGATGGAGTTATCTACTATCTGGATCGTGTTTGGATTCCGACAGTAGATGAACTTCGAACACTTATCCTTGACGAGGCACACAAGTCACGTTACTCAGTTCATCCTGGTGCCGATAAGATGTACCAAGATCTTAGGTCATTTTATTGGTGGCCGGGCATGAAGAAAGACATTGCCACTTATGTTGGCAAATGTCTCACATGTGCCAAAGTCAAAGCTGAACACCAGAAACCTTCGGGTTTGCTGGAACAACCAGAGATACCACAATGGAAGTGGGAACAAATAGCTATGGATTTCATTACCAAGCTACCCCGCACTTCCAGCGGACATGATTCGATTTGGGTCATCATTGATAGATTGACCAAGTCCGCACATTTCTTGCCGATCAGAGAAACGTACAAGATGGAGAAACTTGCAAGACTATACATTGATGAGATAGTAGTAAGGCATGGTGTGCCATTGTCTATTATCTCAGACCGGGACAGTCGATTCACTTCGCGGTTCTGGCAATCATTGCAACAATCCTTAGGGACAAGTGTTAACTTGAGCACTGCTTATCATCCACAAACGGATGGACAAAGCGAGCGCACTATTCAAACCCTAGAGGATATGTTGAGAACATGCATCCTAGACTTCGGTGGAAGTTGGGACACACATTTACCACTTATTGAGTTCTCCTACAATAATAGCTACCACAGCAGCATTGGATGTGCTCCATTTGAAGCACTCTACGGTAGAAAATGTCGGTCTCCAATTTGTTGGACCGAAGTGGGAGACAACAGAATAACTGGGCCTGAACTTATTCAGGAAACTACTGATAAGATAGCCCAGATACAACAACGATTACAAGCAACACGTAGCCGCCAAAAGAGTTACGCAGACAAACGGCGCAAGCCTTTGGAATTCGACGTGGGTGACCGAGTCATGTTGAAAGTGTCCCCATGGAAAGGCGTAGTTCGTTTTGGGGCTAAAGGCAAACTGGCACCTCGGTATGTCGGACCGTTTGAGATTACTCAACGCATAGGTCCTGTGGCATACAGACTCAGACTCCCTGATGAACTCAGTGGAGTACACGATGTGTTTCATGTATCAAATCTCAAGAGGTGTCTAGCAGATGAAACATTGATCATACCATTGGAAGAGATACAAATTGATGAACAACTACATTTCATTGAGGAACCTGTAGAGATTATGGAACGTGAAGTCAAGAGACTGAAACGAAGCCGTATCCCTATTGTAAAGGTTCGATGGAACTCCAAGCGTGGACCAGAGTTTACCTGGGAACGCGAGGACAACATGAAAGCAAAGTATCCCCATTTGTTCGAGAATTGAAGCCCGACTTTGATGCTTAAATTTCGGGACGAAATTTCTTTAACAAGGGGAGACTGTAACAGCAAGTGCCAGATCGTCCGGCAAGTCCGTACGGTATGTGTACTTTTACTGTATTCTATGTGTGCATACGTAAGTCTAAACAGTACTTGTATTAACAGAATCCTAAATACAAGAAAACGTTGTACGTATTTTTGTATAAACTTAAATACATTAAGTACAACGTACATTTGAAACATTAGTTGTGTTTATTAAGTGAAAACTTAATTACAGTTAACACAACAAAACATGAGAAACAACGGAAATCAAACAACAGTCAGAAACATATCGGTTGCGATCTGATGTCCACAGATGACAGGAATCAGATGACCGACAAGTCAGTACAAAAACAGTGTGAAATCATGATGTATAGTTGAGTCCGACAGTGAGGAAACACAATTAAAGTATAATACAGTGTTATTTCAGAATGAGGAACTGACAGTGTGTTTGCGTGAGTGACGATTCACACAAACATATCTGTGAGTTTAGATTTCTAAAATAATGACTGAAAAGTAGAAAACAAAAGTCAGAAAGCAAAACCATCGTCGTATTCGTTCGGGTGACGATTCGAACGAATTACGCGCGAAGGTTACGCGATCTGACTAAACGACAACGAAAACACGTCACGAACGAAAATAATTTAATAAAATTAAATAAATAAAATTTTACAATTTTGAAACTCATCAAAATAATTAAATTAAATCCTAATATTTTAAAACTATTTAAATTACGCGTAATTTTCCGGAAACGTAACGAATTTACGAACCGAGCAACGAAAACGAACCCGAACGCCCTCGGGGTATAAATATCCTTAAATGAGTTTATTTTCTCATTTTTACACTTCATCTTCCACCTCAAAAACCCTAAATCCCGGTTTCAAGAAAATACCCCCATTTTTCACCTTCTTTCTTTCATATCTTCTTCATTTCTTAACCAAATTACTCCATTCTTGAACATACTTGAAGCTCTCAACCTCCACTACACGAAAGTACAACAGATCTAGTGAAATAACCACTGAAATTCGAGGTATGAAGCAATAAATGTTCATGAAAATAGGGTTTTCATCTTTTGTTCACCTTTAAACCTTAACCGGTTGATAAGCTTTTCACTCGAGCCCTCACTCATGGAATCAAGTTCTAGAAACCACCAACGCATGAACCATTGTAAGTCTTGGCCGGTTGATGGTTGAAACAACCCTAGTAGTCTCGCTTGGTTACAGGGTGCCGAATGAAGCTCATAGGCCGAATGACCTCTTTCGGCAGCCACCTTAACCCCATTCGACAGCCTACATTCGCCAGGCACCTTCATCCTCATTCGACATAGGAGTCATTCGACAGGTGGTTTCATTCGAACCATATCCATTCGCTGCTCTACTTTCGGCCACAGCTTCTCATTCGCCAACCCCATGTCACATTCGACCATACTCCCTTCTGTGAACCACATTCGGCCACTGCCATGCACCGAATCACTCCTCAATCACCCATCCCCCCATGCGCCGAACACCACCATGTGACCTACACACACGCTGACATTCCCGGTTAGCACTTGGGCCAGCCATATTATTCGGCCCACGGCTTGCTGTTTCAGCCCAAGCCCACTGTTTTGACCCATTGTGACCCACAGGGCCCAAGAACAATTCGTTCGGCCCAAGTCACAACAAAGCAGGCCTAAAACCTGATAACTTTCATTCAGCCCAATAACCATTAACAGGCCCAACAGCCCTTTATTCGGGCCCAATAGCAGCCCAATTTCATTTGTTTCGGCCCAAAGACTAATAACTTGACCTATGACTCTTGACTCAATTGATTTGGCTCATTTGAGAACCATAAGGCCTAACAGTTGGCCCATATAGCTCTATCTGTTGTAGATTCAAAGGAAAGTTCAATGTGGCCAAGGCCCACTTCGTTCTTTGGCCCAACAGTCGTTTACCTTGGCCCAGTAAATTTTTATTCGGTCAACAGTTGTTGTTTGAGTTCTTTGGCATAGGTCCCTTTTAATACATGGACCTAAGACCACTGATTTGGCTAACTAAATGAACACCCATTTGATAGGCCCACACCTAGAAAGGATTAAGCCACTAGTGGGCCCACAATCCCCATTCAGGCCCAACCCCTCTAAAAGTGATTCATTAACTCTAGGAAGGTCCAACATGAAGTGAACAGCCCAAGGCCCAAGGTTTAGGGCTCAAGGCCCACTGCCTTTGGCCCAAGGCCACCATTTTGGGCCAAACGCCCAAATTCAAGGCCCACAATGCTTTCAGCCATTCTAATCCAGGCCCAACTTGGCCCATGAACTAATTTAGCAAAGGCCCGAGACAAAACTCATGGGGCCCATCAAAATCTGCCCGAGGCCCACAGAAAACTGATTTGAGGCCATTTGGAGGCCTTTGTCCTTTCTTTTGGAGCCACTTCGTCATTCTATTGGTCAACAATCCATTTCTGGTCCAAAACCAATTTCAACAGTCTTGTAGTACTCTAGGCCCAACAAAAGTAGTCAAGGCCCACCTTGGGCCCAATGGATTCTTTGGAGGCCCAAACCAAGGCCCAAAAGGCCACTTAAACATTGGTTTTGTAACTTTTGGCAAGGCCTTCATGATTCAACACTTAATGTCATTGGCCCAACCTAAATTGTTGGCCCACATGACTAAAGAACTATTGCAACTCTTTAAATTAACATAACAAGTATGATAACCAAGGGATTACTACCGAAACGACAATTTTTGCAATAAGGTCTTGTAACACATAACATGATCTCATGAAACCACAAATGGGCTTTGATACAAGTTGTTAATACAAGAATGAATCAAAGAAAGTCTACGGATTACAAGAACCAATAACAAACAAAGATGGGCCAACAGAGACCGAAGACTTTAAGTGTTGGCCAAAGCTTATGGCTAACACATACATACATCTAAAATCCCTATAAATCATACTAATAAGTTATGAACATCGTGAAATCAATACAGGATCGTGAAAATACACTCAAGTACAATCGAGAGCGCGTACATTCTTGTTTAAGCTAAGTCAAACACAACAACTACAATGTGAGTTCATATGCCCCTTTTACTTTAAATCTTTACTGATTTTAACTCTCGGGGCTGAGAAACATGTTTGCTTTTATTTATTTAAAAGTTTGTTTAACATGTTATTATACTTTGATTTGATAATATTAAATTGTTTATTATCGTTTATCATTGTATGCATGCTTGTATGATTATGAGATAACAGGGAAACTCATATGATTATGTTAAGATAATTTTCTTAATTATCATTACATTATAATAACTTGGTTATAAGATTGTAACTTATAACACTTAGTTATTTCCACATGATCAAATACTTAAACAATTTACACTTAATTGTATAACGAGAACATTCCCACACGGATACTTTGGGAAAACATGGATTCAGTAAATGACGATTCTTATCATTTACAGTAAATGACGATCATGATAACGTAACTTCATGGGATTCTTGTCATTTACACATATTTAACATAATGTAATAAGACAAGTTCTTATTCGACTTTGTTAAACACACGAGAACATTCCCACACGGATACTTTGGGAACGTATGGATTCAGTAAATGACGATTCTTATCATTTACAGTAAATGACGATCATGATAACGTAACTTCATGGGATTCTTGTCATTTACACCCGATTATCATAACGTAATAAGACAAGTTCTTATTCGACTTTGTTAATCACATGAGACAATCCCACACGGAAACTTTGGGATCACACGGCGGGATAGGAGAGAATGGAATGCATTTTAATCTGATTACGTGAGGATTCAAAATGGATTCCATTCGGATTCTATACGTTGCATTTGGAGACATATGATGAACAGTTAACTAATACTTTTAATTAAATTAAAAGTGTATCATAAAAGTTAACCTCACAAGTAATAGAATAATATAAGGATCAGATTTAAATAATCTAAATTCCTTAATTTGATGAGGGTTTACCAATACTTCGGTTTGATAACAAAACCCCTCTTACCATATCATTATTCTACACATGCTGATACAATGGACAATACAGATAGTTGGGAAGTGGATATCCTTAGTTGTATCGCAAGTGGTATGGAGTTTGGTTAAGTATGTGGTGGGATAGCGTCTGGGCTTGACCCTTTCGTGATTCCCTATATATAAACATACTTAGCTAGGCGATATACTACTTGTACATATAACTAAGGAGAGGCCATTGGGTGGAACAGATGAACAAATATACAAGCAACAGTTATAACAGTTAATACATTGTGAATGTGTGCATGATCAGTTCAATGGTTTTCAATTGACTTACTTATGAACTCACCAACCTAGTGTTGACTTTGTTTAAATTACATGTTTTCTCAGGTGACGGACAGGTGTAGACACTATATGCAAATGATAAGCTAGTGGACTCATAGAAGACCTAGCTTTCTTTTGATTGCATACATTTTGATATGACAGAACACTGAATCACTTTTGTATATCTTGTACAGATCAAGATATAAACTCATTGATTCTTTTTGATTAGATTTACTTAGTTAAATTATGAAGTACAATGTAATTTAACTTTGTAATTCTATTTCATGTCATGATTAGCATTTCTCATTTATATCTCATGTGCTATGTAAACAATCTGATCATTTGATTATCAACACAATGATATCGCGCCCCGGGAACATTCCGCCCGACGGGAAAACACGATCCGTTCCCGCCGGCCCGGGGTGTGACAATGGGCATGTAACAAAGGAGTGCCGGACAAACCCTAACCCCAACACCAAACAGAATACCACTACCCAACACACCCTCAAGGGGTGCTATGAGTGTGGAAAGCCGGGACACATGCGGAGGGACTGTCCACAACTGAAGAAGGCAGAAGAAGGCACAACAAAGGATGGTGTATTTGTGAGTGGCTCAGGAGAAGCCAAAGATGACCCGAACATCGTAACCGGTACGTTTCTTTTAAATAATGTCTACGCTAGCATATTATTTAATACCGGTGCCGATAGGAGTTTATATCTAGTGAGTTTAGTACATTGCTAGACATTACCGCGACACCACTAGACTATAAATATACTGTAGAGTTAGCCAACGGCAAGTTGATTGAAACGCAACACATCTTTCGAGGATGCGTTATGGCATTGGCTGGTCACGAACTCGAAATCGATTTGATGCCAGTAACTCTCGGAAGCTTTTATGTGTTCGTTGGAATGGATTGGTTATCCGCTAACCAAGCTGAGATTGTATGCAACGAGAAAATTGTACGAGTGACATTGCAGAACGGTGAACAGATCTCGATTCAGGGGGAGCGACGAGGAGTGCCTCTGAACATCATGTCATGCATGAAAGCAAACAAGTATCTTCAAAAGGGATACACCGCAATACTAGCTCTCATTGCGGAACAACCAAAGAAAGAGAGGAAGATTGAGGACATAGCTGTAGTCCGCGATTTTCCCGAAGTATTTCCCGAGGATCTACCTGGACTACCTCCGAAACGACAAGTCGAGTTTCAGATAGACCTCACACCAGGAGCAGCACCGATTGCTAAGGCTCCATACCGACTAGCACCTACCGAGATGCAGGAATTGTCTAAACAGTTGTAAGAACTGTTAGATAAGGGATTTATTAGACCAAGCTTCTCACCGTGGGGAGCACCGGTCTTGTTCGTCAAGAAGAAAGACGGATCATTCTGTATGTGTATCGACTACAGAGAATTGAACAAAGTAACGATCAAGAACCGATACCCGTTGCCAAGAATAGATGACTTGTTTGACCAGTTGCAAGGGTCAAGTTACTATTCAAAGATCGATTTAAGATCGGGTTATCATCAATTGAGGATACAGGAGAATGATATTCCTAAGACTGACTTTAGAACCCGATACGGACACTACAAATTCTTGGTTATGCCCTTTGGACTGACCAACGCACCAGCGGTATTCATGGACCTCATGAATAGAGTGTGCAAGCCTTACCTTGACAAATTCGTGATAGTGTTCATCGACGACATACTGATTTACTCAAAGGATCGGGAGGAGCATGCCGAACATCTAAGGCTAGTCTTGGAACTACTGAAGAAAGAGCAACTGTACGCGAAGTTTTCGAAATGTGACTTCTGGATTCGCGAAGTCCAATTTCCTCGGACACGTGGTTAATGAATGAGGAATACACGTAGACCCAGCCAAAATCGAAGCCATCAAAAACTGGGAAGCACCCAAGACTCCGACTGAGGTGAGACAATTCCTAGGTCTGGCCGGGTACTATCGAAGATTCATTGAGGGATTCTCAAAGATTGCTCAATCATTGACCTCCCTGACTCATAAGGACAAGAAGTTTGACTGGGGAGACAAACAGGAAACTGCTTTCAACTTGTTGAAGCAGAAACTATGTACTGCACCCATCCTATCCTTACCGGAAGGATGCGATGACTTCGTGGTGTATTGTGACGCCCCGAAACAAGGACTCGGTTGCGTGCTCATGCAACGCGAGAAGGTGATAGCCTACGCCTCACGCCAACTGAAGGTGCATGAGAAAAACTACACGACTCATGACCTCGAGTTGGGAGCAGTGGTGTTCGCTTTGAAGATCTGGCGACACTACTTGTATGGCACAAAGTGCACTATCTTTACCGATCATAAAAGCCTACAACACATCTTCGATCAGAAAGAGCTAAACATGAGACAACGAAGATGGGTTGAACTCATAGGCGATTATGATTGCGCTATCAAGTATCATCCCGGCAAAGCCAACGTAGTGGCCGACGCGTTGAGCCGGAAGGAAACAACAAAACGCGTGCGTGCCTTACAACTCACGATTCACTCTGAGTTACCAAACCAAATCCGACTCGCACAACAAGAAGCTCTGAAAACAGAAAACCTCCCTCTCGAAGCCATGCGTGGCATGGATAAACAATTGAAGGTAAAAGATGATGGAGCTTACTATCTACTGGATGGAATTTGGATTCCACGCTATGGGGGATTGAGAGAAGTAGTGATGGACGAAGCGCACAAAAACCGGTATTCCATACATCCGGGTTCTGACAAAATGTACCATGACTTGAAGACAACCTACTGGTGGCCGAACATGAAAGCCGAAATAGCAACTTACGTGAGTAAGTGTCTAACGTGCTCAAAAGTCAAGGTTGAGTACCAAAAACCATCAGGGTTACTTCAACAGCCGGAACTACCAATGTGGAAAGGGGAGCAAATTTCCATGGACTTCGTAACTAAACTGCCCAAAACGGCAAGAGGTTGCAACACCATCTGGGTTATTGTAGACCGACTGACGAAGTCTGCACATTTCCTACCTATCGAGGGGACTGACAAGCTGGACAAACCCACACGTATCTATCTGAAGGAAGTGGTTACTCGACATGGAGTGCCAATCTCAATTATATCTGATCGCGACAGTCGATTCACATCTCATTTCTGGAAGTCTTTGCATAAGACTTTGGGAACGAGATTGGATATGAGTACCGATTATCACCCGCAGACGGACGGACAGAGTGAGCGAACCATACAGACACTGGAGGACATGCTCCGGGCATGCGTTATCGACTTTGGGAGTAGCTGGGAAACTCATCTACCGTTAGTTGAGTTTTCATACAATAACAGCTACCACACAAGCATATAAGCTGCACCATTCGAGGCACTTTACGGACGTAAATGCCGATCACCCATCTGCTGGGCAGAAGTTGGAGACAGCCAACTGATTGGCCCAGAGCTTGTGCACGAAACGACTGAAAAGATCGTGCAAATACGTAAACGAATGGCAGCAGCTCAGGACAGACAAAAAAAGCTACGCCAACAAACGACGCAAACTGTTAGAATTCCAGGTGGGAGACAGAGTGTTACTCAAGGTCTCGCCCTGGAAGGGAGTCATTCGGTTTGGCAAACGAGGCAAGTTGAACCCTCGTTACATTGGACCTTTCGAGATCACCAAGCAAATAGGCCCTGTAGCCTACGAACTAAACCTGCCAGTTGAACTGAGCAGTGTACACAACGTATTCCACATCTCAAACCTCAAGAAGTGCCTATCTGATGAGACACTCGTTGTCCCTCTCGAGGAAATACAAATCGACGAACAACTGAACTTTGTTGAGGAACCGGTGGAGATTATGGACCGGGAAACCAAGAAGCTCAAACTCAGCAAGATCCCGATTGTGAAAGTGCGATGGAATTCGCGACGAGGACCGGAATTCACGTGGGAACGTGAAGACCAGATGAAGCAAAAGTACCCACACCTGTTCGCGGAACAGGCAAACGCTAGCAACACAAGTTGAATTTCGGGACGAAATTCTTTCTAACATGGGGAGGATGTGACACCCCGTAATTTCCAGGTCAGCATTTTATTTATTTAAATGATTATTTAAATGCTTTATGTACACGTGGCACTAGAATTAGTTTAATTTAGTGTGACACGTGGCACGACCTTACAAACACTGATACGCAACGGGATAATTTGTGGAATTATCGGCAAACAGCACACACGTGTCAAAACACGCGAACGTTGGTGAACGTCTAACACATTGTGAAACACAACACTCGAAACCTCACAAAACACTCGCACATTGAACTTGGAAGTTCAGACAAGGCCAAACGAAAGTTCGTAGACGTGAAAACGGCAACGAACGGATCAAACCAACGAAAATGGGCCTATTGGGCTCATCAGGGGATCTGTCGCGCTACGCGACGGTCCACAAGGACTCTGTCGCGATACGCGACAAGTGGGGGGGAAATTTGAATGCGGGACTCTCTCGCGTTACGCGAGGGGAACCCTTGAACCTGTCGCGCTACGCGACAAGACCCAGTTCGCAGAATCTTTATTTAACCAAGACACCATCATCACTAGCCACCCTATTTCGCACAAATCGAACCCCAGGCACTCAAGATCGTCTTCCCCACCAGAAAAACTCCATTTTTACTCTGTTACAACCATTTTCAAGCTTGTGGAAGCTTGAGGTGAAGATTGGGAGCTTAAAGAACGACGTTGGAAGCTCGACACCATCACCACCTCTACATCCCTGCGTGAACCAGCTGTCCAGAAGCACTTAGGAGCCTTCTTTCTCGGTTTCATCATCATCTCAACCATTTTGGAGCACTCAAAGGTAGTTTCTATACTAGAAACTCACTTTCACACCTCTTACACCCACATGCAAGACTTTAAACCCACATGCAAGCATGGGTAAAGCACATGCACGAATTTTGTTTATGGGTTTATTAGTTTTGATGTGATTTATGATGATCTAACATGATTAGCATGCATTTGGTGATGATCTATGATGATGTGTTTAGGAGAATATCATTATTTGGTTATAAAATGTTGAAAAAGTGCCATGCATGTAAGATCCATGACTCATGGAGTGATCTTGTAGTTGTAAATGTGTTTATAAATGATATTAGAAGATCTTCACATGATTGGATGACGTTGAAATGGCCAAAATTATGATTTTGATGAAACTTGCCATTAATAGTAACTTTTTTACTTATGAAATGAGAATGTGAATGATATTTGGTGTCATGCATGTTCATGGATGGTTGTTTAGATGTTATTAGGATGATAATAAGGTTAGAATGTGATTTTAATGATGTTCATGGGTATTTTGACATAGTTACTATATTTAGTAACTTTTGTAGATGAAATATTGCTAAGTGATGGGTTAGGTTATGTTGACATGTTTAAATGATGTTAGATGGATTATTTTGATGATTTGTAACATGAAAATAGGTTTAGAAATGTCAAATGGTCATTTTTATGCAAAAACCACAAAGTTACTATTTATAGTAACTTTATTTTTACAAAAACCGATTTGTCAACATGTTATATTATTTGAGCATGATAAATGACTTATTATGTTATAATATGTGGATTAGATGCTAAGTTAGATGGTTTCCGATATCACGTATGCTATAAATGGAAACTTTCCATTTTAGGAAACTTTTATGTGCTAACATGTTATAAACGAATTATGTGAACCCGTATGATGATGTGCTATGTGTTAACATGATCACGTAGGACTAATAAGCATGCTAGAACTCTAAAACCATTATGCTTTGTGAACTTTCCAAAAATGGAAACTTACTATAAATAGTAAGTTGTCCATAGACGCGACTTACGCGTTTTGCGCACGACGAGCACTTAAACACTTGCTACACGAATCACAACCGTCACACGGTTCACCAACGGGTCGTTGACTTGACACGGTCAACTTTGGTCAAACACGGTCAAACACGGTCAAACACGGTCAAACACGGTCAAACACGGTCAATATGGACCAACACGAGCAAACACGGTCATTGTGGACCGACACGGACAAACATGAACAACCAAGGGTTGTTGGATACAAACACGAGCACTAACACTAGCACGGTCACTTACACGAACTCACGTACGGTCTACGATATAGGTTGCCGGTGACCGACGTGCTACACGACAACTCGGGAGCTTACGCTTACGTACGATCATATCACTAAGGTGAGTTTACGGCCCCTCTTTACTCTTTTTCAAATGCTTTTAAATAGGGGGAGAATACTAGTTGCATCGAGTCAAACATTATTGCTATTACAAACATTTTTGTGTATGCTGGTTTATTGGACAAACATTAAGTGTTGAACTCGTTACAAGCCCTCACAAAGTCTTACCGTTAATGTACGAACAACGTGGTAGATTTGGATGGATCCATTAGGGAATGACTAACCCCATGGGGCATAATGTTGACTGGATGTCATAACCCGTGCAAATTCTGACCTAATTTGCTATGTATACGAGGCATAGCGGAGGCAAGGACAAACAAGTCTAGTTCGGTAGTGACGCACTGACACTTTGGGCCTAGGGCTCGGTACTAACATTGATAAACAGCATGACACACTTTTATTGCTATATGTATATCAAAACCTGTGAACTCACCAACCATTGTGTTGACACTTTTCTAACTTGTATTCTCAGGTAACTAGCGTGGCTAGCAGGAGGACAGGAATGCACAATTTAAGGATCGAGCATTAGGAACTTTCATGCATCTTGTCTTGTCATTTTGAAAACAATTTACTTTTATTCCATTAAGCAATGTGGTGTTAAACTATCTATTTCCGCTGCATGTTATCAAACATATGTTTTTCCGCTGCATTATTTATTGACAACTTTTATTCCGCTGCAAACTATTTTGTTATGTGTATGTGTCAAACTTGGATTTGTAGACGCATATAGAGTCGTTCTATATGACCTTGAGCTGTGATTCTGGACACGTCACATCCACGTGGACATTTGCCACGAGTGGGAATTTGGGGGTGTGACAGACTGTATAGTCGCAGGGTTCGTGGCTCGTGAGGGTTAGAATGTTCGGTGCTCAAGGTTGCAAGCAGGTTCGCCTAGTGAGTTTCAACAAGTAGGGTTAGCCCATGCAACAAGTTCGGCCATGGTTCCTGCTTGGAAGGTTCGTGACAAGGTAGCACCTAGGCTCGCCAAGGGTTCGGTCATTAGGGTGCTACTCATAGATTCGGCTAGGTTCGGGGGACCAGGGGTTCGTGAAAGATGGTTCGTAGCATCACCCATAGGTTCGGCAAGTCTAAAGGTACGGCTAGGGCTGCATCATAGGTTCGTGGTCCATGAGGTAGAAGCAGGGTTCGGCTAGGGTTCGTGGCTGCCTCAAGGTTCGCCAGCTGACTAAGGTTTCAGCCATAGGTTCGGCGACCCCAAAGGGTTCGGCTAGGGTTCCCAGCCGCATGCAGGTTCGCCACTGTTCATTCCCTTCCACGAACCCTGGTTCTCCTTGCTCGTCTTCATCAGACTCATCAGTCTTGGCTTGTTATCTAGGTTGATATCACATGGTGGAAGATGGTTAGAGGTGCAAGGCTCGAAGTGGGTGTGCATAGGACCGGCTAGGGGCTTGGGTCGAACAAGGCCTCAAGAAACCCTATTTTTCATATTTTTCGTAGTCTCATACCTCAAATTTGGCTGGGTAAAGCTCTAGATCCGTTGTACTTCCTTGTAGAGGAGGTTGAGAGCTTCGCGTGGACACCAAGAACGCCTAATTTCGTTAAGAAATGATCGAGATATGGAGATTTGAAGCTTGGTTTTTAGTGTGAGAGGGGAAAACCGGGTAGAAGGTTTTAGAGAGAAAGAGAGATGATCATGAAAATGAAATAAATGCCCTCATTTGGTGTTTAAATACCCCGAGGGTATTCGGCTTCGTTTCGGTTGCTTGGTTCACGTTTTCGTTGTGTTTCCGGATCGTACGCGCGCGTGGTTGTTATTTAAGTAAAAAGAGTTTATTTTTAATTGTTTGGAAGGTGGTTATTTCTAGTAAATATTTTATACATCATTTTCTTGAATTATTTATCGTAATTTATCATTTTACGCGTTTCGTTAATTCTTTCGCGAATTTACGTATTTTAAATTTAAAGTAATTTTTTTTAATTTATTTCTGATGAGTTTCAAAATTGTAAAACAGGAAATATTATATTTCCTTAAATTTATTATCGTTCGTATCGTTTTCGTTTTCGTTTCGTAAGAACGCGTCGCCATCACGCGTATTCGTTCGAATCGTCATTCGAACGAACACGACGATGGTTTGGCTTTCTGATTCTTGTTTTCTACTTTCGAGTCTTCGTTTCAGAATTTTAAACTTTCAGATTTATTCGTACAGATCGTCACCTATACAAATAATTCGTCGGTTTAGCATTCTGTAACAACAACCGTTATGGTTTCGTTCTGTTTAACCTCGCATACGTTTATACATAATAGCATCAAATCAAGCTTTTGTGTGTCAGTACTGTGTTGTCTAATGTGTTTCTGACTGTTAAACCCTAAGGTTTTAATCAGATTTCAGACACTCGCATAATAGTTTAGTGTTAAGCATTATGTGTCAATAGCATAAACATAGTTTCTCGTAATGTGTACCTGAATTACTGTGCAAGTTACTGTAGCGATCATTGTTCCGGCAATGCTTCCGGCACTGATGTTACACTAGCTAACTTTCCATAGTATAATGAAAAACAAAAGAAATATAAGAACATGTATAAACTTTCCTCAGTATTTTTACTGTTTTCAAATACTTCAATTAGATGTAATTGAACAAAAAAAAATAATCGGTGTTCATCTCATTTTTAAAGCCTTTTGAGAAAAGAAATTCTGACGAATTCTTCAAAACATGGCGGGTTCCGATAAAATCGGTGGCTTCTATATAAATCCACCCATGGGTATAAAGAAACCCAACATAAATTTACTCCAAATGAAGCTTTAATATTTAATGAAACATTTTTACTTAAGGCACACAAGAAGCATAAAATAGAATATTTTTAAAAAGAAATTAGCACTTATACTATTATTAATTAACTAAAATAACACATGTCCATCTATAGTCTTAACAACTTTTCATAGTTATGAGACCCACAATTTCCATTTTGTTACAAGTAAACACAATCAATCAAGTCAAATCATGAAAATTTGAGAGAATCTTGAATTCGAAATTCGAGCTCCATAAAAAGAAGGGAAAATTCCCATATTAACCACGCCCACAAAGGAATTTCCCAAAATGTCCACCACCATGGGCGCCCACGCCCATTGTTCTCCGGGCGCCGCCCACCATTCTCGACCAATTCGGGTTCGCCACGTGGCCTCTATAGGCGCCCACGCCCATAAAAATGCTCCGACGCCCGTAAAAAACACACCCGGTCACGGGCGCCGGGCCCACTCTGACACGCGTTTTGTGGGCGTCCCGCCCATAGTCAAATTTTTTTTTTGTAGGCGTCGTGGATTAATAGAACCGAACCACCATTATGGGCGCCCGAACCTAACTATGGGCGTCCCGAACCTAAATACGGGCGTCCCGCCCATAGTTTTTTGAAATTTTAAGCGGGAATTCACTACGGGCGTCCCGCCCATTAAGAGTTTTAGACTACGGGCGTCCCGCCCATGAACTCGATTTTTAAAAAAAAAAAATTTCAATTTTCACTTTACCCGTTATGGGCGTCCCGCCCATTATGAGGGTTAGACTACGGGCGTCCGGCCCATGAACTCGATTTTTTAAAAAAAAAATTCATTTTTTGCCTATAAAAAAACCATCTTTGTTAAAGTTTTTCACATTCACCAAACAGACACAACTTAAAAATTTCGTAAAAATTTCGTTTTTTACCATTTTAAAATATGGAGTTCACCGTTGTAGTTTGTATGGGTGGTAACTGGGAACATAAAGATGGTCTATACGATTATGTTCCAGTTGATTGTATTCGTCGTGGTCTATATTTTTCTTCTAAAATCAGCTATGATGAGCTGACTGATTTGATTTCAGTTCGTTTTGGTATTCAACATATAAGACGTTTATCTTATAAGTTTTCAACATATGTGTATCCCGTTGACATATACGATGACAACAATATGTCTGTGTTTTTAAAAATTATAGAGAAAAATCATACAGACATATGTTATCTTTATGTTGTTGACTCTTTTACGGTTCGTCTACCTGTTGGCAAAAAAGACTCATCACATGGGTCTAATTCTAAAAAAAAAAAGATGTTGTTCCGGATTTAAACATTCCATTTAACAACATGAATGATTTTAGTAATGAGCCTAATAATTTTGACACAAACAACCAATATATTGATAACAACGAAACCTTTCAAAATTACGAAACAAACATTTCCAATGTTTTATTATCATCATCTACACATCCAATTGTTAACAAAGTTTTTAAAGATAAAGAAGAATTAAAGTTAGAAGTATCAATGATGGCTTTAAATGAGTGTTTTGAATTCAAAGTGCAAAAGTCATCAAAAGAAAGGTTTGTTGTGAAATGTTGTGGTGATAACTGTGAGTGGGTATTAAGAGCTTCTACTTATAAGGATACTAATGCTTTTCATGTCACTTCTTTTAAAAACGAGCACACATGTTCAAGAACGCAGACGTATCCTAATATTAGAAATGCAAATAAAAAAGTTATCGGCCATATCATAAAAGATCAACTTACCGACTGTGGACGTGTTTATCGGGGAAAAGAAATCGTGAAGGACATCAATCAAAGGTTTAATGTTAATATATCTTACAAACAGGCATGGCGAGGAAAACATTATGCGGAACAGCTTTTGTCCGGATCAGCCGAGGAGGCTTTTGTCAAACTCCCTGCATATTGTCACAATCTTGAATTAGCTAACCCTGGAACAATTACTCACATTCTGAGGGACGAGTTTAACCGTTTTGAAATGGTTTTTATTGCTATTGGTGCAGCTGTAAGTTATTTATTTTGAAGATATAATCGATCCACTAACGGAAAAGTTAGATATTTTATTTTTAAATTAATTGCAGGTCCGAAGTTTTGTTAATTGTATGCGGCCTATAATAATAATAGACGGGGCACATCTGAAAGGTACTTTTAAAGGCACCATGTTTCTTGCAGTTGGTATGGACGGAAATAACCAAATTTTACCAATTGCATTCGGTGTCGGGAAAACTGAAAGCGGTGATGCTTGGACTTGGTTTTTGTCTAAACTAAAAGATGGCATAGCGGATCATCCGGAACTTGCTATTATTTCTGACAGAGCGTCTTCTATTGATTTGGCAATCAGAACAGTGTACCCGCTCGCATATCATGGTCTTTGTTGCCGACATTTAATGGTTAATTTACGTTTAAAGGGTAGAGCGCAAGAAAGCTTATGGTGGGCAACCTGTAAAGCGTACACAATCAGTGACTTTGAAACTAACTATAATGCGTTATGTGCTATGCGGCCGGCAATCAGGGAGACACTAACAGGAGTTGGGTTTCATAAATGGGCACGGTCGCACTGCCCTGTTCAACGGTTCAATATAATGACTTCGAACAGTGCCGAGTCTATTAACGCATTGTCTCGAAACGCGAGAAAATTACCGATCACAAAACTAATTGATTTTTTTGTTTCCTTGCTCCAGAAATGGTATTTTGAACGACGACAACTTGGTGGTAAGATATTATATTAGAACTGGTTGATTATAATTTATTTAATTTTTTAATAATTTAATATTTTTTATCCAACAGCAAAAAATGCCCACCACCTAACCAAGTGGGCTGAAAACAAAATATCCAAAAGAATACAAAAATCCAAAACTTGGACAGTAAGGGGTGTTGATGAGTATCATTTTAACGTTGACGACGGATGTCACCGATGTATCGTTGATGTTTTCAACAAAAAATGTGGTTGTCGCAAATGGCAGTTATCTGGTTTGCCATGTGGTCATGTGATTGCTGTATCTGTTTTTTTGAAACAATCCGATTGTATCCATTGGGCGATGGACTGGTTCAAAAACGAGGTTCACGTTGCCACATACGCTGAGTCTGTAAATACGGTTCCAGATGAATATGAATGGGAAGCAGAAGAAGCTATTGAATTTTTAGAAACCCCTCAAATGGATCGAAGGCAAGCTGGTCGTCCACGAGAAAATAAACGAATTTCATCTCGAGGTGAAGAAACAGGCCCAACAATATGTTCAAGATGCCATCATAATGGACATATGCGTCATCAATGCAAAACTCCATTGGCATCACAAGTTCCGTCATCATCAAAAGTTTATGGAAAAAATAAGGAAACAACAAAGTACGTTGACGCAGATAATTTTCGAGATTTCTTAGTTGGGACAAGTGGCCAAAATAATTACTGTTACGATTTGAATGAATTTTAATTGTAGTAGTTAAGATATTATTGGCACTTATTATTTCTCTTTAATTAAAAATTATTAAAAAAATTTGGTTATAGTCGGAACGCCCATAAATAATTAAACATAAAAACTATCAATAAATTTGTACAAACGATCATACTACAATAATCAAAAAGTTACAGAAAAAAAATGTAAAATTTACATCATATTAATGTTTCATACAAACTAGTTATACAAACTTGAGCGGCACCACCAAATTTTCCCTTAGTCACGCGATTTACTTTCTGATTAGCTATAGAAGTGCAAGGTTTACAGTTCAGCATGTAGGATCAGATGTTCTCAATTGATAAATCAGTAGAGTATAGCAGCGGAATTCAACACAGAATTAGCATAAGTAAAGTAAGAACAATTTCAATCAAACAGTAACGCAAGTTTGTTATAGAGAGAGAAAGTTTTCTTTAAAAAGGAATATCTCATTCAGATCATTCACTTCGTTCCATTACAATCATGTCAACTACCTATATATAGAAGGCAGTGACGTCTGATGATGTCACATGATGTTGACATCTAACAGACAAAACAAAACAACTGAAATTAACTAAACTACTGAGGATGTCTTCAACATCTGAAGACAAACTCTACAACTACTGAAGAACAAAACTACTGAAGTACAAATACTGAAACTACTGAAGTACAAAATACTAAAACATCTGATGAGTAAACTACTCATCAGACTTTACAAATACTGAAAGAAAACTTCTGAAGACTAACTACACACTACAACATCTGACGACTTACACTTCAGCTGTTGTACATCTCTTCAGATCTTGTGACTTCAGCACCTTTGAATATCAGCCTTTGTGTTCTTCTTCAGTTGTTGTAATGCTGTGAGACTTAGAGATTTTTCTGATCAGGCTCATTGGTTCTTTTAGTCCAACAAACTCCCCCTGAACCAATGCAGCCAAAAACCTCTAACTTATTTAAGGTCTCACTTATTTATTCCCAGGCAGAAAGATATGTCTTTTTCTTTTGAGATCAGTATCAAAATGACCAATTAAAGTATAAGCCTGATAACCAACAGCTTCAAAAAAAAATTCTAACAATCAAAATATGAGAGGGAACTCCATTGGGGAAATGGACTATGAGCATTAACCCCTCTCATTGAAGCTATTGATTGTATACTAACCAGAAAGACTCCCTGACATAAGCTTCAAGTAGTAACATCTTCTCTTCTGGAGTCAGTCTTTCAGGTTCACCTTCGAAGAAAGACTCAGGTCCATAATACTCAGACAAGTACCTGGCCGTTGTCCCATCATTCAGCTCTACTTTAGTTATCTCTCTGTAGACAAACTCATCTGGATGCTTTCCTTCCAGAAACAGATAAAGCTCAGCTTGCAGAACATGTTCAAGTTTCTTGTATACCAATCCTTTCTTGATCATTTTGTTTTCTAAGAAATTTGGAGCCTTTGAACCTGAGTTGTACACACTCTTGAAGTCATTTATTATCTCCCAAGGATCAAGTACTGATCCCAGCATAATTTCAGCACTTAATACCCTTTTGATCCTTCTGGCATAAGCTGCTGGAGCCTCTCTCTTGTGGATCCTGTGAATTATTCTTGGATCAGGCCACATTCTAATCTGTTCCTTCCTATACTGGTATGTGAACCTCAGAGCATACAACCTTTGAGCTTCTTTCTTCATTGCAGTAATGGTTGATGTCTGAGGATAATCTTTGTCAATCAACTTTAGGATTTGCTCATCATGCACCCTTTGATTCTCTTCTTCTTCAAGTTTCACTTTAACTGCTAACATCCTATCCTCAGGTGTGATTTTTGGTTGTTGACCAAAAACCAATGACTTCTCAGGCACATATTTGGCAGGTAGAGTTACTTTCTTCTTTTGAATAGCTTGATCCAACCCAGTTGTTGGTGTTGCAGGCTTTTGAACTTTTGGCTTGATAACTGTAGAGATAGGCAACCTGTCTTCTTCATCAGAACTTTCTTCTTCTTGAATTCTGAGTTGCCTTCTCTTCTTTGGAGGAGCCCTTACCTCAACAACCTGAGTCTCAACCTGAGTCTGAACCTCTGGAATTTGAACCCCCTCTAGTTCAGTGTCTTGTGCATCAGAAGTTGTAGCTTGTACTTGAACTTCAGAGGTTGTAGCTTGTGCTTGAACTTCAGAAGTTTTGACTTGTTCTTGTACAGCAGATGTTGTGGCTTCCACTTGTTCAGCACTTGCTTCAATCTCTTTATCAACCATTTCCTGCTCAACTTCCACATCAGCTCTGTTGATAACCTCAACAGGTTTATTCTTCCTCTGTCTCTTATAAGTTACTTGAATAACAGGAGACCTTTCAGAAACAACCTCTTCAGACCTTGGCCTTTTGGAAGCTGAAGTGACTGATTCAGTACCTAACTCCCCCTTTTTGGCTGCAGGGGAAGAAGGAGTATGTAGAGTGGCAAGTCTGGCAGTCACAGCCTCATCAACCATCTGCTGAATATGGGATTTGGAAGGTAACCTCTCATCAAGGGCTTGAATAATAATTGTTTTTAGGACTGGAGTGATGAGAGGGAGGATTTGTAGAAAGGCAGCAGCTAATGCCTCTGGGGGGCTAAAACCCAAAGGATTAGTGCCTGAAGCAGTGGCTGGTGGCTTGTCAAATTGGATATTTGTGGTTGAAGTGTTTGGGTGACCTTCAGAATGAGAAGGTGCCATCTGTGGGGTAAGTGGGGAAGATGGACTTTTGTCCTTGGACATTTTGGTGAGTAGCTCATTGAGTCTACAGACCTCAGCCTCAAGGATTTGGTTCTTCTTTAGAACCTCAGCAAGTGTTATTTGGTCATCAATAGCCGTAGCTAAATCATCTGACCTCCTGAGAATCTCAGGATCTACCTGAGTTGAGTGTGGCTCAACAGTTTCAGGTGCCCCTTTGTCTTGGTACTGGGGACTTCCAACCTCAGGGTTAACCCCTTCATCGGTTGTTGCCTCTGACAAGGTCTTATCCATGTTACCACTATCAATCACTCCAAATGATGGAGGTGATGAAGTAGCAGCCTTGTCAGATATCAGAATCTCTCTTTCCACACTAGGAGATCTGATGTTGTAGTCATGATCCTGTGGGTTATCAGAGACACTTTGTTCCTCCCCCTCAATGTTGGAGCTTATCCCAGTAGTGATAGGTGTCTGGGAGGGGATAGGAGTGTTCAGCTGATTCAGGATTTGATCAATAACAAATGTTGGGCTATTGGTGGTGGTTTCTATAGAAAGTGGGTTTGAAGAAGAATGCACCCGGGGAGATTGGTGCTTTTCAATAGAAACCATTTCAACTGAAATAGGTTCTAGTGATGTGGTGTCCCCTACAAAGATTGCACCAGGTTCCTGTTGAGAGGAAACCTGGGCGGTTTGAGCCGGTGGAGTCGGATGAACCACTGGTTGACTACTACCAGTGGTCAGTTCATGCCTTGGTGAGGCAGGGGCAGACTCAGGGGACTCATTTCCCTGAGCAGCCTTTTTGGGCTTAGTGGATTTTGGTTTAGTGGGGACTTTGGATTTGGATTTTGAGGATGAGGCTGTGGGTTCCCTTTGCGTGGGTTTGAGCTTCCGGGCAGCCTCTTTTAAAGTGAGGTTAGAGTTGTGTCGGGAATATACTTCCAGCAAAACTGCTGGAGCAGGGATCCCCTGACCAACAAGGCCTGTTTGTGGCAGCTGTTTCTCTATGATGGCCATAATAAAACGAGGATAGAGTAACCATCTAGATGAAACAGGCTTACCAGCATGTTCAGTTAATTCAGAAAAAAGTATTTGAGAAAAATTTAGCTTTTGAGATTCGAGGATAGAGTACAATACCTGTTGCCAACGAGATGACATTTGATCCCACGAAGAAGACTTCGGAGCCAGGCATATGTTGATCATATGGAATATCAGACGCTCTGGATCATTAAAGTGCTTCTTGAAAAGTGTTGAGTCACTCAAGTCGCCCTGGTATTCATGACTTGTAAAACAGAGGTCAGTGGCGCTTTTAGGGAACTGAGTGACTAGGTTGGCATCGTCAAGTTGAAGAACATCCCTGAGCTCAGCGGGACTGATATGCACGTTGTGACCATTGACTGTTGATCGAAGAGAGATGACTCCAGTTCCAACATTTATCAGTTCAACATTCATCCAAAACTGATGAATGGATTCAACATACAGAGTTGGATTGATGAGAAAAGCAGTTTTGAATTGAGAGGAGTTCATCAAATCCACTGCTTCATCAAACTTGGACCAGAATGAAGATTTGGTCAAGTAGGCAATCGAATTGTGACGCGGTTTCAAAGTAAGAGCAGCCATGGAAGCAGAGATGAAAGAGGGAAAATAGGTTTTGAAAAAGATGAAAAGTTCTGAGAAAGTGATAATGAAACAACTGAAGAAGGTGGAGTTAAATAGAGAAAACAACTGAGGTTTAAACAACTGAAGAGTAAAATTACTCATCAGGTGTTGTCGAGAATTTTGTTCATCAGGTGTTTTCAACAGTTGTTCATCAGACTTTGTGGAAATTTTGTTCATCAGAACTTGTAAACAATGTGTTCATCAGAACTTGTAAACAAGTTGTTCATCAGAACTTTGTAGAAATTTTGTTCATCAGAACTTGTGAACAATGTGTTCATCAGAACTTGTACACAATGTATTCATCAGAACTTTGTAGAAATTTTGTTCATCAGAACTTGTGAACAATGTTTGACCTTCAGTACTTAGAACATCAATACTCATCAGTATTTGTAACTTAGAGTATTATAAAAGGTCATAACTGTTCTTGAATCAGTACTTTTGATATGTATTAGTATGTACTGAAAATATCAAAATGTGTCAAGATAAAAGAATACTTATGGTTAAAAAAATGAAAATATTTTTGAATTTTTTTTTTTTTTTTAAAAGATATTTAACATTTTATTCATTTAAACACTAACCTATTCAAGTTGCAACATACCAAGCCTTAGAACTAAATTTTGAAAAGTTGATGTGTCTAAAGGCTTAGTAAAAATGTCAGCAAGCTCATCAGCACTAGGAACAAATTTGGGATCAATCAGACCTTTTTCAAAACAATCTCTTATAAAGTGATGTCTGATCTCAATGTGTTTAGTCCTAGAGTGCTGAACTGGATTCTTGACAATACAAAGGGCTGAAGCACTATCCATTAACAATGGTGTCTTCAGTTCTTTGATGCCATAGTCCAGGAGTTGAGACTGAAGCCAGAGAATTTGGGAAGTGCAACTTGCAGCAGCAATGTACTCAGCTTCAGCAGTGGAGGTGGCTACAGAAGTTTGCTTCTTACTTTGCCAAGAAACCAAGCAATTTCCTAGAAACTGACACCCACCAGAAGTAGATTTTCTTGAGAGTTTGCATCCTGCATAGTCACTATCTGAAAAAGCAACCAGCTTGCAGGATTGTCCAGTGGAGTACCATATTCCCAGGAATTGAGTACCTTGCAAGTATCTGAAAATTCTTTTCACAGCAATCAAATGAGACTCTTTGGGTGCAGCCTGAAATCTAGCACAAACACATGTGGCAAACATAATGTCTGGCCTGGATGCAGTTAGATACATTAAAGATCCAATCATACATCTATAAAGAGTTTCATCCACTGAAGTACCTTTCAGATCTGCATCAAGTTGTGTGGTGGTGCTCATGGGGTTGGAACATGGCTTACAGTTTTGCAAATCAAATTTCTTTAAAAGCTCTTTTGTGTATTTTGATTGGTGAATGAAAATTCCATCAGGTTTTTGTTTGATTTGAAGACCCAAGAAAAACTGTAACTCCCCCATAGCACTCATTTCAAAATTTGTAGTCATAAGCTTAGTGAAATCATCACACAACTTTGGGTCAGATGAAGCAAATATAATGTCATCAACATAAATTTGAACAAGTAGCTTATGCTGACCTACATTCTTTATGAATAAAGTTTGATCAATGGAGCCTCTAGTGAAATTATTTTTTAGAAGAAAAGTGGATAATGTGTCATACCAGGCTCTAGGTGCTTGTTTCAGCCCATAAAGAGCTTTATCAAGCTTGTACACCCAATCAGGATGTTTATTGTCCTCAAAGCCTGGAGGTTGACACACATACACTTCCTCTTTTATTTTACCATATAAGAAAGCACTTTTGACATCCATTTGAAAAACTTTAAGTTTATGTAAGGCAGCATATGCTAAAAACAGCCTAATTGCTTCTAATCTGGCTACAGGGGCAAAAGTTTCATCATAATCAATACCTTCTTCCTGACAGAACCCCTGTACAACCAGTCTAGCTTTGTTTTTAATGATTTGACCTTTTTCATCTGTTTTATTCCTAAACACCCATTTTGTGCCTATTGCACACTTACCTGGAGGTAAAGAAACCAGCTCCCAAACCTGTTGTTTCTTGAATTGCAACAGTTCCAACTGCATTGCCTCCACCCAGCCAATATCTCTAAGTGCTATGTGGTAGTTCTTTGGCTCTTGTTGACTGACAAAGAGAGCATAAAGACAAAAGTTAGATAATTGACTTCTGGTTGAAACACCTGCAGAAATATCACCAAGGACTTGTGATAATGGATGATTCTTCAGTTCTTGATATGGAATAAGATCAGTGCAAATGTTTGCTGGAGGATCAGATGTTGCAGTTGAAGATGATGCAGGGAACAAAGCAGCTGGGATTTCAAATGATTGAGAGGATTCCAGAATTTCATCAGCATTTGTATTGAGTGGGATTGCTGAAGCAGGAGGAGCATCAGATTTTGTAGATGTGGACATATTGTCACTGAATCTGAACAAATGAGTATTTGGATCTTCATCATCTGAAATTCCTTGTGATGTTGCTGTAGAAGCTGGTGGTGGATCAGCTGGAAGAACTTCATCTTCTACACCACTATTCTCATCATGAAAATTATGGTGCAAGATATTCAGATCAAACATCTCAGCAGGATTCTGAGGAATGGAATCTTTAGGACATTCATTGAATTTGACATGAAGAGTTTCTTCTACACTCTTTGTTCTACAATTGAACACTCTATATGCCTTGCATGTTGAAGAATATCCAACAAAGTATCCTGCATCAACTTTGGAATCAAACTTGGTAAGTTGATCTTTGGTGTTGAGAATGTAACAAGGACATCCAAAAGCTCTGAAGAAGGAAATCAAAGGAGTTAAAGAATGAAGGATTTCATATGGAGTCTTCAACCATCTTTGATTCACTAAAACTCTGTTTTGCACATAGCAAGCTGTGTTAACAGCTTCTGCCCAGAATGTGAGAGGTAAACCAGAATCAGCAAGCATTGTTCTGGCAGCTTCAATCAGGGTCCTATTCTTCCTTTCTACAACTCCATTCTGTTCAGGAGTTCTGGGAATGCTATACTGTCTCTGAATTCCCTTTGACTGATAAAATTCATCAAGAAGATGATTTCTGAATTCAGTGCCATTATCACTCCTAACACACTTGATAGAAAGAGAATACTGCTTTTCAGCATACAACACAAAATTGATAATAGCCTTGGCAACCTCACCTTTTGAGTGTAAGAAGAAGGTCCAGACAAACTTTGAATAGTCATCAACAATAACTAGACAATACTTCTTCTTTGCCATAGACATTATCTGCACTGGACCAAACAAATCCATGTGCAACAGTTGTAAGCAACCAGTGGATTTGGAATCCCCAATTGAAGGAAAAGATGCTTTGTGTTGTTTTCCTTTCAAGCATGCAGAACAGTTTTCATCACAGCTAAAATCCTTTAAAGGAAGACCTCTAACCAGACCATGTTTCACCAATTGATTCATGTTCTTGATGTTTACATGACCTAATCTTCTATGCCACAAATTAGATTCCTTGAAAGAGGCCTTAGAAAATAAACAAGGATGACCTTTGACAGAGATTTTCTTAGAAAGATCAAAGGCATAGACCTTTCCCACTCTGTTAGCCTTAAGAAGTGTGTACTCATCTAACACTTTGCCAATCAAAGGCATCACATCAGAAGATAGAATCCTACAATCTTGCTTAGTGAAGAGAGACACATGACCCTTATCACACATTTGACTAACACTCAGCAGATTGTACTTAAGATTCTCAACATGATTAACATCATCAAACCTAATCTCACCATTAGTGACTACACCTTTACCTATGATATACCCCTTAGCATCATTACCAAAGGACACAAATCCTCTCCTTCCAGTGAAATAGTTATGAAGAAGAGATCTGCTCCCAGTCATATGCATGGATCCTCCACTATCAACATACCAGATGCTACTTTGGTATGCTGAAGGACCCTGCATACAACAACACACTCAGTTAGACTTTTGGACCCAAACCATTTTGGTTTTGGGTCTGTTAACATTTGAAGAAACAGAACTAACATTATCAGTTGAAGCAACACTTGAAGCATTCTTATCAGAAATTTTTGGTTTGACTTTTGATTTTGATTTCTTTTTATGAAATGAATCAACAGATGCCTCTGCCATATTGACCCTTCCTATCAGTTGTTGCATCATTAGCATCAGTTGATTATGATTTTGAGTTAAAAGTTTGATTTCATCAGACACATCAGAACTTGAATTTTTATTTTTCTTTTGATCAGTTTTGTGTCTTTAAGTAAATAAGATGCTTTCAAGTGTTGTTTCCCTGAATCTGAAACAATTTCTTTTCCTTTCTTGGATTTACTTGAAGTATTTCCTTGTAAGGATTTTCCAGATTTTGAAACAACTGATGATTCTGGTACAAATTTTGAACTGAATTCATTTTTCATTTTAAGTATATTCTTGTTTTTATTCTTGATTTTATTGAATTTTGAACCTTTTCTGTACCAGCATTCATCAGTTGAATGATTAAACAACCTACAAATATCACAAGGCACCCTCTTCTTCCTTTCCTTGTGATTGTCTACAAGTACTGATGACTTAGAAACAGATTGTTTGTTCATCAGAACATCTGAGGCATCAGTATTTGTAGTCAAATTGACAACAGCTGATGTTTTGACAACATCTGAAGAGTTATTCGTCAGCACTTGTGTCTCAACACATTTACCAACATCAGTTGTTGCATTATCAGCTTTTTCAACAACTGCTGAAGAATAACTTTGACTTATCAAAATTCTTGCATCATTTTCACCAACACCATCCCCATCTGACTCAATTAGGTGTAGGTTTAAAACATTTGAAACATGTTCATCAGGATTAATCTCAACTAGGACATTATCCTGACAAGTGTCATCCTTAATGACATTTGTACACCCAATTGAATAAGAATAGGTTTCAATCTCAACCTTTTCAGCAGCAGCTTTGCAAACATTTGAGTCTTCTTCAGATATGTCTGCAGAATCAGACATTTCTGAAGAGTTGGTAGATTGGTACACACTCTCCCCATCAGATTCACAGTTAAGACTTTTTGGTTTATAATCAGCAGGGGGGCCAGTGTGATTGTAACCAATCCCAAACTTAACATTTGAAGCTGACTGTTTGCACAACAACATTTCAAACCCTTTACAGGACTCAACCCATTTTTCACAATTGACTTGGGTTGCTGCAAGTGTTTGTTTCAGATCATTATGCTTGACCAGCATGACTTCCACTCTAGCTTTTTCATCAGACAACAAGCATTTAAGTTTATAAATTTCAGATTCTTTCTCATTTAAGGCTTTTTCAAACTCAGTTTTGTTTTTAGCCACAACCTTTTCCAATTCAAATTTCTCATTAATCAGTTCCACATTGATTTCCCTAATGGAAGCAAATGCTGAAATGCATGACTCTGAACATAATTTAGCTTTTGATTCAGAAGATACCTGAGATGTTGAAGAAGATTGACAGGTATTTTCAGTTGAATCAATAGCCATTAGTGCCAGATTTCCAAAAGGATTGTCTCCACCATGTGGACCAGTTTCAGAAAAAGGCTGCATGTTGAAGTCTGATAAGTCATCAGGCAAGCTACTCCAATCAACAACTCCAGGAGTGAAGAAACTCTGATGCTGTTGTTGTTGAGACTGTTGAGTTGATTGAGGTTTGCTGGGTTCAGGAAGAGCAGGGGATTGAGGTGGGATTAATGCTGGATTGTGAGGAGGTTGAGGCATGTAAAAGCAAGGATATGGATAGGGCATTGGATTTTGTGGAACAAAGTGAGCTGGATAGAATTGTTGTTGACTAGTACCAGAAGATTGTGGTCCTTTGCCTGAGGAATTGTTGCTTGGAAAGGTCACAAAAGGTGCAGCAGGATTAGAACCAGATGTTTTGCACTCCCTAGCAAAGTGACCAAGCCTATGACACTTATGGCACCTCAATTTCCCTTTGTCAAATCCAACCTTAGTCTTGCCAGATAATCCAGGGAACTTCCTTCCTGTTCTTTTATAAAACTTTTGTGATCTGATGTTGATCAATGCCATTTGACTTAAAATGTCCATCTCCTCTAGATCATCATCCGGGATACCTTTCAAATCATCCATCACAAAACACAAGTTGTCACTATAACTTCCTGCATTACCCTCAACTCCCACAAAAGCATGATCAGTATTGTTAGTAGAAAAGTCAATATGTTCATCATAAGAACATTCAGACCCATTAAAATCTGACTCCTGACCAAGTAAAGCATTTAACCAGGAACAAAATCATCAGCAAGTTTTTCAGATGAAGACAGTTTTCTCTTTTGTTCTACCTCTCTCTCAAAAGTTAAGAGTTTCCCATGTAATTGGGTGAGAGATAGACTTTCTAGATTAGCATTAGAGCGTAGGACAATTGTATAAGTGTCCCATCTCTCAGGCAATGATCTGAGAAATCTGTTATTCATCTGACTGTTAGTGTATTCTTGCTTAACCATTTTTAACTCAGAAATTAAACATGAGAATCGCTCAAATTGTTGAGTCAAGGATTCACCCTTTCGATGAGAAAATGTCTCATACTGCTGAGCCAGAATTTCTCTAGTATTTGCTAAAACCTCATCGGTTCCACCAAATTGTTCTTTCAGTGCAACCCAGAGATCATGAGCAGTATCATGATGCATCAAGCCAGAATAGATCTCATTAGGCAGAGCCATGGCCAGAATACCATGAGCTTTAGCATCAATTTCAAACAATTTAATGTCCTCATCCGAATACATATCAGCAGGTTTCGGAATCATGATCTTAGTTTCAGGATCAGTGATCGTGGGTTTATATGGTCCATGCACAACAGATTTCCAACATCCTGCGCTGTTAATCGACAGGTGATGTAGCATTCTACGTTGCCATATGTTGTACTCACTCCGCACAAGCATCGGAGGCTTGGTTGCGGAGCCTGTATTGTGCGGATCATTGTTCGGAGTTGACATGATCACAGATTCAATCAATCTAACACAAACCAATTCAAATCTCAATCAATTGATGCAAAACAGATTGATATTGAAATGCAAATCAACAGAAGTTAACAGAAAACTTCGATCTATAACAAATTCTTACTTAATCAGCTAATTCACTCAATTTGAGAACAAATTTGAGCAGTTTCAGAGATCAATTGTGAAATCGATCAATGATTAACCAGCTCTGATACCAATTGTAGGATCAGATGTTCTCAATTGATAAATCAGTAGAGTATAGCAGCGGAATTCAACACAGAATTAGCATAAGTAAAGTAAGAACAATTTCAATCAAACAGTAACGCAAGTTTGTTATAGAGAGAGAAAGTTTTCTGTAAAAAGGAATATCTCATTCAGATCATTCACTTCGTTCCATTACAATCATGTCAACTACCTATATATAGAAGGCAGTGACGTCTGATGATGTCACATGATGTTGACATCTAACAGACAAAACAAAACAACTGAAATTAACTAAACTACTGAGGATGTCTTCAACATCTGAAGACAAACTCTACAACTACTGAAGAACAAAACTACTGAAGTACAAATACTGAAACTACTGAAGTACAAAATACT
This sequence comes from Mikania micrantha, assembly GCA_009363875.1. NCBI lineage: Eukaryota > Viridiplantae > Streptophyta > Magnoliopsida > Asterales > Asteraceae > Mikania > Mikania micrantha. The sequence continues at coordinate 8,862,867 of CM018697.1, read as the reverse complement.
AAAACATCTGATGAGTAAACTACTCATCAGACTTTACAAATACTGAAAGAAAACTTCTGAAGACTAACTACACACTACAACATCTGACGACTTACACTTCAGCTGTTGTACATCTCTTCAGATCTTGTGACTTCAGCACCTTTGAATATCAGCCTTTGTGTTCTTCTTCAGTTGTTGTAATGCTGTGAGACTTAGAGATTTTTCTGATCAGGCTCATTGGTTCTTTTAGTCCAACACAGCACCACCAAATTTACCTTAAATTTGGCAATTTATGTGTCGTTAAGTATTTTGTAAAACCTATTACACACAAACAAATGTTGGAATTTTTTAAAACCCATCGTCCATTACGAGCAAAAAAATTAAATATAAAAAATAATTAAAAACATATTTATATATGTAAGTTGTTTTAATTCAATAAGAATTAAAACTAAGTGGTTTTAACTCAATAAGAATTGCAATTTTCAAGTTTTATAAAACATTTTATAAAATAGTTACTAAGCCCCAAAAACTTTAGTAAGTCAAACATTTTAAACCAAATATGTTGGAACGCAAATGAAAAATTTTCTTTCATAGTATTTATAGGCAAGAAATGATAGGGTATACTTCAAGTAAAAAAAGAAAAAAAAATTAAAAAAATGGATGTGGGCGACGCGCCCACAATGGATCTCGTTAATGGGCCGGGCGCCCGTATTGGGTAGACTTCAAGTAAAAAAAAAAATTAAAAAAATGGATGTGGGCGGCGCGCCCACAATGGATCTCGGGTATGGGCCGGGCGCCCGTATTGGGTACACTTCAAGTAAAAAAAAAATTAAAAAAATGGATGTGGGCGGCGCGCCCACAATGGATCTCGGATATGGGCCGGGCGCCCGTATTGGGTATACTTCAAGGAAAAAACAAATTAAAAAAATGGATGTGGGCGGCGCGCCCACAATGGATCTCGGATATGGGCCGGGCGCCCATGATGGGTATCCTTCAACTAAAAAAAAAATTAAAAAAAATTGTACATGGGCCGGGCGCGTATATTGGTTTTAAAAAAAAAAAAAACTATTTTTTTAATTTTTTGGCATAATTAAATAGATAATTAAAAATGGTTAAATATTAAAAATAATAAAAAAGAACGAAACAAAAATGATAAAATATTAATAATTACAACGTTTACATATTTAATGTTAAAACACTCTTTGTTGAATGCACCCTAAATTTTTTCTCGTACATCAGTTTACAAAAATTCCAACGAAATTCTCTTGCCGTTTTAGCGGTGTCTTCGTTAGAAATGTACAATTCTTCATTAGAAGTCAGTCTCTGTAAAAATATGCAAACCCAAACTCCACAGTCGCCTACTGATCCACTTTGATGTGGAACCGAAATCGGATAGGTTCGCTCAAATGGAGGATACCGAAAAGTAGGTCCCATATCGTAGTTATTATAGGCCAACCATGTGGTAAACATATAATCCAGAAAGTTCAACATATCGGTTCTTTCGGCCGAGCAAATTTCTGGGTAACTATAACAAAAAAAAAGTTATTTAGAATTTTAATAAAAAGATAAAATTATAAATAGTATTATTATTAATTTAAATAAATTTCATATTCACCTATCAGCCGCCTATTAAATATGTAATTAAGTTAGTAAAAATAATTTATGACAATTAAAAAAGTCATTTAAACACGGGTGGGGCGCCCATGGTTGGGTTACGTTACGGGCGGGACCCCTGTACTTTTGCTCTAAAAAAAACACTAACCTCTGTCATTTTGTCTGACATGTCACTCGGTGCTCCAAACCCAACTAGTATATGACTCGGTGCTCCAAACCCGACAACTAGATGCTCCAAAATGCTCCAAACCCGACAACTAGATGCTCCAAAATGCTCCAAACCCGACAACTAGGTGGTCCAAAACCGACAAGTATGGAAAAGTGGTCCCATTTTTGGATTATTAAACATCAATTTTGGAGGGAAATTTTTTTTTTTTTCATTTTGGCGGGAAACTTTATGGGCGGCGCGCCCATATTGAAAATGGGATATGGGCCGGGCGCCCATTGTGGCTTCATATGCAAAATATATATATATATATATAGGGACTTACTCCATTGAGAACCATTATATATTAAGGAACCAAAAGAACTAATTTTTAACCACATATTTTAAGGGTATAAAAGTAATTTCCTTTTAAAATGGTGGAAGTTACTTTTATACCCTTCTAAACTTGTGGCTAAAATTGGTTCTTTTAGTTCTCAAGTTTAAATAGTTCTCATTTGAACATCCCCCTATATATATATATATATATATATATATAAAGGCTATGGGCGGTGCGCCCATTATGGGTATCGGATATGGGTCGGGCTCCCGTAATATATATATATATATATATATATATATATATATATATATATATATATATATATATATATATAGGCTATGGGCGGCGTGCCCATTATGGGTATCGGATATGGGCCGGGCGCCCGTAGTGGCTTCATATGCAAAAAAAAAATATATATATATATATATAGAGGCTATGGGCGGCGCGCCCATTATGGGTATCGGATATGGGCCGGGCGCCCATTGTGGCTTCATATGCAAAAAATATATATATAGAGGCTATGGGCGGCGCGCCCATTATGGGTATCGGATATGGGCCGGGCGCCCATTGTGGCTTCATATGCAAAAAAAAAAACAAAAGAAATTGTATACCGGCTATAAATAATATTGAAATGGTATGTTTTATTTCTCATTTTAAGTCGTATAAAATGTCCGACTCATTAAAACTCAATGATATAACGAACAAAAAAGCTGAAGATAACAAGTTAGTTGAACAACCGGATAATGAAAACAAATTAGAAAACCTAAACAACGAGCAACAAGAAGAAAATCCTGTAGATGAAGAAGAACGTTTCCGGAACTGGGCGTTTGATACGTTTTTGCCAACAAATGCTGCAGACGAAAACGAAGGTTTGGAAGATATCTACGATCCAGATGAAGACTATGTCCTTCCTGCACAAGATTATCTTCATTTGCAATATGAAAACCGCCCTGAGGACGAATACGTGCCTCTTGATCCATGGCAGGACGAGTATGAGATTTCATATTCTTGTCATAACCCATGGGAAGATGAAAACGATAGTTATTCGGATTAGAGAAAATAATTATGATGTATTTTTTTTTATTTAATTGATGTTTTAAGTATTAATGTTTATTTAAATTTGGGTGTGTTTTTAATTATTTAACTTAATTAATACACAACAAACTATTAATAAAAATATTATATTAGAATTTGTTACACATTACAAGGTCGAGGCAAACAACGCCAAAAATAAATTTGGTCAGCCATGAATAGTCGATAATTCGTACAACGTTGTTTAAATCCATCAGCTAAGTCTAATGGCTTTCCGGTAACTAAATGTTCCATTAACATACAAACGTATAAAGCCTCGTTGCCGTATATTTCATTTTCGGGTCTTATGTAATCATCATTAGCTCCGTATGTGATATTACTTTCTTGACGTCGTTTAACTTTCCAGTAACGAATGTTCACCAACAACGCCGTAAAATAAACCGCTAGCTTCTTCAAACTTGGATGAACACGCTCTCTGTATCTATCACCAGATATACGTTTGTTGTTATACATAACAAGATCCAATGAATTCAAATCAATCATAATTAATGACCAATCTTGAGAACCAAAACATAACGGAAAATAAACGTAATCAATATCAAAGAAAGAAGGAAAAGGAGAAAGTTTTCCATTAGCAAATTTAATTGCGTTTTTGTTGCATGAGTCTAAAAGACTGTCAACAAAGGATGGTGGTAAAATTGTCCAACGCAAATTTAACGTTCGACCCTGTTGAACTTCTCTGCATCTCCAATTGATTAATCTTCCGGCCCATCCTTCAATGTGCTATAAAAAAAATTAATTTATAAATTATTAGATAAATTAAATAAATTTAAAATATGTATCCTTACATTTGGTGTTAGATATCCATTACTACAATAGCCTAATAACGTTCCCCAAAAACGTTTATCAAGCTTTTCAGATTTAAAAAAAACAGCTGAATAACAAAATGGAGAATCTCCTTTGTTAAAAAATTCAATAGCATCTTTTGACCATTTCTCTGACTCGTCATCTGGAATAGCCCATTTACGTTTTTTAATCTATTGTGGCTGTTTCGTCTCGTTAGAGCGACTTCCTTCGCCTTGCATCTTATTACACTTATCTGGTGAAGTCTCGTTTCCAAAATTGGGACGTCTCCATTTTGAAAGAATCCATTTCGAAGGTTTGTCAACAGGTTGAGAAGAATATTGTTTGTCCATTTTACGAAATTTTTAAGTTGTGTCTGTTTGGTGAATGTGAAAAACTTTAACAAAGATGGTTTTTTTATAGGCAAAAAATGAATTTTTTTTTTTTAAAATCGAGTTCATGGGCCGGACGCCCGTAGTCTAACCCTCATAATGGGCGGGACGCCCATAACGGGTAAAGTGAAAATTGAAATTTTTTTTTTAAAAAAAATCGAGTTCATGGGCGGGACGCCCGTAGTCTAAAACTCTTAATGGGCGGGACGCCCGTAGTGAATTCCCGCTTAAAATTTCAAAAAACTATGGGCGGGACGCCCGTATTTAGGTTCGGGACGCCCATAGTTAGGTTCGGGCGCCCATAATGGTGGTTCGGTTCTATTAATCCACGACGCCTACAAAAAAAAAAAAAATTTGACTATGGGCGGGACGCCCACAAAACGCGTGTCAGAGTGGGCCCGGCGCCCGTGACCGGGTGTTTTTTTTACGGGCGTCGGAACATTTTTATGGGCGTGGGCGCCTATAGAGGCCACGTGGCGAACCCGAATTGGTCGAGAATGGTGGGCGGCGCCCGGAGAACAATGGGCGTGGGCGCCCATGGTGGTGGACATTTTGGGAAATTCCTTTGTGGGCGTGGTTAATATGGGAATTTTCCCTAAAAAGAAATCTGGCCTTGCATATATATTAGCTGTTGATGTCTATAACTCGTAGGCCTAGAACTCCAAACCGTGAATTGCAAGCTGCAAACCACAAACTATGTCAGCACGAGACTTATGTGAGTTATGTCTGTTTTAAGTTGGACATTTATCAGGATCGATCTTGGATATTAAGTTATTCTTACAACCAAACAAGAACCTAACTCTATGATGATTAACATACACGAAAAGTCTGTTAATTCAAAACAACACTTAACACTCAAACAATTGCAACTTAAAACAAGAACAATAAGAATAATTTTAAATGAAGCTCGATATATATTTAACTCGATGCAAATTTTAGCAAAAAGTGTTACAAGAGGAGATACCATTCGAATTTATATGCTAAGAGCTATAACTAGTTGCACATACTATAACCAACTGAGATACCACTATAATGTAATCTAATTATAACGGTTTATTCTAGGGTAAAAGACCAATGACAAACTACAATATCATGCAACCATGACATGACACAATGCATTCTCAAATTGGATAGTATAGAAACTAAACGACACATAAAAATAATGTTGATTCTATTGAACGAATGATATATATTTGTTTTTTATATTGTTAAGATTGTTCCACTACTTGTTAGAACTAACACTTTTATAAGGACAAAACATCATAAGTACATATATTTCTTATTGGATGAAGTTAAATATCGGAAGTGTAGTCTTCAACGAAATTATCCTCTATATATCTACAACTACATGTTCTTTGGCACCGAATATTGTTTATTAGAAAAACAATTTCCTCAGAAATATTTGTATTTGGAAGGTAGACAGACTATTGAAAGCAACAATTCTATGAATATATCTGCTTTGTTTATCAGAAGCAACTGTTCTTCGAAAGTAGTATTTTGTCTTTAGAAGTCTTGTTGTCTCGGGAATTTGTCACTAATTAGAAGATCGATTAAGATGTTGATACTTCAAATAGTTCTTCAATTCAAAAACTCTAATTTTTTTCCTTCTTATTTTTCTCTTGAACTTATTCTCGAAATCTTTTTATGCTTAAACAAATCAAATAAAAAAAGTGTTTTGGTGAGTACCAGCTTCAAATATCTTTACAATGTTTTCATGTTTTTAATCCATTGGTCTAAATATAAGTCTGCTGGCTCTTAATTTGTCTTCTTTACACTTAACAAATAACCATTTTTGAAAGGATAAATACATCTTTTAATTAGAGTACAATTATTGTTTCAAGGACCAAGCAAATTAAAATTGTATGTGTATTTTGCCAACAAAACTAGGACACAACTCTTTTGACATCTAGATTCAGGTGTATATAAGACATTCATTTATTAGTTAACTTCTTCCCTCTTTTGCTGAAACATAGAAGCCAAAGGGTGTTTGAAGTTCATTAGAGAAAAAAGCAAGGGTTCATTGAAGCACCCAATAGGCAACCCCTCAAACCCACCCACCCACACCACCCTTTCTAGAAAGTTAACCACAACAACAACAACAAACTAACAGCTTTCCTTTTCTAGCCAAGACTATCTGGATTTGGTCTATTTTGTTTTCTGAAGATAGAGAGAGAGTTATGGGGAGAGGTAAGGTACAACTTAGGAGGATAGAAAACAAGATCAACAGGCAGGTTACTTTCTCTAAGAGGAGAGGTGGCTTATTGAAGAAAGCCCATGAAATCTCAGTTCTTTGTGATGCTGAAGTTGCTTTAATTGTCTTCTCTAACAAAGGAAAGCTCTTTGAGTTCTCTACTGACTCTTGGTACCCTTTCTTTTCCTCTTTTATATCTATATATCTATACATACATACATACATATATATATGTGTATATATTACATATATTCTTGTTTCATCTAGGGTTCATTCTAGATTTCTACCTAGATCTGCATATATCAGTCCTCAATTATCAAGATTTTGTTTTTAAACATATAATCTAAAAGAAAAACAAAGTTTTGATTTATTTTTTGGATCATCAATGAATCTAATGACCAATCAGATCAGATCTAAAGAAAATATTGTGTTTCCAATGTACTGTTACATATGAACCATGTAACAGCATCATCTTCTATCAACTGACTTTCGATCAAACAGTAATCTAACGGATAAATAGATCTAACAGTGGACAATATGTACGTACAATGGTCTCTATATATAACCCTCAGTTTTTTATAAAATTTAATATTTCATGTACATATTCCAGAATTAATCTGCTAAGTATGAGTTAAAGATCGATCTGATCTCTAATTTCTAAATAAAAATCAAATTTTTAAGCTGTTCTGAGTCAATTTTTCTTTATTTTCTTGATTAAATTGTATTTCTTTTTAATGAAATTTCATTAAACGAGTCCTGTAAGTATATGTACGTACCATTTTAATGAAAATTATAGAAAGAATCCGTACTAACTTTTCACGTACGAATATCTGTATTTTCTTGTCCAGAATTATGATACCAACTAGATTTGATGTGTTATAATCTAAAGGGAAAAATTACCAGTGTTAAAAGATGCATCGTAAATATACTTACATATATATAGTTAGGTTTCTATGAGTGTATGGTTTATAGATTCTTTGATTATATATATGTGTGTAGCGTTTGTATAAATTTCATTATATACGACTAAATAATAATTACTTTAGTGTACATAACAAATAACCATATGTTCCTCACTGTTACTTGTATTATTTTTTGTTACAAATGTAACCCTTTTGACCATGAATTTTTTATATTTTTAGCTCTAAATAATAACCATTTAGAGTCTCTATATCTTTTTTATTAGAATCTGATATGGGATTACATTAAACGTGTTGTTTTTATTTGAATTTGAGTTGGAAATTCATGTCTTTCTTACAAGAAATTAAATACTATTTAAAACTATTGAACACAAGGTTAATCTGCGCATGAGGAAGTTATAACACTAGGATACATGGCCGGTTCTCATGTTATAAAAAAAAACACCTGGTTTAGAGCCTCTAAAATGTAGGAGCCTCAAATTTTTTGGGTAAATCAAGTTTTAGTTGTAACGAATTTTGACTAAGGTAAAATTTACGATTATTTTAATATTTGTAATTAGTGTACACGTTTTGTTTACGATTTATACTTTGTATAGTTTTGTTTTTCATAATCATCTTTATCTTTTTTTCTCAAAGTTGAGGAAATTTTTTTTGCAGTCGAAAGAAAGCCCCAAATTTTTTCCACTCTTTAGGTTGTCAAAAATCTTGAGATGACCCTGCTAGAATATTGAGTGTTTTGTGAAAAAAGAATATATATACTCGAATCTAAGAATATATTTAATTTTGTCCACGTTTTAGACTACATCAAGTCAAATTTGAGGGATCTTGGATATGTTATAAAAAATGATGACTACATAAATGGGTTGGTCAGCATGCCCTTTATCATATGTGCTACACCCAATCTTTCTATGAAACTAGGAAGAGAAATCGAACAAGTCATAGACTCTATTGTTGATTCAAATATAAACAAAAAAGTCAAGCTAAAGCTCCAATTTTTAATAGATATAGATTTCTGGATGTAGCACAAGTATCTTATTAGGAGTTATAATTAACCATATGTTTTCCATTGTGCTAAAGCCGGTTTTAACCGTAATTGGGGCCTTTGCAAGTTCATTTCTAAGTGGTTATTCTTGAACTTCTTAAGTATAGTTTTCTCTCCTCATGATCAACTACTGAGATTTTGATTATTGATGTTTCTCTTTGACATCAATAAACTCTAAATGGCTCAAAATTCTTACTATGTAGACTAGAAAATATAACAAACAAATTCATAAAATAAAAAACCCTAAACTTAATTCTCTAGTATTGACTCTATCTCAACCAGCCTACTTCACATGTGAACCCAAATTTAGGTTTAACTCCAACAGTTTCTCTTTGCCACGGGCAGTACGTTCTTGCTTGCTACGTGTGTGTGTGTGTATGATGATGATGAGTGAAGTGTTCTTCATCCAACCAAGAGATGTTTCTGGCATTTCTTGCTAATGTCATGTTGAAATATTGCCCAAAACAAACAAACAAACTTACCTATTATATTCTGACTCTTCAGTATGGTCTGAGGGAGAAGGACGAAGACAAACCTTACTTCTATTACAGTTAAGATAGAAAGACTACTCTGATGGAGTTTCCATTTCAAAGTTAATGTTTGAAGTTAATCATCCAAACATTTTTAACATAATTTTTACAAAATAAGTAAAATAAGGTTAAAATTAATGCAATTTTACTTTTGCTCTTTGAGCACCCACACACACATATATATGCATGCACCACAAATGTGATGACGTGAAATATTGGTTTAAGTATATTCTACCTTACCTTGAGTACAAATCTTGGTTTTAAATTGCGAATACACCTTGATATATTTGGTCTAAAAATCTGAGGCATGATTTCAGGAGCATCATGTACTTGATGCGTTTATAAGTATAAAAGATACTATAAAAAGTATTTATGGACATCCTTCTACTAATTACTTAGCATTTAAACACTAAAACTAGTCTTTTTACTCTTAAGTGGTACCCCAAGGCTTTCCAAATGGAAGGTCATAGGATTAAATCCCCCCAAGACGAAATAGGGGTCTCTGAGAGGTTTGGGAGTTTTCCGGTGCGATTTCCTCCTGGGGTGGTGGTGGGGTCTCAACGGAGGTCATGGTAACTAGACCTTAGTGACATAACCTGAAAATCGGTGGTTCACACGTTATGATCAAATGCCGTTCAAAAAAAAACATAACGAGCGTTGATCGATTAACTAATTATATTTGTTACTATATATACTGAAATCAAATCTTGACACCACATTAATTTGACACTTCTTTGTCAACTGATGACTGATCAACTAAATTAGTCTAAGGTGTCGGTTAATCTTTTAGCTTGCTTAGCTAGCATGGCTACCTTCTAATTGGATGTATTCTTAAATATTAATTAATAAGATTTATAAGACAAATGATGTTATTCTAAAAAACTTTGGAATTTTTTTTCATTTTAAAGGTTTTCCCTGATAATAAATTTTTATTTAATATTGTGTTTATGATTTTAAAATTAGAGTCATAACTATATATTAATATGTGATGGTTCATTGGTATAAGTCAAATGAAGAGTTACAATTGTTAGGTATAAATAATAAACTTGTAGTTTTTTTTTTGGTTGATTGTTTTATTGAATCAAGTTGTATAGAAAGTTGAGATCTCTTTAGTTCATCCAACATCTCAACCTTCATATATTTCCTAACAATGCTAAACATATTAGAATTTTGGTGTTACCTAGTTGTGTGGACATTCTCGACTATATACAAGCTGTTTCGGTTGCTGCTAACCCGACACGATTGACACCTCTAGTACTAAAAGAGTACTATTTAACATAAGAGTTTTGAATTTATAAATCTACAATATTTGTTTTAGCTTAGCTTAATAAACCTAACATCCTGCTTAAACTTGAACTTGAGTTATTCTAATCACATAGTCATGGGAAATCCTCAAATTATGACCGCTAGATATATATAGGGGAAATATCAAATATGAAGGGATTTTTGCCTAAAAAGAGAAGTAACCAATAGAAGCTTAACATGTGACATGACAAAAAAAGGAAGGACTGATAATTTAAGCATAACACCTTTTTTTGTACTAAATTTTTATTTTTTTGCACTAGATATTTTTGTTCCGTATTGTTTTTACTTGATTTTTTTTGTACTGCACTGTTATTTTTTTTACCGGATTTTTATTTTTTATATTAGATTTTTGATATTTTGTATTGGATTTTTTTAATTTTTTATACTGGATTGTGTTTTATGTACTGGGTTTTGTTATTGTCCTCTGCTCTTTTTAGACAAAAATCATTTCCTATTGAATCCAACCTCTGTATATATAATAAAATGTTACATGTTTTTAGAACAAAAAAAAAGTGCCAATTATTGTTTTCTTATCGATAGTCAGATTGTATTATCAAAATAGTTTAAAGTCTCAAAGTGATATGTACCTACATGATTTAAAGAGATATCAACGTCTGTTACAATCTGTAAACCTACATACCATAATATATAAAAATCTCATTATCATCATACTCTAAATCCTTCTATTACTGCATTTATTATTATATATTTAGTGTAATTGGATGTAAGGGAATATTAAAGAGTTAGAGGTGCGGAGTGTACACTCGTTTAATATTTTCTGAGCTATTGACCAAGCGCGGGGGTCAAGGGGTTGCGTCCCCTTGCGGGGTCCTAGAGGCAACGTCTATAGTGGGATCCAAGGGGCAGAGCCCCTGGTGGCGATCCCGCTAATTTTACCCGCCAAAACCAACCGCCAATAATTGTCACGGTATGTTGGTGATTAACAAGAAAAACGAACTCGCATAATCATTCTTCAATCGAAATTCGTATCACTGAAATTCATTCTATTGGATTATTCTAAAATCAAGTTTCTTGAACTCGAAAGGAATATTGATTTCGGACAGTGATTCATACACGGTCCGATAGATTTCCAAGCGATTTTGACGAATTTCTCCAACCTTTATCATTCTGGATTTTGAATTGTTACAGCATGGACAGCATCTTGGAGCGATATGAGCGATATTCATACACTGAGAGACAGCTAGTTGCATCAGATGCTACTCCGGTACATTAATTAAATAACTTGGTGTATATTAAGTTTTTTTTTTTTTTTTTTTTTCAAAAAATATTTGTCTGATGTATGTCGTGAAGTTACCGTTATACGGGTTATAAATTTAGATAGTTTTATTGGTTCTTGTTCACAGAGAAGCTGGACCCTGGAGTACAACAAACTCAAATCTAGAGCTGAACTTTTGCAAAGAAATTACAGGTGATCTTAATTTCTTTAAAATTTAAAGGAAGTTTATTTTTTTTTTATATATTTTATTTATCTAATTGGTTGTGTATTTAGGCATTATATGGGTGAAGATTTAGAGTCATTGAGCTTGAAAGAAATCCAAAATCTGGAGCAACAGCTTGATACTGGCCTCAAGAACATTCGCACAAGAAAAGTATATATGTATATCTTTATTATGTACGTATATATAGATCATGGATTCACTTGAAATTTTGTTTTGTAGAACCAACTCCTGCACGAATCAATCTCAGAGCTTCAGAAAAAGGTACTGTTCAAATCACAATCTTTAATTGCATAATGCGTAATACTTTTTAAAGTGATTTGAAAAAAATATGCAATTTTACAAGTTTAGAAGAAGATATATTAAATTGCCTTATTTTTAAAGAAATGTGGTTTTCATCTATTTCTTTATTTGGTAAGTTACTCATATATTACACATGTTTAATGAAAAACTATAAAGTAACTAACTTTTTTTTTGAACGGCGAATGTCTCAATCGGGTAAACCCAGTGTTTTCAGGCCATATCACCAAGGTATAGTTACCTGGACCTCTCATGAGCTACCACAACCACCTCAGGAGGAAACCCCACTGGGAAAACCCTCTGACCCCCCTCAGCCCCCTATTTCGTTACGAGAGGGATTTGAACCCAAGACCTCCCATTTGAAAGAATCTTGGGGTATTATTGAGGCAATGCCTCATTGGTATAAAGTAACTAATAAATACAACAAATAATAAAAATGATATTTTTAAGTTTTAAATAGTAATAAAGCAATAATATTAAAAATGGGCTTTACATATTTCCCCTTCAAACTTGTAAAATTACATATTTTCTCAAATTATGCTTTAAGAGCATTGTACATTATGCATTGAAAATTTTACCTTAGGAAAATATGTAGTTTTTCAAGTTATGAAGCTAGAAAGACATGTAATTCTCCATAGTAAAAATAATAATAAACAGGAAAAAAATCTTTGAAAGATAGAATTGTGATACATGATGGGATGGTATGCATTGTATATTAGACATAAATTTTTAACTAAGATATTGATATAAAGAGAACATATAAACAAACTACTGAAAATAAATTTTAACAAATAACATTTAGCTACTATTACAATCACACAAATATCCAATTTCAACTTATTATTTTTCACAACTTCATCCAAAATCTTATGCATAATGAATCACCAGGGAAAGGCCATACAGGAGCAGAATACCACTTTGTCAAAGAAAGTAAGTTGCTGTCTTACTCTACTTTAAAATTCAGTGAATTAGTTGTTGATAGTTTACCTTCATTTGTTGTTCATCTATCGTATTAAAACTCAATCTTAAACTCTATCTGAGTTATTCATTTAAAATCTTGAATATAAATATGTGTTTCACATTAAACCATATTAAAATTTATTTTTTTAATCAATTTTAATTTGGATCACATATTTATTTTTAACATTTCAAATAAATGACCCAGATAAAGTTTAAAAATTTTCTCTATAAAATAGAGTTTTCACATGATACAATACCTATATATATGTGTGTGTGTGTTATTTAACTTAATTTTCGAAATTATATAGATCAAGGAGAAGGAGAAAGACAAGATAATGCCACAAAACACTCAATGGGAGATGCATAGCTATGTTGACCCCGATACAACCTTCCTCATGCCACCCCCGCCTCCACCTCTAAACATGGGGTAATTAATCATCTATTTTTTTTCTTTTTCCTTTTTAGCTAATATAATACCCTTTTTGTTAACGCAATTTTAGTGTCTTTTGCCAAAAACAATCTCATGATCAATAATACATATCAACCAACGCTTCTTATAACAATTAAAATGTTAATGTTAATTTTAAAATAATTTTAGAGTTTACACACGTGGTTCATGTTGTAGTAATGTCATGTTACCCTTTTGTCTCAACTTTTGGTGATTACACTCAGTCTTCGGTATTCAAACACATGTATTGGTCCTTGCCACTAAACGAAGCTATATTTTTGTTAAATATGTAAATGACATTTTACGTTGTCATTTCTTATAATTTTAGTAGTAGGGGTAGAATAGTTATTTTATATAAATCTAACATAAACTTAAAACCTAGTTAGTGCCAAAGACCAAATGTGTCACCAGTGATCAATTTTTTTATTGATTCACGGTGGTTGAACAAGATTTAATAATTGGGTAACATCATAAATTATATGTATCTAATTATATGTTTTAATCAGACTTGTCTATCTTAACCCATAACAAGATAAGTGGGTAAATTTGGGTAAATATTTACTGTATGTTGGATTGAAATGGATAGATTATGACATAAAATGAGTTCAGATGCGTAATATATTAACAAAATACGGGTTAATAACTACCCAAAAAATATATGAATATAGTGGATTCAAACTTATAATAATTATCAATAATATATTTAATGAGAAAATTATTAAAAATTATTCAAATAAACTATTTGTTTAGTTACTGCTTATTATCACTTGAACGAAAATAAGTTTTTTTATCACAACTTATTTAAAACCAAAATTGATTTTGCTTAAAATACATCATGACCCTTACCCGTTCTGACGCGTTACCCAACCTAACCTTGTATTTTATGAGGCATAGTTTCAATGTAGATTGATAATTTTAATAAAAATGTAAAGATTTAAATATATAAATCATGGATCCTAAAATACTTAAATGATAATAGAAAAAGACTTTAGTGGAAAATAAACTATAAAAAAGAATTTAAATTCTGGTCTGACCGATAAGAGGCTTGTTTAAATGAAAAGGTCGGTATAAGAGGACCGGTTAGATTTTCAAAGAGTAAATTATTGTTTTGGCTCATTTGATTTAAGTGTTTCAACTATTTCAATCCAAAATAAATTATTCTATCGATGCAGCCTTTATGGTTTAAAAAACTAATAGTTTTGACCCCTAACTATAGTTAGGTCTGGGGTCAAAATTGTTATAATAGTTAAGTTTTAGGGACAAAACTGTTAGTTTTTTAAACCACATGGGCTGCATTGATAGAAGATTATATTTTGGGTTGAAATAGTTAAAACAACTAAACCAAATGATCGCCAAAACTGTAATTTACTCATTTTCAAAAGAGACTAAATAAATGAATAGGGACTATGACCATAATTTGTGAAAAGCTATGACCGGTCTAGCTAGTTCTTGTACTTAACCCTCTAATTATTACCCAAAATTGATCATGGCAGTCTTAATTATTTAACTAGTTTGTTTTAATATGTGATGTAGAGGAGATTACACCCAAGGTGGTGGTGGTAGCAGTGAAGGTGCAGATGGAAGGACCAATGAGCTTGACCTAAGCCTGCAGCCAATATATCCATGCCACATGAGGTGCTTTCCTTCTTAAGGTGATCTGGTCACCCATCAAGGCTTTGATGATAAATTATGAATAATGGTTATGTCAATGAAAATGTGACCAACTTAACAATTAAAAAAAAAACATATATGAACAATCAAGCGTGTCGTGTGACCTAATCTTAAACCATGTTTGCTGAAAATCTAGTATGTAATGCATGTATAAAACAGGATTTATTTATAGTATGTTGTGTGACAATTTATAATTATGGTATTTGGTACTAAACCTACCCCAAACCCCACAAAGTGTAATTCTGTCATTCTAGCTATAATGATCTCATTTCAACTTCAAGGATGCAAAATATATATATATATATATATATATAATTGCAGATATGTTTTTTTAATATATTCTGATTTTTTAATAAAAAAAGGGATTTAGAACTGAAAGGAACTTTGTTTTTGAAAAAAGGTTCTGCAAAGTTCAATATAGCCTTACAAATTAAGAAAGCAAACTAACCAAGCATATTATCACTATAGAGTAGGGTCTGGGAAATAAATGGTGACAAATATTACCCCTATTTTAGTTAAGATAGAGAGACTGCTCTAAAAAAGTCTTCGGCTCAAAGTTGTCATTTTGAAGTTAATCATCCCAACGTTTTTAATGTTATTTTCACAATATAAGTAATATAATGTTAAAATTAGTGCAATTTAACGTTTGTCTCTTGAGGGCCCAAACACATGTACATTATATGTGTGCTCCGTAATTTTACAAATTATGAAAGTGTTCAATTATTTTCTCCATAGTATAGACACAAGCTATATAACATTTCAACGCAGATAATTTGTTCTAAATTCTCGATAATTAATGTTTGGATTTATACGGGATCGTATTAAAATCATTTTCTGAAATCAATATTTCTTCTCGTATTAGTAACAAGAAATTTCATTTGAGATAATCTAAAGAATTTCTATGAGATATGAAGTTTGTTAGTGTATATGTTCTGCACATTTGCATTTGTGTTATATCACCAAGAAGGAAATGGCAGTTTTTAGCGGTTAAGTTCACGGGTCATTACTATTCAGCAGGTCAAGTCATTTCTGGTTACGCGTCAAGTCAATTTTGATCATATAAACTTAATAAGGGTGTTGCCCCAAAACCCACAATTAGGGTTCTACCCAGTTGACCCATGTCCGTAGTGGGACAACCATGAGAGACTCTGCCCCTTAGATTGGATCCTTCTACTAGAAGCACTGCCCCTAGGACAGTTCAAGAGACGTGCCCCCCTTAATCTTTGTTTGGTTGAAAGTTCAGAAGTTTTAAACAAGTGTACACAGTACACTCCGTACTTTCGAATTCTAAGATTTTTTGCATTCATATTAATCAAAAAAATATACAATACAATTTTCCAGTAAGTTCACACAAAATTAATTTCATAAGAGTGCGTTCATTTTTCATTAATGTAGCCTTAGTTGGAATAATTAAAAGTGATAATTTGCTTCGTAATTAGAAAATGTGATACGACTTTGTTTTATTTATAATTATTTTTATTTTACTCATATATATACTTATAATTTATATTTATATGTATACTATATAATAAATAAAAGTCGTAAAGGGACACGTGTTAGTTTTAAATTTTTTTCCCGATTTTAATATATAAAATTAATATACGGTACAAACGTTAGTTATACATTATTTACAATTTAGTGATACATAAATATGGCTCATTGTTAATCCATAAACCGTTTTAAGTTTATCATGCACGTTATTATAACAATTGGTAGAGTTATAAATTGATCGTGTTTTGTCCTAAGCCCTAGACCGATTTCTATCAAGCATTTGAAGATCAATTTCGTGAGTTCACCATTGAATTTGAATCATATTTATGAAGTAAAATCATGATTTTATCAATACCTGGCAAAACAAACCCACCTATCAAATTTTGGGTCAATATGGGTGTTTAGGAAAACTAGATGGGTTCCTATGGACACCAAGTAATTTAATGTTGGTTGTTAATGTGTTGAAATAAGTAACTCAAAATATCAAGCAGGTCATAATGGGTGAAATCAAAATACCAAACGGGTCAGGATGGGCTGGTGACCTATATAAACATCTCCACTGTGTGTTCTTTTTTTGCACCCAAAAGTCCACCATCGTGAGTCACATTTTGATCAAATCAAGAGATGCAAGCAAAAATGATTACACAGATGACATTTAATGTATTTTTGGAGTTTTTTATTTCCTTATTTTCTCTGTTTCGTTGTATCATTTCTGAGTTTTAAACCCTAGCGATTGATGACGACATGGTATATTTGCAATCCAATTGTTAAAAGCCACCAACAAGTATACATAATTCTGGTTATTTTTAGATGTTCTAAATGGATTATATTTAAAATTCTAGTTTTTTCATTAAATATGGATCGGCATATTTTTTTACATTTTGGTGTTAGTTGGGTCATTTTTTAACACGGCTCGTTTTGACCCGTGTTTTTTCTTGTAAAAACCCGTTTTGACCCGACCCAAAATGGTCATTTTTCTAGAATGATCCGTCTTGACCCGAACCCATTCTGACCCATCACCCGGCCCAACCCAACCCGCCCATCTTGCCAGCTCTAATTTTATCTATGATACAACTATTAGTCATATGATTGTGAGAATGAGATTAAACTAAATCATAATTTACATTGTTTCTTAATCTACCTATTATAATATGAAAATATTTCTAGAAGACACGTGTTGCTTTTTAGTTAAATCTGGAAAAAAAATCTCCCACCTCTGTCTTCTAACATAAGAGAAATTGAATGAATATGTGGAACCAGGAATTTATTATAATTTAATAAATTATAAAAATATTTCAATTATACCTTATCTTAAAATATAATTTTAAAATAATAAACTTCTTATTCTAATTTATTATAATTTAATAAATTATAAAAATATTTCAATTATACCTTATCTTAAAATATAATTTTAAAATTATTGAAAATTTATTATTATTTTATATTAATTAATTATATTTTTAATTATTAAACCCGTGTAATATATGGTGTCTTATGCTAGTTAGTTTATATACACAAAGTGTTCAATGAAATGCCACATAATGTTTTTCAGTTTATTAACTACATGGTAAATTGACTTGCTTATGCATGAATTCAGTTTGTAAATCATTGGACTTGTTCCTTGATAAACATCTTGTTGAAAGCTGTGTTGTTGGTGCTTGATCCCAATAAACTCGGCTTGGTTCGTTTTTCATTCGGTTTTTACATAAGAGAAAATGAGTGAATATGTGGAACTAGGAATTAAGAATATTATTTAGGAATTAGTGAAGCACGTGATAATTGAGATCCATTTCGTATTTCCGTCCTCCTTTCTTCTATTTTTTTTTATTTTTATTTTTTAACATGATTACAAAATAACATCAAAGTATATTTATCATTGAAAGTAACTTTATAATTTTATATTTTAGTATTGCATGTTGTACAAAAGAGCCGAGCCACGAACCAAACATACGAGCCGGCTCGGACTCAGCTCGGTTTCAAAACGAGCTTGCTCGGTTCGGCTCGGTTACAAACGAGCTTTATTCGAGTCGAGCTTTAGCCGAGCTTTTTCCGAACGAGCTACGAGCCGAATCCGAGCTTCGAGCTTTTTGGGCAATCCAACTTCTATTACACATCAAGCATGAGCTGTACGTGACCCGTCAAATGTGACCGTAATCAGAACAAAGCTTACCCAATATTTTTTGAAAACAAATAAAAAACACCACGTCGTCTTATATCAGCCCTTATCAAGGCCCATATTATACATATGTTACTAGAGTTGGCACAAAAAAAAATGGTCTGGTTCCACAAACCGGTTTATAAACCAGTATTTTATTGATCTCAAACCGATTCCATCCAAACCGGTCCGAATCGCCGGTTTGGCACCAATTCGAGATTTAACCATTGAAACAGTTCCTAAACCGACCCAAACCGGTTTCAACACCTTCAAATCGGTTCATCTCTCTGAACCGGTTCATATAGGTTTGACATCCCCTTCTCTCAAACCGGTTTACAAACCGAATTGGTTTCACCCCAAGCCGATTTAGAACCATCACTAATAACCGGACCAGTTAGCTAAAAAACCTTTTTGTGCATACTATATATTACTTTATTAGGCACTAGTCTAGAAACCAATGTATTACATAGGTTTGAATAAATATAATATGTTATAAACAATGTGTGTCTAAACATTTATATGTAAATATAATTGGAATTTTTTTATTTTAATTAATTTTAGTAAATTAGTAAAAAAAAAATTAATTAAGAAGATTTATAGTTATTAATATTTAATGGTATAACTTAATTAAAAAAACTATTAATAATTTATAGGATAGAAATTTGATCTTTTTTTTTTAATTTCATTAGAATGTGACGTGTATCCCCTAAAAATACTCTGTTTTGATTTTTAGTTTAATTATTAAAAATTATTTATACCTTTTATAAGAGAGATGCAGCAAAACTTTTATCTTATATTTAATTAGAGGATACATGTGTTTTTTTTAAATATTTTTTTATCAGACTAGAAAGATTTTGACACCTAATGCTTAATCTTGACATTTTCCCCATTTAAACCCCAATTTTACGTCAGCCGGACCAATAACAATTCGCCACGTCAGCCATCCTTCCCCTTCAAATTTTATTTATGTAACCCGTCTCCTTGAGTTGAAGCGAGAAGAGTCTGGAAGTCCAAGCAGATCATCTATGGCTTACGTCGAACGAGGTATCTTACGCTAATCAAAACTGCTATACCATTAAATGTATATTTCATGAGGTGATCTTCAAATTATTTGTTTTTCTGTATCTTACAATGGTTTTTGTGGATAATTAGATCAATTAGATGAATTTGCAGTTGAAATTGAACTAAAACTGTTGCTGTATGATGTTGGAGTTTCTATATAAGAACTTGGGCTTTTTTATTAGATCATTTAGATGATATTAAAGTTGAAATTGAAATTGAAATTGAAATTGTTGTTGTATGATATATAGTTTCTTTATAAGAAAGAACTTAGGCATTTTTTTGGTGAATCTGATTGATCAATTGGATAATTACTGGTGTAAAAAGGATATAAATTTTGAGATTAATATCACAAAAAATGAGGATTTTAGGTGTGTTTGTGGTTGATCAATGGATGATTGACTATCGGTGTCTCCCACTTTTCAATATAAAGCCAACAGAAACTTCAATGATCAATCAATACAGAATGAATTTTGAGAGCCTGCTAAATAAATTGTGGCGTTCACCATTTACAGTGATGAAGTTGGAATATCCTTCTCCATTATTGATACTCTGCATACCTATCAAATTTCTTAAATTATCATAGTGTTTGTTGTCCATTTTCAGGTGTTGTTAAACCAAAGCGATCCATATGGCGACTGAAAACTGTCACTGATATCTTTCGGGCCATCATTAATTTCTTTCATGTGTTCTTCATGACTATGTTTTCGGTAATGTTGACTCTTAAGCTTTTCCTAATTATAAGGGGTGGAACCAAGGGGTTAATTACCACCATAATTTGTCAGTTCTTTAAAAAAAATTGTATTCCTTTTAAGAAAAAATGAGTTGTACCCCTGATTTTAGTTGGTAAAAAAGAAAACTATATGGTGACCCCTGAACAATAAGTTCCCAATTTGCTATTTATAACCTGCTGAGTAATGTGTTATTTCATTCTCATCATTCATCCATTATTCCATTTGTAGATGGAGAAATCTGATGGCTATAAGAAAAGCTCTGGTGGCAGCAACAAATGGGGTGGTGGGGGTCCTGGAGGCGGCCCGTATGGTGGTGGTCCACGCAGACCCCCACGTGGGCTGGACAATGTTAGAGGCATTGACCACAGTAAGTTGCTTATTTCATATTTTGCAGCCAATTTTAACATTTAGTGGCATTAATTATACAATTTGATTATTCTCCAGACTCACTTCCGGCATGTGGATCTTGTTGTGGAGGTTAAATCAATAGCCAACACCAGGTTATTTTTCATCTTTTCTAGTGTCATTCCACAGTACAAACTTTCAGGTGTTGAACATTCGGTTGTCCATTTGGTCTCCTTGTGTCATATGTGTACCTATATGATGACATTATGTTGTGTTTCAAATGTAGTGTTACTCGTGTACTGTTGAACTATTCTAAGTTTGAGATCGCTGTTTATACTGACACAATGGGTAGAGCACTTGGTTTTGTACCCTCATCAAATGAAAGACAGACAAGTCATTTAAATTCTACTAACAGATATCTAAATTGCTTCAAGTTTTTTAAAACACTGAGCTTGCTCCAAGCCAGGTTTTGCTCCAACCCGTATTATTTTTCACCTGTTGTGCTGATCATTTGTGGCACAACTATTTTTATGTTGTGCTGTACATCAGTTTTTTGCACAACTGTGGTAATGTCCTTCAGTCAGCTGATGCAGAATCTCTAGACCAGATTGGTTTTGTTTGAATACATTAGCTTCATTTGAACATAATTAACATGTCACTAAACCTTCATCAGTGAAAATTAATATGTTTATTACACAATTAAATTACATTCCCTTTTAAGGTGATTGAAAATGCACAAGTGGTGTAGCTTTAGAGAGCTTGAAACATTATCTGAACACCAGACTTTGGGCGAAGTGTGAGATGCTGAACTGGTTCATGCACATAGTTTGGGGAAATAGTGAATCTGTAACGCTTTAAGATCATTGAAAGAGTTATTTTAGCTTCATTTATAGCAAAGTTAGAGCCTACACAGTTTCTTGGCCCATAACCAAATGGGAGGAATGCTCCTGGATTGTTGTTAACCGCATTGGCAACCCCTTCTGAGAATCTTTCTGGTTTGAAGAGATGAGCATCTTCTCCCCATATTCTGGGATCTTGATGAAGTGCTAATGAAGGTATTTGTATATTTAAGTTTGGCGGAAGTACCAGATTTCCAACTCTCGTTTCCTTGAAAACTTTTCGAGTTATAGATATTGCAGGAGGATATAGGCGCAGTGTCTCATTGATTATCATGCCCATCTGTATGATACCAGAAAAAAACTGAATCATTGAAGAAGAAGAATAAAAACTAAAGAAATGAGATTGTTAGATCAATAATCTTACTATCTTGAGTCTTGATAGTCCTTCTGAAGATGGGCTTTGATTACCAAACACTTCTTGAACCTCCTCGCGTGCTTTCTCTTGCCATTCGGTGTGGATTCCTAGAAGAAGAGTGACCCATGAGAGCAAAAGAGAGGTCGTTCCATGGCCCGCAATGTAAAAGGTTTTGCATTCATCAATAACATCTTGTATAGAGAGCTTGTAACTTTCATCATTATCATGATGTGCCTTCAAAAGTATACCAAGGTAACCAGTCATGGACCCGTCTTCATCTTCTGAATTCATCATCTTTTCTCTGTTTCTTATCATCTTCATAATGATATCTCGAATGTCGGCTACCAGTTTATTGGTTTCCAAATCCTCTTTAATGTTGAGTATCTTTCTGTGAAATTTGAAATATAAAAATAAGTCAACAACCATAGAAAGTAAATTTCACTCGTAGCATAACTATTTGTAGGATTTAGGCATGATGAGATGTAGACAAATCATATATCTATGATCTATCCCTAAGGAAAGAGAGACTGTTTTCAGAGATACGTTCAGCTAATGAATAAACTACCATAGCAAAATGGTAGCATGATATGTGACAGTTATTTCATGCAAATTTATCCTATAACAGTAAGTATGAATCTATGTTCCTAAACACCGTTACCCTACTTCTACCTTATTCCAAAAATCAACAACAGTAATCCTATGTTGACCCAAACTTCTATCTAGGACCATTTCCTTAGAGAGATGCAATTTTTGCAAATTTTGTATAACCCCCTCTTCCAAGGTTAGTTTGGGACTAATTATCGCTTTAATGAGTCGTATTATCTTCCTACATGCTATAAGGTTGATTAGATAGATTTACCCGAAGCCAGGAAGCCTAGTTTTGTACAAGCTTTTTGCAGCAGACTGACTTAACTCCCCCAGCTTTTGGAAAATTTGCTTCCCCTCCTCATAGCTACTACCAAAAACGATCCTCGAGATGACTTCAGATGTCATCATTCTGAACTCTTGATAGACCTCTTTCTCTTCGGTTCCTTCATCTTTCCACCGTTTTAGCATCATGTCAACACTCTCAATCAATGCTGGAACGATGTTCTATGGACAAGCAAACAAGAAAAACAACTTCTGTTATCAACTTCAACTTATGACTAGGTGAGTTGACTTGGTAGTGACCTGATTGGGTGGTTTGTGTCAACTTACTTTCAGTCGTTCGCCATTGAAAACATGAGTTGCTAGTTTTCGTTGTTTTGCCCATTTATCGCCTTGAGAAAAAACTAGTCCCCCTCCAAATATCTTGGTGAGAGTAGGCCCCATGTCTTGTTTCCCCATTGAAATCTCTCGGACACTCATTATTTCTTTGAGTAGCTCTGGTTCAGTGACAACTAATTCGGGTTGAGGACCTTTCCAGTATACAACATTCTTTCCTGCATCAAAACAAACATTCAAAACACATGTGACGCGTATATGCAAGCATGCATTAAATGAATGAACTATATATAGTATCAACCATATAACCGGAGCCACAAATCAATGTGAGGTTGAATTCGCGGGAACATGGAGTGTGATATGTCCATCGCAGAGCCGGTCGATCTCTTTATCATGGTGTAAATTTCCTTGGTGTTTCCATAGATGAAATCATAAGGAGGTCCTTGTATTCCTTGTGAACTCATGACATACTTCACCCGACTCGGAACCCACCAAAATTTGTGAAAGAACTTGAATAGGAGGACTATAGGACATATTAAGCCTATCAAAACTCCCAAGAAACTCACCATTTTGGTCACAGAAGTGGTGCAGTGTTGATGTTTATGATGAATATTGTTGAAGATATTTAGTTTTAATGAGAAGACAAGGCTTTTTGTCAAAATATGTTGTTTTTGTCAATATGTGGGGCTCCATCCTAATGACAAAAATGTAGACACATGTCAGGCTATTATTGTTCAATCACTTCCGTTAACTCACATTTAATACTATACTTGGTTTTATAACAAAAGATCTTTCAAAGTCTAGTTTTAATACCTAAGATATGTCCTACATATAAGAATCAAACTAGCCTAATACATAAACCTGACAATTTTGACCCATAACAAGATAAATGAGTATATATTTGAGTGAACATTTGTCATACTTTGGGTTAAAATAAGTAGCATTATGGCATAAAACGAGTTGAGATTAGTAGCACTTTAACACAATACGGGTCAAGATGGGTAACTTAAAAATTATGTGAATATAATTGAATCAAATGAGTAGTAATGATCAATAATATATTTGATGAGAAAATCATTAAAATAAACTATTTGTTTCTTTACAACCCATTTTAACTTGAAATAAATTGATGTTTTTAAAATCGACTCATTTGATCCAAACTAAATTTGCTTAAAACTTATTATGACTCCTTACCCAACCCAATCTAACCCGTCTATTTTGCCAGGCATAATAATACACCAACACATGATTAAATACCACAAACTAAAGGAATCATATGCAGTGATGGATGCTGGAAATTTTTTCTGAGGGTTCACTATAATCAGATACTTTAATTAGATAGAACTAGACATACAAATTTTTGGGTCAGGTAAACGATTTGAATATTGTAATGTTTATCATGTGATAAGAGTGTGATATATTATGTCATTGATTAGAATTGAAAGACATCGCCATTAAAGAGTTAAGGATTCACTATTAAAAATATTAATGGGTTCACCTTACATTTTAAGCTTTTTGAAAACAAAAAATTCCTAATAAATCTTCGAAACGCGGTGGATCCCGTGAACCCACCCCTTAAACACTAGAACCGCCCATGATCATATGATAGAAAAACAGTAGATGCCAAACATAATAAAATGGTATGTGGCTAGGACAGTCAGCATTGGCATCTCATTTATAGACGTGTTAAATCCCTGTTAGACAAACATCCAATACACTATCGGACTCACATTTTAGAGAAGCTAACACAATTACACAAGTATCGTCTTCAGATTCATATATGGCATATATCGTTGTTAGAAAACATGAACACAAACTAATGTCGTTGATCATATGCAACCAACATAGCTACATTAAAATATATATATATATATATATAGGGCAAGGTTCAAATGGTAACCCATGTTAAGTGTGGTAACCTAATAACTCAATCTAAAGGTATTGGTGTGAATTAATTAGACTAATCTAATGGTCTTAATTAAATTGAATTTAATATTGTGTACTAATTACACTTTTTTAATCAGAAGGTTAATTTGGTAATTTGAATTGCTGTCCTTGAATGACATCTCTGTCAAGTGTCATCCCCCTCGTTTGAATATCAATTTTAAACCATCTTCATCAAAGTTGTCTCTGGTTTCATCACATTTGGGGCTTCAAGAACAAATTACATCGATAAATTTTCGAAGATTGAAGATCGTTCCTTAATCAAATTCAGTTAAGTGCTTCCTCCTCCCGATGAAAATCTCTTTTTTTTTTTCGTTGTACCGATGGTACCGAAGCCTTTTTTGTTTTCCCCCGATTGTAGTTTATGCATGCAAAATTGGATTATATCCTTCAAGTTATTTTAGTTTATCCTCATCAACTTGAGTTTTTGTGTACGATAGGTTAGTGTTGTTATCAATGAAGTGGGTTTTCCGATTGTAACCGCCACAAACGACACCACGCCCCTCTACGTTTGCATTGTTTAATTTTGAACAACCTCCACTTTATAGTTCACGAACATATTTTAGAAGTAAAATCGATCATCCAGATGAAGCGAGGGATATATAAAAGTAAGGCGGAAAACCATTAAACTAAAATACTCCAATTTGTATTGTTTGAATGTAAAAGTTTTTTACATTTCATTTTAGGGAGGTCAAGTGAGCGTTTGGCGATAAAGTCACTTGGTAGGTTTAAAAATACATCAAGCAATCCAGTGATGGTTGATAGTGATACAGAGACCAAATATGTTTGTAAAGATTCAGGTATTTTATAAATATGGTTAAATTTGATAGTAATGGTTCATAGTAATGGTTCAAAATTACAGGGTTGTCGGAATCAGATGTTAATGAAGACGATGTTTCTTTACAACAAAAGAATAAAGGTAAACGATTGGTGTTTTCTGATTCGGATGAAGATACTACAGTTGCATCCAGACAAAAACAATGTAAATACCTTATACTTTGTTTATGTTTTTTTGTTTGATGTGATTACCATTAACATATATTCATACGTCTGTAAGAGCAGCATTGTCTAAAATGATAAAAGTAAAGCAAAGAAAGAAAGCGAGAAAGAAGCAATCTGCAGGCAAAGATAAGCATATGATTAAAAAAAAAAGAAGCATAAAAAAGATAATGAAAGTTCATTGCAAATTAGTGTTCCTGAGGGGCGAAGGAAAAAACGCAAACGATTTGTTGTTTATGATTCTGATGTGGATACAACCATTAAAGCAAAAAAGAAACAAGGTAAATACATTTTACATGGTTGTCAATTTTTATGCAGTATAGATTTACATTTATAATAGTTGTGTAACAAAACTAACTTAAGTTATTTAATTATGTTATTGAAGCAAAAGATTCTAAATTTGGGAAACCAAAAACCTCAGTCGTGGATACTTGGTTTTCAATAAAAAAACAGATGCTCACCAACTCAACTAACAAGGGTGGTTAAATCATTAACGTCCAGATAAAAAGAAATCGTTGAACGTTTGGGTTTTGGGAAGTTATTATCATTACAACTTGATGGCATACCTCAAAAGCTTGGACATTTTGTGGTGCAAAACTTTAATGAAGTGAGAATGGAAATTTGCTTAGAAAATGGAGTTATAAAGATAGATGTTGAAGCAATTCATAGGTTGCTTGGCATCCCTAAAACAGGATTGAATCTGAAGTCAATGCCTGCAATGAGAAGGTTTTGTCCGAGGATACAACAATGGAGAAACCTTTATGGTAAGGAATTCATTTCACCCAAAGACATAGCATCAAGGATGGCGGTTGACATAAGTGATGATTCGTTGGATTTTGAATTGGATTTCTTAATGTTGTTTATGTCTACAATGGTAGAATGCCAGGCTCATGGGAAGTGTAGATTAGAAATGTTAGATTATTTGGATGATTATATAGATCTGTCTGTTATTAACTGGTCAGCATATGTTTTGGATTGCATCAAGAGATGTAAAAGTGGATGGGAACCATTTACAAAAAAACCTTTCAAAGGAGCATTGACAGTACTAACGGTACAATCATCCTTTTTAATCATGTCAGATAAATTTCCTCTAAAATCATGGAATAAGTGTTTTGAACAATTTATTATTCGTTTTGTAGTTGTTGTACGTAGAAAGGTTCTCATGTGAGGGTGTAGATGTGGATGAGACAAAAACAACAATCGAATTCTGGACGTTGGATAAATTGCATGAGCGAGAGGCTCTTGAAATTTCGGGCGGTGGCTTTGGTAATGGGAAATATATTCCTTTGTCAGCTGATGATTGTCCCAACAAAAATGGCAGTACTTTGCAAGATAGACCATCTTCAAGTGACATGTATGGATTGGAGGTATGAATCACTTATTCATAGTAAACTACATATTTCAATCACTATTTGATATTTGATGATTTTACATATTCAGTATTTACAGAAACAACTGTCATTCTTGAATAATCTGTTGGAGGTTACTAGAGAAAACAAAAAAAGACTGGAGACTGATCTTGGCATTATGATTCATCAACATCCAGGTGATGTAAAAGTTAAAAAATTGATGGTTGGTTTTGAGGAAGTTTTCAAACAAAAAATTCTTGTTGAAGAAGCGGAACCACACAATGGCGTCAATGCAACAATAAGTAAGTCTGATGCAGAAGCTTATCATGAACATGACAAAGATGATGGTGAGAGTCCACATTCAGGTATTGAATGGTTTAGTTATATTAGTTGTTTGCTTTGATCCTGTTAATCTTAGTTGAATTAATGAAATACTGTAAATTGAACTTAGTAGGTAAAAAACGTTTGGAGAAATCACATGAAGACTCTCCCGACTCTGTTGTTAACCTTAGTGATAGCTCCCCAGTAATGAAGGGTCAAGTTGTTGGCATTAGAAAATCAGACATAAAGAAATTAAAGCTAGCATCTGCTGCAAAGTCTGGTAAAATGATTCTATCTTAAACACATGTAGGTGTCTATCTAAATGTAGGTGTCTCATTAGGTAATATAAATGTAGGTGTCTCATTGGGTAATATACATCAACCAAGCTCCAGCCTGGGAATGACACAAGAAGGCGTAGGGGATGTGACTCCAAAGGTGTTTATCA
This sequence comes from Mikania micrantha, assembly GCA_009363875.1. Classification (NCBI taxonomy): domain Eukaryota; kingdom Viridiplantae; phylum Streptophyta; class Magnoliopsida; order Asterales; family Asteraceae; genus Mikania; species Mikania micrantha. The sequence continues at coordinate 8,834,399 of CM018697.1, read as the reverse complement.
AGAAAAAAGGTTAAACGTTGATAAACTAGTATGATTTGTACTTAAGAAATTAGTATGTTTATAAACTAGTATGATTTCGGATTCTATAGATGTAGTGCATGTAGATAGCAGCCCAGTTGACAAAGATAAACACAGGACCCCGCAAGTTAATCTCACAGTTGATGGTGGGCATGTGGAGTTACAAACAACTGGTAAATTGTGTGTAATGTTTTGAAGTTACACATTTTTGCATCTTTTTTTAAAGATCTGCTTTTTACTAAAAGTTTATTATGTGATCTAATCATAGGTGTCTTATTCGGTAACATACATGAACCAAGTTTCAGTCTCGGCATGACGCAAGAAGGCATAGGTAATGTGACTCCAAATAACCTTGTTAAAAAAGCAGGTAAAAAATCATTATCAAATAAGTTAACATATTCGAATGCTTTACAAATATAGCAAATGAAGATGTTTTTAAGCAGGTAGGGGTTTGTATATTTTAGATGTAGTACATGTAGGTAGCAGCACGATTTACGAAAATAAAATCAAGACCCAGCCCTTTTATGTGAAAGATGATGATAGTGGGCAATTGAAGTTGCAAACAAGTTGTTCTACACTGAGTATATTGTTTTCCTTTTACACATTTCTTAACATATTTATTTTAAGATGTAATCTTTACACATGTTTATTATGTCTGGTGTGATTTTGTTTGGAGTGTCATTAGGATCTAAGGAGGTAGTACATGTTCATTCAACATTGTCTAAACAGAGCGTTTTAAAGAGAAAGAGTCGTGTAAGATTTGATGTTAGTGGGCAAATGAAAGTAGACGCACCGAGTTTTAGTCTGGGCATGACACAGGAAGGGTTAGAGAAACCTGTAATGGAAACACCGGTTGAGGGAGCTAGGAAAAAACCATTGGAGGGGCCTAGTTTCAGCCTTGGCATGACCCAAGACGAGAGTGAAGCACCAAAAACAGATGATAAAAAATCAGGTAAACCTGTTGCATCATTAACAGGTTATAAAAAAATCCAACTTTTCAAATGGCCAATTAACATTTTTGTAGGAAAGTTGGATGTTGATAAAACTGAGGCTAGGAGAAACCCAACACGACTCAAAGTAGTCTCCAGAGATTGTAAATCACCTTTTGTGCAACGAGAAGTGGTGATTAAAAATCGTTACACAAGTGAAGAAAAGGCGATTTGGAAACTCATCTTTGCTGGAGATAATGAAAGGAAGGAGACGCAGAGAGCCGTATGGTGAGTATGCCAAGTTGCACACCAAATTTACACCAGTGGAATCCAGATTCACACCAGTGTAATCCATATTTACACCAGTGTAATCCATATTTACACCAGTGTAGTACAGATTTACACCAGTGTAAAAGATAAAAATAGTAGGCAATACTTTTTTTTTATTTATTTTTTTAAGAAATGGTGTTATTTTATTAGAAAAGTTTATTGACATCAATATGACATCAAATAATGTTTCAAACCCTGCTATATTGTATTTTCCTTGACTCTCTTATTACCAAATTTTCACAAGTTGTGATGTGGTAATGTTAGCCTTAGTCTCATTGGGAACCTCTTGATTGGGGAATGTTAAAGTTCACGAATGAAATCTAGTGCCTGTAAAGTATAGTCCAAATTTACACCAGCGTAATCCGAGGTTGCACATGTGTAATATTGGTTTACACCAGTGTAATATTGGTTTACACCAGTGTACTCCTCTTTTACACCAGTGTTAATTTACACTTAAATTTGCGCTTACACTACTGACTAACATTGTCTTCATTTTAAGATAACTAAGTAATGTAGTTTGTGGGAAATGAACAGGGATAAAGTTTTTGAAACAGTCTCTGAAGAGAAGACCGAAATCTTTTTCCTCCAAACTTTAGAACCAGGTAAACGTGTGTATGGAAATATCATCGATTGTTGGGCGGCAGTCTTAAATGACGAAGAAAGGTTACGCAGCGCAGGATCGCCTCATCGACTATTTTGTGGGCATCGTATATTTGTTAGGAAATTCTGCATAATACATCTCATTTTTAATAGTTGTTACTTAAAACTCATATTCGTTCATCTTTTTGTTGTTTATTTTGCAAGTTGGACTGGATGTTTAAGAATAATGTACATGATGACATAAAAATGGTAAAAATAAACAAGATGATGTTGCAAGCTGTTGGTGGGATGAAACAACTACAAGATTTGAAGTCCTTTGATTTAGTTTTCTTCCCTATACTTGAAGGCAACCATTTCTATGTTATTGTTTTTGAGTTTAAAAATCCTGCTATTTATGTATTGGACAACATGCAGCATGGTGTGTCACCGGTAACATACAAAGACGACAGTGATTACCACAAGAAAAGTACTCCCTACAAAGTGGTAAAATACATGCATCCTGTTATGATAATGCGTTCTTTTAAATTAGAAAGTCACATTGCTTAATTGTATAATATTGTATTTTTTCAGAAGCACTTTATGATGTTATACCTTCGACAGTGGAAGAACCCAAAGGTAGAACGTTTGTTGATGGAAAGCATTCAACCAGTGCAGTTGGAATGGGCTACAACAGATAATGTTACCGATTGTGGGATATTCACAATGAGACACATGGAGATGTTTATGGGAAGCTATAAAAAATTTGAATGTGGTTTCAAAAAGGTTGAATACCAGCAAAAAAAACAGATCAACACGCTCAGGAAAAAATATGCATCAAGAATACTTCTTTCAAGTATTAATGTGCATAGAGAGAAGGTGCTGAAGGAAGCTGGTTTAAAGTCAGATTAATTTGGGAAAAAAGCATGTGGCCTTTAATGTAACTTTTATTTTGTAAGACATTATCAATGTTTTTAGGCTTGGTTTGTTTTCGAAGACATCTATCAATGTTTTTAGGGACAACTTATGTAAAGTGCACCCGCTCCATGTGATGAACATTTATTTTTACTTTTGTAAAACATTAAACACTTTAAACTCTAACATAAACATAAAAATATTTTGTAAACATAAAAAAATGTTCATTGACCTTTAAAATCATTCATACAAAAAAAACTAATAAAGATTAGTAACAAGGTTAGCAATAAAAACATCCAACACAAAAACACATTCTTTGCCCACAAAATCCATATAAGTAATAAGCATATAAGTAGCCTTACAAAATCCATATAAGTAACAAGCATATAAGTAGCCTTACAAATCCTTCACTGTTTGCACCCTACTAATATAAAACCTATTTACACAAAAAAAGATTTTAGGTGGCAAACCAAAAGATCATCACAACACCATTTCATCAAACGGACGGCCCCTAAACTTCCTTCCCCTTGCAATTGCGTGAGTCATGGTAACTAAGCTGATTACAGGTACGACATAACCTTAGATTCTTCCTGCTCTTCTCAACAGCCCTTTCCCCAGGCCCGACTAGCCTTCGATTCGTACCACATCCCTTGTTTCGAATACCTACAGGCGGTGTCAACAAAGTAGAATTCTCATCTACCTGACCAACTAACTCCTCAATTACATTAGAACGCTTCCTGGGATTGACTGTTGACGGGTAATCATTGAAAATACCTTCCTTTAAATCTTTCATCCGGTCCACAAAAGTTGACAAACCTTCTAGCTGCCCTAACAGCTGCTGAACACAATCATTAAGACAATCCATTGCTTCGTTCCTGAAAACAGATTCTGCATTGTTATCCACTGCCAGCCTGCTTGATATTCCATACACACGACATGGAAGAGCCTGTAACCGCCAACGACTTGCAACATACCGATCAGGAATCTCTTTTACCTTGATAAAACGAAACACACAAAAAATATGTCGGCATAGATAGCCAATGCGAGTGAACCCCATGCATGTACACTCAACAGAATTGTCATGCATGTGTGCCAAAACCTACAACAAGGAATGTAAACTAATAACTAAGAATTTAAAAAATGCTTGCTATCAGATTTTAAACCGTAAATGATAATGTTACCTTAAACTGGTTGACAAATTCCATCTTTTTATCCATATGAGATATAGTGTAAACCTTCGACTGATCAACAATATCAACATTTGATATGAAACAACTCATCATCCCTTTCATAATTTCTTTCTGAACATCTTTAAACACAGAGCGGGTGTAAATTTTAGATGCATGTGCCTCTATATCCAAGCCAGTGCAGAATCCAGGGGTGGTCGTGTTTGATTGGAATTCTACAAGCCTTTAGTTGTACCGTTGATTGTCAATGGCTGTGTCAAAACACAAGAAAAATTGCACAAGAGTGTTTGCGTAACTGGAGTTGACCTTAAACATCGCATTTGAACTCTCACACCAGGAAGTGGTTTTCATCAAGCAACACATAGGAATCTCCCTGAAATACGCTGGTACCCAAAGATCTCTGATAGCAAACATATCAGTTAACCAAACATTACTGCTTAGTTTAAAGGTTTCTATCAAATGTTGCCATTTCTCTTCAAAGGTGGTGGGTGATATGTAGACATTCCAGACTAGCTTATGAAGCGATGATCTCAAAGTAGTGTTATTACTTAAATCAGCAGAGATCTAGAAAACAAATAAAGTAAAAAAAACATGTAAAAAAGTGTGTGAGTTATCTTCTATGCCAATGTAAAAACAAATTACACTAATGCAATAATAGGATACATTTAACATCGAAACTCATGATATGTGTGCTACTATATCAGTGTAAAAACACTTATTATAAAAGCAAAAATAACATATGATTTCTTATGTTGTAGTCTTACTTTCGAGGGAAGCTTCTTCATTATATGCCACATGCATAGACGATGAAATGACTTGTTAAACACAGAAGGGACTGCAATCCTCATTGCCGGGTCTTGATCAGTTAACACTAACAGGGGGTGCTTTTTATGAACTTTAAGAAATGCTGAAAGTAGCCACTCATAAGATTCAACGGTCTCGTTAGCAATCAAACCAGCACCAAAAATCACACACCTTTTGTGGTGATCAACCCCCGTGAAAGGTACAAATATCATGTTATACCTACCAAAAAAATTGTATAATGGAATGTTTTAACCAAAGTAAATCATACAACTTAATAATTTTAAATTGTTGGTGAAACTTACTTGTTAGTAGAATATGTTGCATCAAATGCTAAAACATCACCAAACATTCCATAGCTGACTTTGGATACATCATCAGCCCAGAAAATTGCTTTCAACTCGGGGCCATCATGCCAAAACTCGTAAGAAAAGTTGGGTAGGTTTTTTGCCCGTTGCTCCAGTCTTTGAACAACCAATTGAACATCGCGATCACCAATGAACATCCTGATGTCACGACTCACATTCTTGAAAGCATTCCTTGTAGCACGCATGTTGTGATGACCTCCCTTTAAAGAGCTCTGCAAACGATGAGCAACAGTTGCACCTACTTTGTTCAAATTCATTGTGTGAACAAAATTTATGTCTTCAAAGCTTAGATGTCTCCCATGACGAGTCAAGTCCATGTTGTCAGTAGCCACCAAACTATGGTTATGATTCTCAACAAAGTCATAAAGGATGTACTTGGATGAACCTTTTACAGCCTTTAACCTAATAAGTGCTTTACAATCCGTAACTTTGAACATACTACCACGAGCAGGAACCATAGAACCGGGATTCAAAGAATCATACTTTTTGTTCTTAGGCTTCCCCCATTTGTTACAAACTAACACCCTATGTGTGATTTCACCTTTCCATTTCTTACATCCACTTATACGAATGCCAAAACCAGATAGCTGCCCATAAGTTTCATACATCCTATAAACTTCATCCCAAGAATTGTAAACCATACCAACAATTGGTTTTTTGTCTGGTTTCACATCAGGGCACCAAAACCTACTGCCATTCGGTGATTGGTAAACTAAAAAAGATTGCGAACCTACATAACCCAAAAAAAGAAATACAATCTACGATTTAAAATAAATACTTCGACATCTGAAAGTAATAACAAACCCGATTCTCATCTGATTATGTAAAAAAGAAAAATTTAACATCAAGTTAACAGACACTTAAAACAAATATTACCATTTTGATCAACCCCAATGCAACGTAATGGCGAATTTCCAACTAGCACGTCAAAATCCTCGTCAACTACAGAGTCGCCAAGAGGTGTGGTGATCAAGCTAGCTTCATCAAGAACCTCGTCATCTTCACCTCTGTTAGTTACCATTACCACGGTTTCTTCGTCATCTCCCGTATTCATCATCTGGTCGTCGTCGCCACCCCCCATTTGATTCAAAGCTTCTGTATTTTTAAAAACCCTTGTTAAATGAGAAAGCAAATGACGATATTGAGTTCATATGAGATGCATATATTGAATGAATTAATTAAATGATTAAATGAGATATTAATCAAGTGATGTGACTATAATGGTCTTGATTAAATTTCTGATGTGATATGATTAGATATAAAATGTCCATAATACCCTCATAAAATCAAAAAGGAATCTATGATGTGTATGAATCTGATTGGCTCAAATGGGTTAATAGGTTACCACAGAAATGGTGGGTTCTTATTTGAACCAAATCCTATATATATATATATATATATATATATATATATATATATATATATATATATATAAAACACATTATTTTATTTTTTCTCTAACAATGATAATTACAATGATAAATTAAAGTGATGTAATATAACACATTATTTTGATTTTTTTTCTCTAACAATGATAATTATAGTGATGTAATTTATCATTGTTCGAAAAAAATTCAAACTAATTTGTTGTATTTAGGCTCGTTACAAATTAGGGATGATTAACCGAAAAAACCGAACCGGAACCAAATTAACTGAAAAAACCGAACCGGAACCAAATTAACCGAAAAAACCGAAACCGAATTTTATGTCAATGTAAATTACATCACGATAAATTACGTCAATGTAAATTACATCACTGTAATTTATCATTTTTAAAAAAAATTCAAATAAATTTGTTATATTTAAGTTCGTTACAATGATGTAAATATAGGGCATCTAAAAAAAGTAAAAAAAAAAATTAGTTGAGATTATAACGGAATTAAAGAGAAAAATGAGACGAATATAATTGTGCAATTTTTTTTTAAAAATAATATATTATAAAAAAGTTATTAATGTTTAAAAAAGAGGGGGGAAACTTATAAAGGTAAAATGACTATGATGCCCTTTTTAATATTTTAATGAAAAACTTATGTATAAGTTTATGATTGGTTGAAATGGGTTATGTAGTTGTAGCAAAAGATGAGGGTTATAAAAAATTGTATCCCATATATATATATATAGGGAAGGGTTTAAAAGAAAACTCTACACTTTGAAGAAAACTAAGAAAACTCATACTAACCAATTAATTTTTAAAAAAAAATCATGATTTTTCTATTATTAGCTTAGAAATGTTATATATAAAAAGAAATTTTAATAAAAATATGTAAATCGCGAAGTTACGTATATGAAACCTATAAAGTTACAGATATGTAACTCATATATGTAATTTACAACATACATATATGTAATCAGTGGGTTACATATATGTAATAACATGAGTTACGTATATTTTTTTTATATTTTTCTTATTGTTAACAAATCTAACCTTATAATAAAATAAAACAAAAAACAAAAAACGAAATTGATTGGTAACAATTGTGTTTAGTTTTCTAAGTTTTCTCAAAAATGAGTGTTTTCTATGGAACCCTCCTATATATATATATTATAGGATTTGAATCAAATGAAAACCCGATCTTAAAGAAAAACCCTTAAATCCAACCTCAACCATTAGTTCAAACTTTTTTATTTTATGATTTATTTATATAAAATGGTATTTTCGTCTTTAACCACTCCCTATATATATACACTTTTACTCTCTCTCTCCCCTCATATCTGCCCTCTCCACTCTCTCTCTTTCTTTCTCTCTAAAATGAAGGCGAAGAAGGTGGTGGGGGTGGTGGTCGTGGTTTTAGATGGTGGTGGTGGAGATGGTGAACGACGTCAACAGCAACATCGGTGGTGGTGGTGTTTCTAGACGACGGTGGCTGCGGTGGTGGTTTCAAGAGGTAGTGGTCATGGTGATTCAACCGGCGGTGGTCGTGGGTTCAGGCGGTGGTGATGGTGGTTGTAACACCCCGACCGGCGGCGGAATCGTCGGGATGCCACGAGGGATGTGTAGATTGTTCAAAAGCTCGTGGGCATCTAAATTCAATCATCATATATCAATCAATCAACCAAAATAATTACACAAAAATCATGTTCATCATGAATTAAGTACATCAATTACACAAAAGAATTAGTTAAACTAACTAAACTCTAATCGCCAGAAATTTAGTTAATTAACTAAGTCCAAGATCCTATATGATGATGTCCAAAATAGTAGAGATCCTCTCTTCGTTCCTACTTGTCCCCATCACCTGAAACATGTAAGAAAACAAGTGTCAACTACAAGAGTAGTTGGTGAGTCATCATAAGTTTTTTTATACTTAAAAGGTTTTATAAAATGAATTTAAAAGTTTAAGTTGAGAAATGGTTTTAATAGAAGTTTAGATAAAAAGAGTATAAATACTTATGATTTTCTGAGAAAATCCACCATAATACCTGTATGAGATAATCCACCAAATTCCCAAACTCAACAACCAAACACATACACACAAACACATAATCACATAACCAATCAGTCATAATCAATCATAAATAATCATAGTCAATATTAGATAATCAAAGTCAATCATAGATAATCAAACCACAAACCAATCAACCAATCTCAACATCAATATTCTCAAATAATGTTCGTGACTATACATGATCATTATGTAATTAACATAAGTTAAATACATGATTCATGGAGTGGTCGCTAACCACGTGACCATACGTGACCATACATGAAGCCAAAGCAAATAACCGAAATCAAAGGCAATGCTTCACAGATGTGGAAATCATCCACGTGACAATACACAATGTCAAAGCAATTAACCGAAGTTAAAAGCGATGACTCTCGGGGTTTGTGACAATACTTGTAATCTTTGTTATTGACCTAAGTCAATAACAAAGTTTACATGGATATAAAATAATAAGAGGCAATCCATAATAAATGATAATTTTATATCGTGAATATCATATTGATAAACAGGTATTAACCTTGAGTTATCAAAATAATATTTAATTTGGTATACATGCTTCACCTCCGAGTTTTAAAACAAAACAGTTTAAAGAAAAGGAGGTTATGAGAACTCACCTGAAGTCCTGAGGATATGTATTCTCGTATTATGCGCGCTCGCGTAGATAACTCAAGTCAACTCAAAGATCTATAATTAGTGTGATTCCCACCTTTATAAGTATAAGTGTTTCATACCCAATTAATATTTATATCAGTTCACTCTAGCCCGCTTGTATCTTATTAACTCTGTCTATTTAGAAAATTTTAAAATGATCAACTAAGGTCTCATGGTTGATCACCATATGAATGTAATTCAACTTATCCGTTTTAAGTCTTGTAACAACAATGACTAATTGTAATGTCCTTGTTGTATTCCCATATATGCATCTGTTTAAGATTTAATAACCTTTTATCCTACACACGATCTTATATACATGTTTGAGTAATTAAGGTGACCACCGTAGTCTAATTTATTACGTAAAAAGATATTCATTTTAAGTTTAAGGAAGTTATATTAAAGTATTTCTCATAATTGAAAAGTCAATATATTAAGAAAAGGTGGTATTCTAATTCCTCATGCATGCATGGATATCTATATACATATATGTATGTAATTCATGTCCCTTTACTTCTCTTAAACCCTTAATTAGGTGAAACTAGGTCGGATCCCCTCTTTGGGCAGCGAACCTTTGGCAAAACACAGCCAAGGTTCGGCTCATTGAAAGGGGTTCGTTGGGTTCAGCCCACCCCCGATGGTTCGGCCAAGAATAGAAGAGGGTTCGGCTCTTAGAACAGCCTAGGTTCGGCTAAGCCCAAGGACTCATCAACTCAAGGTTCGTTGCAGGGAGCTATGTTCGACCAGGTTAGTTTCTAAACCTTTAAGGTTCGCTGATCAATGATGTTCATCCCACTAAGGTCCGTCCCATGCTAATTCATCCCATGGTTCGTCTATCACAAGGGTTCGGCCATTAAAGAGAAAAGGTTCAACCCAATGATGCTCAAAGGTTCGGACCTATGGTTTGTCTGCCCCAAGGGTTCGGGAGGCAGGATAGGGTTCGCTGTGGTGTGCACGCATGGTTCGGCCAGCTAAAGCTTTGTCTAGGAGGGTTCGTGTCCCATGCATGGTTCGGCCAAGAGAAGGAGTAGGGTTCGTGAAGGGCTAGGGTTCGGCCACCAATTCCCTTAGACGAACCCCCTTGGTTCGTGGCTGTATTGCAGCGAAATCAACACCAGTCCACCGAACCTGTAGACCATCATCTTCTCTCGTCGAGTTCTATCCTTTGCATAACATTCACAGTTTCTATCTGTCATTATTATTGCGATTTACAAGTTCTAAAACCATAATCATGGTCAAAGTTAAGAATCATAAACACAACACGTTTTCTAGCAAAACCCGAAAAGAATTTCTCAGATTTACCTCGAATCAGCTACAAATCTTGAGATTTCTTTGTAGATTCTTGTTCCCCTCGATCTTGTGATCGTTTCAGCGCCGAGATCTCACGATTTCGTCAAGAAACGAGCCCGAAAAGCTAGAGAGAAGTTAGAGAGAGAGTGTGTGTGCGTTTTGTGTGTTTTAGAGAGAGAATAGAAAATGAAAAGTGAGGAAGAAGAAAGGATCCTTCTTCCTTATAGCGCGTATGGTTCCCCATCGGGCTCGGTCCCGTTTTTATCGCGATATCATACATTAAATGTTCGGTTTTTACACGATAAACATATTTAAACATAAAGTGTTTAAATAATAGGGTTTCATTAATTTAATTGATTTTTAAATAATCGTTGTCTTGTAAAGTGATCTCGTTTAAATAATTAAATAGTTATAAAGAAAATGATTTTAAACAAATTATTTCGTAAAACAATTCCGTTTCGTTTTCGTTAATCAATTAATTAATAATTAAATTTATTCGAAACAACTTAAGTTGTGATTCCTAATAAACATTTTAAGTTCACAATCATTAATTTAATATCGTTAAATATTATTTAATTATCTCATCCAAACGCGTTACTTACGTACGTATTCGTAAAGATCGTCACCTTTGCGAATCCGACGTTCGTATCGTATTTCGATTTGATTTACTAATTATGGAACATCATTTCAGAGTACCATCCTTAATAATTATATTCGTGTGAATCGTCACCCACACGAATACATTATTAAGTTAATATTCTGAATCAACATTCGCGTTTAAATAATGACCGTAACCTCACATCGCGTATTTATTATTCTCATTATTTATTAACTTAAATATTATATTCCCAAACCAAAACCCACTAAACCAAGTCACTGACACATCCATGATAGACCGAAATATGCATATGTATAGGGCATATGCAGAGGTAGATCGCAACCTCCCCTACACCGTCCCACCGCTATTTCGATAAACCATGACCATGTGTCCTTAACTACGTTTAGCAACCAGACTATAACAAACTCCCAGTTCCATCCCAAATCCATTCTCATTCCAAACCAATAATTCATAATCAGTATAATCATCTGCGATAAACACTCTGGTTCTGTTTAGTTGAATTACAACTAAACTCCCCATGGTTTACACATATATTATGTGTTATAATCATGCATACCAGCAACAGTGATAATATCAATAATATCAACAAATAATTCATTATCATTAATAACAATAAATCTTAGGTCGTAACAGTACAATCGTACGGATGTACGGATGTACGGACAACCTAAAGTACAGTGATGTTACAGTGGTGGTCATCGTTAGCTCTCTACTCTTTCTCTAAATTGATGATGGTGGTGGTTGATGGTGGTGGTGGTGGTCCGATGGTGGTGTGGTGTTGTCCGGCGGATGGTGGTGACAGGCGGATGGTGGTGGTGGCGGCGGTTTCAAGAGGTGGTAGTCATGGTGGTGGTTCAAACACATGCTTAACCAGGTGTACTTTGTGCTTAAAAAACTTGTACATTTTTTTGTACACATGTGTAGTTTTCAGATTTTATGGGTATTGCTTGACCAGGTGTACTTTTTCAGATTTTATAGGTCTTGCTTGACAAGGTGTACTTTAGGCAGTATAATTTGTACATTTTTAATAGTACACATGTGTAGTTTTCAGATCTTATAGATGTTGCTTTGGCCAAGTGTACTTTACGCATTAAAACTTGTACATATTTATTACTGCACATGTGTAGTTTTTCAGATCTTATATAGGTATTGTCTGTTGTAAAATTTGTACATTTTTATTCTACACATGTGTAGTGTGGTTTTGGTAATTTTGATATTCTTTAAAATTATACATGTGTAATGTTTGTTTCATATGTAAAATACACATGTGTAATGTTTTTATTATGATTGAGAAAATATAGTTGATACACATATGCATATTTTTTGTTTTTCTTAAAAAAAATATGAGTTTTTTATTTTGTATGAAAATTATACATTTTTGTTGTAATATTTAAAAAATATCTTTTTAACCTAAAAATAAAACACTACACATGTGTACTATTCTGGAAATCAAATATATAAATTATTTATATATATATATATATATATATATATAGAGGAGACAAAAGTCAATTATACCTCTTAAAGGGTAAAAGAGTAAATTTACTCTTAAAAACCCCAATAAAATATTCAACTTTAATTATGGACCGCATGTTTTTTCTTATTAATTAATTAAAATTTAAAATAACTTTGATCTGACGGTCCACGTAGGGTTTAAGGGTTTTCTTTTTAAGATCGAGTTTTCAAAGGATTCAAATATATATAGGGTTTGAATCCTATATTGCGCCACATGTTCTTCAGGATCAGTGGCTCCATCATATAGTTTCATGGTTGGAGTTTAGAATCTCTTCGGGATCTCGGCATCACATATTGGTGGAGCAAATCTAGATATCCTGTGGGTTGTGACAGGAACCTCAGGGATAGGCTTGACCACTCCGGGAACACTAGAGATCATATCCCTGAGTTTCTGGATTTCCATAGCCACTTGTGGAGTTAATCCGGATTCCTGCACATAACCAAAGTTAGTAGCATCAATAGGAGAATAGTTGAAAGTATTGCTGGTAATAGGAGTTAGGCAAGAAGTTCCCAGGATATTAGTATTATCCCGAGATATCCTTAACCCTTGGGATCCCAAGGGATCCCCGAGACTAGTCTGCATGGGAATGAAATCTCCGGAGTGATTCCCAGACATTCCTGATGTCCCGAAATCCAGGATCCTTGGAGCCAATGGAGTTGAAGTTTCGATCTGCTTATTCTTTTCAGCCCTCAAAGTTTCCATCTCCCTAAGAAGCCTTTGATTCATTCTTTGCTGATCCAACATTTGCTGCTGAACCTGTTGAAACAAACTCAAAATATCATTGTTAGAAACAAGTATAGGAGCAGAAGTGGTCATCCTTGTTGATGGAACACTCTCGGCTACAAATGTGGTTTTCTTCCCAAGATTGCTAGGATTATTTGACTTCTTGGAAAAAACAGGAATCTGCGAGGACACATTAGTAGTAGTAGCATAAACAATAGGTAATGAAGAAGTTGATCTCGGTTGTGAAGCCATTTTTCACTATATTTCTTCTGAAAACACCTTTAAACAAGGTTTTTGTTATAAAAAACACAAGTTTGCCCCACGGTGGCCGCCAAATTGTTTCGGGTAAAAATTAACAGGTATAACTTTTAGCAAAACCGAATTAGTTTAGTGGGGAATTGTGTTCTATAATCGAGAAAACAGTTTGTAAGTTAGTTTCAACAAGAATATCCATAAGGATCCCTAGGGATATTTCAGAATATAAAATAGAAAAACAGCCAAACACACGAGATTTGTACGAGGAAAAGCCCTTAATCCCTTAGGATTGCCGGCATAAAAACATCTGGAGGTGACAATCGTCACTCTGCCTAGTTTATATTAAAACAACAAAATGAAATTACAATACAAGAGCACAATCAATCGATCACTAAGTGTAGAGAACTCTGAATCTTGTGAATATGAGTAAAAATAAGCAGAAGTCAGCTAGGTGAGTCGTGTGTGTTTCTAGATCGATGTTGCCTCAATTTATAGTAAGATACAACTAACTATATTCTCGAATATTCTGGTGGGAATCTCGGAATCATGACTATGTGACAGCTACCACGTCCATCAAACGTGTGGAAGCGCTTCTGTCAACTAAACCCCGAATATTTAGGTCAAATCTAGTCAATATGACCGTTGGTGACTTGTTCTCCACTTGTAGCCGTTATTTAGCATGTTTACCACGTTTTCTTTGACTTTATCACGACTTTTAGGGTAAAACACGTTCACAATAAGTTACCTGCAAGACTAAGTCAAGCTATACAGAGAAAAGATCGATTAGCAACGTTAGCATTCAGGATATTTGAGGATATTTGAGAATACTTAAGAATCCCATATTCCGGATTATCCTCGGTTATCTCGAATCTCAGACCATAAAAACTGACCCACAGCACTAAGTTTGACTGGTTAACCGGTTTGGTCTCTTGAAATTTCAAACCAGTCCTAAACGCCGGTTTTTTCAAAAACATAAAACCGATTCCAGTTCGGTTACGAACCGGTACCAGTTCGGTTAACTTTTTTTGCGCATCTCTAGGTGGAATCGCCTATAGGTGTCAGAGGTTTTTTTTGGGCTTTAGGTAGATGGGGGTTTAAATATTTTTGTTATTGTGTTTTTTCGTTTGTATTTTGTGTATTTCGTCTATGGAGGTATAGCTTTTGTGTTTGTTGGTTTTGTTTTTTTGGCCTCCCCGGGCTTGTCGGGGATGGGCCGAATGGAAGGGTATGCCCCTTGTGAACATGTAATTTTTTTCTGGTATGGTATAAATATTTCTCGGGCAAAAGCCCTTTTCCAAAAAAAAAAAGGGAAAAAAACGACTTGTTATTAAATTGCATGCAACAATACTATAAACTATTACAGGTCATGGCACCTACAGTTTTTATGCCAAGTTTTAGGCATTTGTTTCTAAATCATTTAAGAAAGCTAAGGAAACATGAACATCACACAAAACCTTAGAGCATTTGCACTTTTTTCCTTCATGCAAAGTTTAGATATTCGACTTCTAGACACATGTCTATCCGTAAGACACAAATCATCATCATCGTTATCGTACTCAGTATATCCCACCATTAGCAAAGCTAAGATAGAGTCTGAGGAGGCCAAGATGTAGACATCCTTACCTCTACCCCATAGGAATAGAGAGACTGCTTCCAATGAGACCCCCGGCTATGCCTGACTAACCGACCAACCCAATAATTTTAATGTTATTTTCACAAAAACAAAGTAAAATAACGTTAAAATTAGTGAAACTTTACTTTTGTTCCTTAAGGACTTGCACATATATATACATTATATGCGCGCACTGCAAATGCGGCCTATCCATAAGACATAAATAAGAAGCAGAAATTCAGACATAGCATACCTGACCTTTAGAGATCGTTTATACGTATAACATAAAAGTGACTGTCACTCTGTCAAAATACTAGAAAGCCTAGACCGATTGCAAACACACGTGTAACGATCAAAACGTACATCGTTAACAAAATAAAACTTAAAATTTGGCAAATTTAACAAACCCGTAGGCAAAAACACACCAATAAAAAACGAAACGTTTTAAATAATATTAATGATACAATCTAACGATTGCTAACTATGTATATTTGCCATGTTGTCCTTTATTTCCTTTTTTAATTTAATTAATATGATGGGGCTCATGCAAATATTATTACTGATATAATGATTTTAATTGTTTTTCACGTGTTAGTTATTTTTTCACGACCAAATGTTCTTTCGATAATTACAAGTAAACTTTTTTAAATTTATTATTTAAGTAATATGATAAAGTTGAAATTAATTCCATTTCATTTATTTTTATTTATTCCTGTATTATATATGCTTTAGTTTTGCTTATTAGTCAAGTAATAACTACATAAAACTAAGGTAAATTTATTGTTTTTATAATTCTATCTAATCTCTTCAAATTTATAATGTTATTTGCTATTTAGTTGTATATCATTGATAGTTAATATTTTTGTTTTATGTTTTGTTTATACTAACAATATATTTTTTGTTTGTAGCTTACCATTATTCAAACTATAGTTAAAATCACTTATTTTTGAGATGAGTGACAACTGTTAAAACGTGATTATTTTTATTTGTCTCGTTGCAAACCAGGTTAGCAAATATAGACTGGTTAGCATATGGTTAAAACTAAAACTAAAAAAAGTATCAATTTATACGGCTGATATTGACATTTTATTTTTAACGTTGGTTTTGTACGTCATGCATTTAATCTAGTGGTCTTAAATTAATTTAGTTTTAATAATAACTACTTGTTTTTTTTATTCTATTAATTAGTTAGACTCGGGGTCATAGATCAAAACTTTAATTAATTTATAATATGTACTTCAGTATTATCCATATAAGGGATGTTCAAATGAGAACTATAGCAATTTAAGAACTAAAATAATCATTTCTAACCACAAGTTTAAATGGTATAATAGTAGCTTCCTCTATTTTAAAGAAAAATTACTTTTATACCCCTAAAAACATGTGGTTCAAAATTTAGTTCCTCTAGTTTTTTCATATTTAATAGTTCTTAATGTAATAAGTCCATATATAGGCAATGTATAGTGGTAAAACCCCATCACACCACATAGACATCATGTTTGTGTCACATAAACAACTAACAACATCACCCCTCGTCACTTCACGTTCTCACCATACGGGTGATCATCACCACTTAGCATCTTTATCATCCAACCCAATGAGCTGTTCTTAAAAAATATTATATAATGGACCAATGTATTCCTAATCAAATCCAACTCATTAAACTCTTGAAATCCGTTCCTGGCCCATTCCGCCGGCGACTATTCCACTGCCACAGCCACGCCACCACCGACGGTTTTTTTTAGCCGAGAAATTGATTAAAAAATACGATTAATCAAATGGCTAAATTATTCGTATTCAAAACCAAATGGTTCTGGGTTCAAACCCATAAGTGGTTTTTTTAAAGTATTGAGTTTCCTGTCTCTAGAACTTATGACTTGGTAGTGCTCCAGTGATCAATCACTGATCCAAAAATTATCCGTTCAAAAAAAATATTTGTAGTCGGGTGATATGGTTATAAAATTCTTGCACTTGCATCCATATTTAATTTCCACACTACACAATCACACCTTTGATTACCAAAATGATGAGTTTCTTGATCGGACTGCTGGTCCTCATACCCCTGTTCCGGTTCTTTCACAAGTTTTGGTGGGTTCCAATGCGCATCAAACATGTAATGAGCTCACAAGGAATAAACGGACCTCCTTACACCTTCATCCATGGAAACACCAACCAAATTTCCAACATGATAAACAAAGCCACATCATCACCAATGGACGTCACATCGCACTACATATTCCCGCGAATTCAACCTCACATTCACTCATGGGTCCACCAATACGGTTGGTTATGTGTAATAATGATATTAAAAAAACAAAGATTTGAATTTATCTTGACGGGTTATCGTTTATTCGACTGTTGTGACATGAATGTTTGTGTTGATGTAGGGAAGAATATTCTGTGTTGGCATGGTCCTCAACCTGAATTAGTGATCACAGAACCAGAAGTTGTTAAGGAAATCATGAGCATCAAAGAGATTTCGATGGGGAAACCAGGTGTTGGGCCTATTTACAGAAAGATGCTTGGAGGTGGTCTGGTCTTGTCACAAGGTGATAAATGGGCCAAACAACGAAAAATAGCGACTCATGCTTTCAATGGAGAAAGGTTGAAAGTAAGTTTTTACACTGAGTTACTACCGAGTCAACTCATAAGTTGAAATGAGTTATTAACAAGTAAAGAAAGTCTAGTAGTGTGTAACTTTAATACATGAAGTTGTGTGTTAGGATTCTTATTTTTGACTTGAAGCAATTTTAGGGTCTAGTATAAAGAATAGTGCAGGTTTGTATGCTCATTTTAACATATTTTGGAAACAAATATTAGGTTGATTTTGATCATGAAAAGTATGATATTTAATTAACGTTTCTAGCATGTTAAGTTTGTTTCTTTGTTAATGAATAGGATCTCTAGAAGTAGCCTCCTTTTTCTCAGAGATAGTCTAACACATGAAGTTATGTGTTGGATTCTTATTTTTGACTTGGAAACAATTTTAGGGTCTAGGATTAAGAATAGTGCTATGCTCATTTTAACATGTTTTGGAAAGAAGTAGTAGGTTGATTATGATCATGAAAAATATGTTATTTAACTAGTGTTTCTAGTGTGTTAAGTTTGTCTCTTTGTTAATGAATAGAATCTTTCTACAAGTAGTCTCTCTTTTTTTTTTAGAGATAGAAGTTAAGTTTGTTTGTATTCTAACTTTCATAGACAGTACAAATAGTCATGTTGTGAGTAATATTTACATAGTATGATTGTTGTATTATATACATATCAGTATTGTAGAAATCAAAAGGTGCTAGTCGGATGTTGAGGTACCGACTAAGAATTAATCTGGTTTAATCGGTTGAAATTTTATATATACTTTTTCAAAATTATACATCTATACAAATAATAACGACGACGATAACCCAAAAAATGGTTAAAACCTTAAAAAACCAAAAAATGGTTAAAACCTTAAAAAATCAACCTTTGACCGATTAAATTCTTTTGACAGATGATGTGTGCAAAGTAGTTTAATTAAAACTAATAAAAATCAAAACTAACATATACACTAAGTAATACTTTAGACTCTTTAAACTAAACTACTAACAGGCAAGTGAACCTATCAAAAAGTAGTAAAGAAAAGCAAGTCCGGATATCGAACCCACAGACTCCTATAGAAAGTGCAAAATAAATTCAAGGACTTATCTATACAAAAGACTTAAATTAAATTAACTGTTTGAAAAGGGGGTTTTGTAAATAACTAATTAAACTGAAATTAATAAAATTCTGAAAACCGAATTAAGACTCAAATGGGAAAACGCAACTAAAATCACTAATGATGAAATGACTACCTAGGGTTTACTTTATACATGTTTAAAGTGTTTAGATTGATTATGGAACTTGTTGTGGAACCGGGATCTTTGAATATTAGCTTATCAACAAATTAGAGATTCTTTAACCATTTTTAAAGATTTCAACTAAAATGTCTACAAGTATCTTAAACACCGGTTTAGGTCAATTACTCTCACAAGTTAACCAACCCATCAATGGTATATCCTAAAGACCATCTACCTCACGGAAATGAAAGTCTCAATGCATGAAATGCCCGGGATAAAATAGGAAATTCATCTTGGATTTAGCATACAAGACTATGTTTAATTTACCTAATCTTAGTCTTTTCACAAAGACTTTAACTAGTTCTTAAACATGCAAGATATACTAACAAACCATCACCTCACGGCTATTGAATTTGGTTAAACATTTAATTCATTTGTGATATAATCATCCTTCCTATAAACCACTACGTCTAGCAATCCATCCACAAATCAAAAACACCAAGTAAATGACCTAGCATGCACCTATTACACGAAAGACGTTCGCCAAAGCACACGAGGAAATAATAACTCAGATCACAAACATCATAAACATTCATACACATCCAAGAATCCAAACCAATTCATGAAACCATTGAAAAATCCAAACTTGTTCCACAATCAATCGTTATAAAACATCAAACATGCATATTCGTTAAACCCTAGGTGGTCTAGAATGTTTAGCCACAAATCATACTAGAAAAACAGTAATAGTTAATGGCAAAACACATCCCAAACATCAGTCAAAAGAGAATAACAAAAAAGAAAGAAGAACCGATCACGTTACACCCTTCGGATCACTCGTCTAGGGCTTCCCGATGGTCCAACTCGACTCCAATCTCGTCTCCTTGCTTCTAATCGCCTCCCAAGTCGTCTCTGATCGTCCAAAATCGAATGAATCCACCTCCAGCTGTTTCAAAAACATAAAACTCGAAATTCTGGATTTTTAACCCTGTCGCGCTACGCGACAGGCTTCCTTGAACCCTTCGCGCTACGCGACGGTACTCGCTACCCGACAAAATAGTCGGGTCAAACCCGCAATCATTAAAAAGGGTAAAACTGTAATTTCCACCTGTCGCGCTACGCGACAGGGTTTTCTGTGGGTGTCGCGATACGCGACAGAGATAATTTCCAGCTTTTCTCTTCTTTTGCTCTTGTGTTTGTTCTCGTCCACCCGGGAGCTCGTTTTCTTGATCTTTTATGCCAAAATTACATGCTTATTACCTGCAAGCATCAAAACATGGAAATGTGAAGAACCAACATCAATCGACTCTAGAAACGCATAAAACTGTACAAAAACTAATTAAAACACTTATGTGTTTTGCAACACATCAACAGACTAGCCCAATTTTTGTCCAACTAGGTCGATTTTTTCCCTACTTGACCGACTACTGACTAATATTTCTGATTTTGTGAAATCACATTGGCTATTGGCCGACTATCTATTAATCTTCACCTAGAATCAATTTTTACAACACTATGGATATTTGGCATTGAAGTAGGAGATGTAATTTGGTTTCTAGATCTTCATTACAAGATCATGTGGCGTGAATTAGTACCCCGTGTTTCTATATATATCTTGTATGGAAACCACTTCCCTCTATGATTCACTTTACTTGAAAGTCAAATCACCATCTTTGTATATATAATACAAATGTGTAGCATTACAATGTCACCTATAATCTTTCATAAACTTAATGAGGTAAAACGTAATATTAATATTTACAGTTGTTAATTGACACTACTTGTTATCCTTGATTCGATAATCAAAATCATATCATCTCATTCACCGGCGGATGAGCGGATCTATAGCTTGGGGTGTGGATTCACAGGAACCACCCTGTTACGAAGATTTAGTAGAATTTTTTGGTTTTCGAAAGGCTTGAAAGGTAGGGTGAAACCCAATAATATTTTTAAAAGTGAATCATCTCTGTGATCAGGTATGAATTGTCAGCATATTTATATGTTAATTTCCTCTCTGTGATATATCAACAAGCAAAATGGTAGTTATTGATGGTTAAACCCTTGGGTTAAGTTAATTCCAATCATGTAAGCATAGTGAATTTCGTTTAGGTTTCAAGACATTGCCACGAACCCCACAAGGGGCTCTGCCCCTAAGACTCCATAAGAGGCATGTGCCCCTTGACTCTCACTTGGTCCGGAGTTCAAAAATCTTAAACGAGCGTGCACTTCGCACCTCTAAACTCTTTAAAGATGACGTTTTTTAATTATTGAGTTAATATATCACATTATTATTACGTGACGAACATTACAAGACCTGAACCTTAACCCAACCCAGAAAATTTTGTCTGGTTTTGTCTAATTAAATCATTTGAAAATAGTGAACCCACTAAAAAACTTTCCTGGATCCGCCACTAATCTCATTAGTTGATCAAGTATCAGTTTTATATATACACACACATCATCATATAAATGTAAGCTCAACTATGGATAACCTGATCACAATGAGTTAACTAATGAGCCATTTAAAGCTTCAACTGATAAGGAGGTGTATGTAATCATTGCAACATCACATGCCCATTTTGAGGTGTGAAACATACATACAAATAACCAGGTCCTCAAATTTTGAGAAATGTTATGGGACTAACAGTCACTTCTCTTGTTCATCTGGCTGTAGAACATGGTTCCTGCAATGGTTGAAAGTACCAAAATTATGCTTGAAAGGTGGAAAGATGCTGGAACCAAAGAGATTGAAGTTTATAACGAGTTCAAAATATTGGCATCTGAAATCATTTCAAGGAACGCGTTTGGCAGTAGTTATGAAGAGGGGAAGCAAATTTTTAAAAATCTTTGGGCGTTAAGCCTGTTAGTTTTCAAAACCGCACACAAAGTTAGGCATCCTGGCTTTGGGTAAACCTGACTAATATACCTTTCATATGTAGGAACATACGAGTCAGTAAAATGATGATATGTGTTTTAAACTTTACAGGATTATATTTAAAGATAAAGATGATATAGAATCTGACAAGCTGCAAGATGGCATTCATAATCTCATTATGCAGATGATAAGAAACAAAGAAAAAATGATAATTTCAGGAGATGAAGACAAATCAACTGATTACCTTGGGTTGCTTTTGAAGGCACATCATGACAGTGATGACAGTTACAAGCTCTCCATACAGGATGTTATCGACGACTGCAAAACTTTTTACGCTGCTGGCCATGCAACGATCTCTCTTTTGCTCTCGTGGGTTACTTTTCTACTTGGAATCCACACCGAATGGCAAGAGGCAGCACGTGAAGAGGTTCAAGAAGTGTTTGGTAATCAAGACCCATCATCGGAAGGAATAGCAAGACTCAAGAAAGTAAGATTATTTATAAAACAATCTCATTTCTTGTTTTATTTTGTAATTTTGTTCCTTTTTTTGTTCCATACAGATGGGCATGATAATCAATGAGACACTACGACTATACCCTCCTGCAACATCTACAACCAGAAAAGTTCTAAAGGAAACACGAGTTGGAAATCTGGTTCTTCCAGCAAACTTAAATTTACAAATACCTGCATTAGCACTTCATCAAGACCCTGAAATATGGGGAGAAGATGCTCATCTTTTCAAACCAGAAAGATTCTCAGATGGGATTGCCAATGCAGTTAACAAAAATCCAGGAGCATTCATCCCCTTTGGTTATGGACCACGAATCTGTGTAGGCTACAATTTCACGATAAACGAAGCTAAAATAACCCTCTCGATGATCTTACAACGCTACAGATTCACTCTCTCCCCAAACTATGTCCATGCACCAGTTCAGCATATCTCACTTCGCCCAAATTGTGGTGTTCAGATAATGTTCCAAGGTCTATAAAACTCAGCTTCTTGTCACCATTGTGCACTTAATGACTTGTTTGAATACATTTTATATACAAAATCAAATTTGTCAATACATTTGATGTTTGTGAAAAGGCACCCTTTATCCATTATTGAATGATAGCATAAATGAGATGCTTAACATGCTATGTACAGAAAGAATTTGAATTACAGTTAATTAATTACAAGAAATTTTAAATATAAATTTGCAGCATTGTTAAAGGACCAATTTGAATGGAAAGGCACCTAATGTGCAGAGAATCCCAACCAGCTGAAGAAAGGTTTCAAAGCATCCTTAATGGAAGATCGGGTGAGAGGTTCATTGGCGACTTGATATGAATCTTTACGTTTACCTTTTACTTGAAGTATATTCTGCCCAATTTCGTTCCTGACATAATCTATAATCCTGCGATCTACTGGATATCCGAGGTTATCATCCAAGTAAAAGGAAAACACAGCTTTGTCACCTGTTGTTGCAACCTTAGCTCTTGTGATGTTTAAGCTGTTTTCACGCATAATGCGAGTCACATCATTTAAAAGCCCAACTCTGTCTTTTGTGCGTATTTCTATCTTTAACCCCTGTATCACGAGTATGTTCTATGTTAACACATAAATTACATCTGAAATTTGAAAAAGATAATACACGTGTCATCCTTAATTACCGGGGAAACTCTTCTCTCTATTGCTGCTTCAAGACATTGGATCACTTTCTGTCTCTCTGCATCTGACTTGAAGGGTGATCCATCAATACGTCTGATCCAAAAGTCCTACATATATGGCCAAGAATCTTTGAAAGCATGAGGATTTTGTTAGAAATGACATAAGTTTCAAATGTGACTAACCATTTTGTATGATTCGGCTCCATCAGCATCAAAGTTTCCATGAAAAACAGAATACTTGAGCTCTGTAAGTGTACAAATTGCATCAAATAAAACCTTTGGCGTATGTTTGCACCAAATTCTGATTGCTGAGTAATCATTGTCATCCCAGCTAAAAACTTCCACTTTATGTCTTTTTTTATCATTTAAGGTTGATCCAAAATCAAAATATTTATCATCAAACATGATTTGATGAAGCTTTCTGTCAATCCATGTACACCCATTGGAGACTGAAATCATTGCTTCCCTGTTATCGTAACCTCCCTTAAGAACAAGCAACAATATTTTCTTAATTTTTGATAGCTTCTCTGGTTCAATGATGGAGGATTTTGTTTCTTTGTCACTGACATGCATCACTGCTGCCAGCCTAGTGTTGTGGGTCCATATTTCAGCAGTAACAACATTACACTGTAAATCACTAAGTATAGCACTTAATTCTGATATCAACCC